>CM056995.1:322807362-323407362 GCA_029891345.1 Dryococelus australis | reverse complement strand
ACATCGAAATGGCTCCCAAAGAAGTTACTGATAATAGTTTAATGAAAACTATTTATAATAATGTTAAAGTCTTCTAAGAAAGGAAACCAAAGGTCAAAATTGGGGAATTTATACGTATCTCGAAGCAGAAAGTGATCATTGAAAAAAATTTATGGTGAATTTCTTTTGAAATATTAACAATCATTTCAATTAGACAAACACATTCCAGAATGTATTACATAGAAACATATGATGGAGAACCAATAAAAGGTGGATTTTACTAACATGAATTGCAAAAAGTCTGTTCTCCAAATGAATATTTGGTTAATAAAATCATTCAAAGGAAGAAAGATATGTCCTTGGTTCGATGGAGAGGATTGTCAAAAGCATATGACTACTGGGTTAAGAATCGAGGTCTTAAAAGATTGTAATACAATGTCTGTAAAAATTTCTAATACTAAATCAAAGATTTTTTAATTATACTTTATGTGTTTTTTTTTCATTTAATAAACCTCTGGATGGGGAATGGATGTACAATTTATTGTGTAATCAAACCCCTTTTTTATTGGATTATTGTTTTATTGGATTAACATTGGAGCTATAATCCAGTGTGATTAAATCCTTTTAATTGTGACTTCATTCACATTTAGGTGATAATCCGTTACATTTAATATGTAATTCAATTGGTAACTGTCATAATTTATTTAATTGGAAATTCGCGTTTGTGTGATAATTTGTTGTGCTTGGTACGTATTGTAATCCAATGTGTTTGTGTGGTATTCCATTTCATTAGATTCCTTTTAAATGTGGTGTATTTGATTGTTTTGGATTTTACATTTCTTGGAATCGGGATAACATTTCGTAGAATTTTATAGCTTAAAGACATTTAAGATGTGATTTTTTTATATTTTTGTTGTGATTCCCTAGAATTGAAATATTTTTTCATGGAATATTTCAACTTAAAGGCATTTGGGATGCAGTTCTGTTGGAATGTTATTTATAATGTATTTGTAATGTTTTATATTTGTTGGAATTTGGACATTGTTCCCCGAAATTTGTTTCTCGAATTAGATTTCTTTGGTATTTCGTGTTTTTTATTTAATTGTTACATAATTCATTGTTAGTTTATCGGAATACTTTTCTGGATTTCATAATTGTTTGCGCTAGGTTATATTTCTTTGCTTGTATCTATATAGTTCTTGGAAATTGATTAGTTTTAAGAGAGCAAAATAGTATTATCCATACTAAATACTTTTTATACGAAAATCGTTATTTTTTTAATGGCATAAATAATTTTTACAGTGTAAAATTCGTATATGTTTTTGACGATGTAAACCATTTTTACAGTGAACACTACCTTAATGGTATAAGATTTAAAAAATTTTTTAACTTGCATTTAAGATGCAATTTTTTTTTGCTGTTAAATAAATGGTATACAAAACTGGTTTTAAAATTCAATGCAATATTGTAAATGTAGCATGCTTACTTAAAACTTGTGAAAGTAGTCGAGAAGAGGCAGGTCAAGGAAAAGCATTGCAGTCAGGGTGATGCACATTGTGGAGTGAAGTTTTATAGTGGGTTGGGGTAGGAGGGAAAGTGTCCAGTCTCCCTCCCAGTGTCACGCATTCATGGAGGCAACCATCACGTTCTGTGCATGAATGGAATGTTGTCAGGCGGGTATGGGAGGCGGAGGGGGAGTGACTGTATGGTGGCGCACCCAAGCACTAGCAACAGCCTAGTGTACTAGATTTCCCATTCTCTCGCCCGCTTCGCATCATGCACATCTCCAGCGTGCAGACCAGCCTGGGTTGCTCTGCGCATGGGAGGGGAAGAGCGGCCGGGTATCGATAGTGGCACGCGACATGGGATATGGCATCTTTCTAAAGCATTCTCTCGCCTGCTTCCCACTGTGCACACCTCCTGCCTGGTCGCGACCTGGCCCACCGCTTCTCCAACTCTGAATGTTTTCCCCTCATTTACTCTCGAGACCAAAGTATCACCCGCTCATGCACACACTCTATTCTTGGCTATCTATTACCTGGTATTGTCCATGAGGTTTTAGAATGACTCTTTCCGGTAGCTTTTGTAAGAACATGTTGCTGTAGTCTACTCCTTTTCCTAAATAAACTTTAGTGAGATTATAATATATTTTCCTATAGATAGTATCTCTAAAAATTCTGGGCTAGGAAAAACTACCCGTGAAATACATATTTCTTGTCTGTTAGACAAATAATGATATGGCTTAATTCAGTAAAAAAAATATGTCTTGTATTTCTGTGTGATTTTACAAATCATAGTTTGCTTGATTCAAATATACACTTGTTGGAATTTTAAATCTGAGGATTATGTCGGGGATTAAAGAAACTTTATTTCAAGGATATAAAATTTCATTGGCAGGATTTGTGGAATTTTTAATTCGCTAGGAATACGCCAGGCTCTTGTGTGACCTTGGATTGGCAGTGAGGGTGGGCTGCTTGGATCAGGGAGTTCTCCAGCCAACAGAACGTGCCCTCAGTGTAAAGGGCAGGGGTTGAGGTGCTTGGGCTTGGAAAAGAAACTTGTTTTCACACAAATACAGCTTCTGGAGTATGGGTGAGAGGGGTTCTTGACCCCCAGGACCTCGTAGACATGGCTTGGAGGGGGTGTAGGGGGTGAATGGCATCCTGGGCTCAGGTCGGTTCTGAGGGGTGGAAGAGGGAGGGATGGCTACAAGCAGGCAGTGTCCCCGATCTGAATGCAACTAGGCAGTTGACGCCATCTTGCTATATAGGCGAAAAAAAATTGTCAATCAAAAGCACCCTGGGGTAGCAGTCTGGTGAGGGATGGGAGGTGGGAGAGGGTGGCAGGCAGGCCCCCGAATCTGAAGCTCTCTGGACACTCGCGGTCATCTTCAGTTGCTGATGAACACTTGGACTAGATAGATGAGTACCTTAACAGCTCTCTCTCTCTCTCGTCTTCACCGCACCTCCAGAAACTTGGCGGCCAGTCAGGTTATGATCACTTACACATCCAGTCCACAGTCCCGCAGATCAGTCCCACTCTTCACTTCACACAAATTCGCTGATGCACTCTCGCAGACCACTGCAGTCGTCCCTCGCCACTCCGGGATCGCCAACTGCCGCTTAAGGTCGTACGAGACTGCAAACTTTCGGTTTATCACTCCACCTCTAAGAGGCCCGGAAGTGGTATTTATACTTGAGGTAGGTGCCGTCTAGGACTTTCTCGGCAGTCCAAGTTATTCTGATAAATGTACAACTACAGATATGTGACCATCATATGAACTGCTAGCCACGATTTTTGTTAAGCAATACTATTTGCTCCGAGGTTCAGATCTCGTTCACAGTATTTGTAAACTATAGTGTGAAATATTTTTTTATTTGATCGGAAAATATAAATTTTCGTGTGATAGTGTGTTTATCGTGTAAACCCCATTTCTGTGTTCGGTAGACGAAACTTCGTAGCAGTTTAAAAATACTGTATGTGTTAACAAGTGCACTCTATTTACCACACTTTAAGGAAATTTGTAGTAGGTCCATTATTTTAAAATTAATTTTCTCTTAGAGGATATTTGTGCATTTTTCCCATTATATATAAAGTGATGTGGGATTAAGCTCTATGCTTCGATGCAAGTTCGTTATTTTGAATCAAATCATTTGGGGTAAGATTTTCTATTGTTGGTTACTTTCTTGTAGCTCATTATAAATTTTACTTATCAGAATAGACGTATTCTAATGTGTCTGGTTTATATCGTATTGAGAGTTTTGTTGCCATAAGATGTCATTCGCCACGCTGAATTGTGTAAGGTACGTGTAATTTGTATGTGTAAACTTGTTAATGTGTTAATTTATTCATACTGACTAGCTGGATTTCATTTAAAGACAGTAAAATGTATTTGTTCATTATGCTTATCTCTTGTGTTATTTATTCATACATAGAACTAATTTGAAATATATATTGTTTAAAGACTCTGCCTTGTGTATTTCATACTGGCTAGCTGGATTTTGTTTAGTCAGTTTGCACTTGTCGACACCAGACGTTATTCACATAGTTAAAATCCTCTCTTGTGTAAATTATATTTATAATCTCGAGACTCGTGTTATGTTTTATTCCATACTGGAATAATTGCATAATTGCCCTTATTATTCATGTAATAGTTTGAGATTTTCGATTCGATGTGTGTAATTTTCTCATACGTAGACCTCAACTAAAGACTCTGAATTTCTCTTGTATCATAAATATATTCGTAAAAATTGTCTATCTACTACCAATATCACTACATGCACATCAAAATTAGACAAAAGTAAGAAAATTTACACTTAGCCCACTTGCACTCAACTCAACACCTATACAACACATTGCAACCCACCACTCTGGTCAGTTGCCTCTAGACCACCACACCTTCAACATCGTACAGAGCTCCTGCTACCCCTCCCCCCTAAAATAAAGAATGAAAATAAAGTATACCCATTCCCAAAATCAAGGGAAAAAATTTATCAGATTCAGATAAGATTAAGAAAATTTTAATCTGATTAAAATGGGATTAAATTTAACGTTTTTTTATTAAACAGGATCACCCCGCACCTACAACTTTAACCTGCTCGGTCGGCATTTAACATGCGAATTGGAACTCCATGGCAATGCCCTGTATCTCTAGATGTTGCAGCTACGTGCAAACTTGCTCGCCAACATAAACTTTTGATCCACCAACTTAATAAACTTAATTACTCCTTTCGGGCATGTTAAAGGCATCACATAGACAGGAAAAGAGGGGGGAATTGATTTAACTCTTCTTGCATGTCTTTTGTCAACTAATGTTATTTATATTTTTATCTGTATACCATATAGGACGTTTCCCTATGGAAGATCCAAAAATTTCGCTATTAATTTTAATAATATGAATTTTGAAGGGTGCCCTTTTTGAGTATCTAGTGTTATGTCCTTGACATGTATTTATATCACGCCATATATTTAATATCATATCAATAAATTTTCAAATATTCCCTCCTCAATACACCCCCCTTTTTAATATAAAGTAAAAAGGAATGAAAGACTAAGGAAAAACGCCACAGTACATGTCGTACCTACAAAACATTTATTTATAAAAAATAAATAACACATAATCATGGAAAAATACATAACACAATCATGGAAATTCAAATCACGCTGATATATGATTATAGTTGCAATCAGTAGTTTTTTGTTGACTATGTTCAGAGAAAATGTTGACTGAGGTATCAAACTGACTTTTGCACATTACAGATAGTGTTTATACTGTTTTGTAATAAGAACATTCACTGTATGTTGACCATGGACAGATGGCTGCGAACATCCACTTTTATAATATTATTTCAGTTAGCAGTCATTGCTCTTAGGCGGTGATCGAGCCTTAAGAACCTATATTTTTGTGTATCTATGGTTTTTTCCTCGATATTTTTTCTTAGTATATTGACATCCACATAATGTTTCGTCCGCCATTATTTCCTGTTTGGAAGCTTCCATAATCATGTAGATTTACTATTCTGTCAATTAAAGTACGGTTCGTTTTGTGGTAAGCGTAATACTTATCTGAGACACACAAATGCAGAACCCACACAGTGTTTCAAAAGATTAAATTTTCGCTGGCCATTTCGGAGAATGAAGATGAGTGCCTGCTTTCAACGCGTTCGGGATTGACGTAGTTTTCAATAAGTATTTGCGGCTAGCATATATTTTGTTGGTACTACACAACCGTGATTTGGTCGCATGCATGTAATTCTTAGTGACCTGCAAATTCAACATTTTTTGCAGCGAGAAAATGAACTGTTTAAGTACGAGTTGTGCACCTCAATTGGTGATTTTCTTGTATTGACAAGTTTTGTCGCCAGTGGTTGTGATAGAGTTTTTTGCTTCGAACGAGCTAGAACCTTTACAAGAACTGCTGGAGCACGTAACTCTTAAAAAGTTGTTCATCAATAAAATTATATTAATTACTTTCTACAGACTTATAATTCCAATTAACTCATTTGATTCAGTAATTAGTCAAATGTAAAATACTATCGCAGTTTATAATAGTTATTTTTTAAATTTTCTTTGACCATTTTATTTGTGTGACAGATGTGTCGATTTGTCGAGGTATTCCTTACAGCAAATCTGAAAAAATTGTTTACCGTAATTGACAGGAATGTGTCAACTAACATCGAAAACCTTAGGTAGCCCGTCGTCGTGTTTCAATGTTTATATAAAGTTAGATTCCCGACATTTACATGTAAGGTTTTTTACTCTTAAAAACACCAATTTTATGTGTATAATTGATTGAAACTGCAACAGGTAGCTGAACCTGAAAATATCTCCGACAATGGAAGGATAGTTATCTTTGAGAAAATTCCCACATTGGGAGGAATTCGAAGTGATATGTTAAGTTTACAAGTTATTAACATTTAACTATATAAAAAAAATTCTAAGTCTTATCATTGACTTTGATATTCCATTTCTGTTTTCACTGTAGAGTAAGATAGTAAATATGATCAAGAAATTTAATATGTAAGGAAATTCCATGCTTAGTCATTTATTTAAATAGAATGTCTCGTATTTAAATCTAAAGAATGACAAAAAGTCCCATAGAACACTTGCAGCTCTAGTTGGGTATATAAATTGATGTTGGATCCCTGTGGAGTTACCTTGCTCAAATAATGTCGTGACCAGGCGAGTGCCAGCACATGGAAGAGTTTGGCTCTACCAGTCTGAGCAATTTGCGAAACTTGATGGTTTGTGGAGGAGGGAGTTTGACATACTAAACTATATTCAACTTACACTCATGGCTAAATCGGAATTCGAACCCGCAATATCGTGATTTAGTGATTTTGGTACGCAGAGGTCACATGGCATCTTCACCGTAAAGTTTACCTATGTTAATAATTGCCTAACAACCGATTCATTTATTACCTTCAAATTAAATGTAAAGGAAATGAACTACATACAGTATACGCTACATCCAGTGTTCGTCCCATAAGTGATAATTTTAAAAGCTCACATTAACTTTCTATCAAAAATGTCCGACATTGTAAATAACGAACACTAAAAATCTTTATAAAATAATAACCTCCACAAATTTCGGTTTGCAGAATGGCGCGAAAACTAAAACATTGATATACCTGGAGAACACAACATATGTTTTCATATTTTGGTTTTCTTTTCAGTTACATGGGAGTAAATGAAAACTAACAGCTGAATTAAGTTTCCCATTTTTTCTTGGATGGACTGCTATCATTTAACGCGAATAAAATCCCACAACTGGTTTTATGATGTTACACAATAATATGTTTAACTGTATGTGTATATATATAATTATTTTCAGTTAATTTATACATGATTGTGAATATTAATATCTCATATTGCTATGTTATGCTTATATAAAGCTATCTCAATGTTTTATTCTGGAGCAATTGAGTATGATGGTTTTCTCAGAGTGCCCCCATATTTTTTAAATTTGAAATGTACTAAAGAATGTCCTCTGTGAGCAGAATCGGGGCTAATTATTGTAATCACAACTAATTATATATACAAAAATGGCAGTTGTCTTTCTGTAACTATCAATTTGGAACATCTCTCTCTCGTCATTCAACGAAGATGAATTATGAATATGAAGGCATGCCTTTGATCTCAACGAGCATGGAGCCGCGACCTGCATCAATGCCACCTGATTGTACAACACAAACCTACACTAGCGATCTGCTACCTGAAGCCTAGTGTTAGTTTAATGGTATTTTCCTGAAGCGATCTACATTCAGGGATCTTCTTCAAAATTATGTTCGATCGAATATGTTATTTACATACTACCCACTCCGCAACCCATATATAATTCCGATGATAAATTGATACGTCCTTCTCATCAAGGGCCCCTCAAAGTGGCCATAAAACCATAGCCCAAAAGCATTACCATTATCAAACTTCCAACATATTCAAAATTAGCCTCTTCGCAAGTAACTGAGGGCTGGACGTAAGTCTATAGAGGAGACTCCACACGTCCCCCAATTTATAATACACAAATTATCACTTTGATTTATTTATTGATTAGATCTGTGTTGTCATTTTTTTGTTCAGAGGAAAATTTATAATTTGTGTTTATATCTCATAAAGTACAAAAGTTTACAATATAGATTTTTGTGCCCACGTGGAATTTCTATAAACTTTAAATCGCCTCAATTACAATTTTCACAGATGGCGATCAAAATCTTCTAATTAATGAAATAGTGGTTTTCAATATACCACCCATAAAAACTTTGTCAACACACAAAAGAAATTAAGGCGAATTATTTATGATTATATCATTTATGGCCATATTCATAACCGAAGGCCAACAAAATTTATGAAAAGAGAATATGTTACTGGCTGTTCTCTAATACCAAAGCAACAATTTCATGGAGAAATGAATACATCACTTACAACAATTATGGTCATTCAACAAAGGCAAATTAATGGATTTGCTTTAGAGAATTATTTTGATATTTTATAAATTTACTGTATCTGGCCATTCGTTATACTGCAAAGGCCAATTGATAAATATTTGAACATTTTATAACTTTAATATATCTGGCCATTTATTAAACTATAAATGCCAATTAAGAAATATTTGAACATTTTATAACTGTAACATGTCTGGCCATTCATTAAACTGCAAATGCCAATTAAGAAATATATTAACAGTTTATAACATTAATATATCTGTCCGAGTATTATTTTTACTGACGCTATCTTTAAAAATCACTCTCGTGGTCACTTAGCAAGACCAAGGCCAATTATGACTTTGGTAAAATTTTATAAAAGTTACCAGATTAAACTAAGCTCACTCTTTACAAGTTTTCTTCAACGAAACTACTTTCAAAATTTACCCTAAAAGAACTTTGAAATTTTCAAGTATTGCCAGATGGGCCTACCATTATGACTTGTTTATTTTAATAATTTTTATACTTAACTCAGGCAGGGAGAGTCTGCTAAACCTTGAAGCCGCCTTCTCTCTCGAGTCAGGAACCTCCAAGGCATATATACCCAGCCAAAATTACACCCCAGGAGGGGAGTGAAAACCTAGGGCAAATCAGGTGGCCCAGAACTCCCAACCCCACACTACTGGGGACGGGGGAAAATATTATTATATTTATTACAATACTTCCGCCCAGTAGTACACTTTTTTAAAACAGCCAATCATAGTCCGCAATGAAAATTATTTCCGCCTAGCAACAGCTGAGCGCAAGTGCGCACTGGCGTAACAATGGAGGTGCAAATTCTCGGAAATTAGTTGGGCGGCACTGCAGGGCTAAATTCCATGAAGCGAAGAGCGCGGGCACTTATTGGCTAATTGGCCACATGACAGGTGACAGCCACAGTGTGGTCCGCTGCTGAGATCGCCGGTGACGCGTAGTTACTGCTTTGTAGGCAATCACCCACACATTAAATGCGAAATTAATCCGCCCACTTACACACAACAGACCGATATGCTAGACAGACATCACGACACTGCAACATTCACTCCAGCCTTACCCAATGCTTCGAGGATGTGCCTGGGTGCATTTGTTTTACAAACATCCTGTGAGTTATGGGAGTACAGGCCCCGGTCTCACAACATAAAAGCCTTTCTGGCGGTGTATGAGGGTTCAGCGGCAGAAATATATTAATTACATCGAAAGATGTTTGCTGGTTCATGCCAAATATGAACCCTAATATGATACCAACTTATCGATGAGGTCGAAAAATATGGTGGTGTAAAATATAATTTGTGTCTGGATTGTATCTATACGAAACAAGAGCCACGCGGTGACGAATATTGTATTAGAGCCTTCAATTCCTCGAATGTAGCTGTGTGTATATGTAGATGCAATATAAATCACTGTAGAAGATAGTATACTTAAGTTATGCCAAGAGGAAGAATAAATGGTTTCCAAGGGTTCGAGCTGGACCTTGGCTAAGTAAATGTTCTGGAGCTGAGAACAAGTGGGCCAAATCCACTTGGTAAATAGGCACTTACTGATTTACTTCTACCTGACTACATAGAATTGCAACATAAAAAAACCAGCATACTACTACATGAATACGAAGCCTGGATTGTGTAAGGGGTCAATTGTGGAACAGGAAAGGTCATTTAGGTGTCATTTGCGGAGCAGAAAGGTTATTTTACGGGTCATTTGCGAAGCATAAGGAGTCTTTCACAGAGCAGAACAGATAATTTTCAGAGGAGGGGTCATTTGCGGAGCAGGAGAGATCATGTACGGGGCAGGAGGAGTCATTTGCGCAGCAGGAGGGGTCATTTGTGGAGGAGTATAGGTCATTTGTGGAACAGAAAGAGTAATTTGCGGAGCTGGAGAGGTTATTTAGGGGTATTTTGAGCAGGAAAGGTCATTTGTGGGACAGAATGGGTCATTTTCGGGGCAGGAGGAGTCGGTTTCGAAGCAGGAGGGGTCATTTAGGGGTCAGTCTTGTGGGTGGTCGATCTGACAGTAGTTAGCTGTCGGCTTTAAGTATGATCATGACTTCAAGCTGAGCAAATAAATTATCTGGAAGGAACTGTTCATGATATAACTGCACGGCAATGTGATCAAGGAACTAGAAAAAATGCCTTGCTGATTGGAAGCAAAGAAATGTTTAAATCTCAATGATGAAATATGTTAGTATACATAGAGCAACAGTACGGCCAAGTGGATACACATGTTACCACTGTAGACAGGACTTCGGTGTTTTTCATGAAAATGGAGCAAGCCAATGATTGCACGAAGTCTACTGTTGAGCATACCTCTATGGATGCACCTTCTTCCACTGCTAGAAAATTAAATGGAAAACACTAATGCTACTGTGGAAAGTTCTTCAGGGAAAGTTGCCATGTTCGGCGAAATGAGAGAACTGGGCATGTAAGCAGCTGGGTCCCAGTCAGGAAATGTAGTTTGACAGTGGCAATCGTGAAAGATCCTTCGTCTCCGCTCGTGTAAGCAACAGGAATATATTATACAGCCAAATGATGCTTGTCCATCAACATCTGAGAATGGCACAGTGCTGCAGACGTATTCAAATGGGACACCACTGCAGCAGCACCATCATCGACTTCTTCAGGCGTGACACCGACAGCATCAGAGATTTCTTTGAATGGAACATCTACAGCAGACTTCGTTGTTACTGCGACAAGATATTTTCTTACAGACAAAATGCAAGGAAGCATGAAAAAAATTACTTGTGCGAAGGATACTTCCTGTGCTATGCAACGATGCGGCAAGAGCAAACATCTGTTCAAGCGGGATGACAAACTGAAGACACATAAGAAGAAAAGGAAAGGTAAAATTCGTATATCTAAGAAACGACCTGTACCAGCAGTTTGTGATACCATATCGAATGAATTCAACCTTAACCAATAAGCATTCGAAGGGTACTTTAAAGGATCATGTGATTGGGCCACATTAAGCCAGGGATAATTAATCAATTAACACATGAAGTTGAAGAAGGCCCCATAAAAAAATGTTAGGCTGAAATGTACCTACGAAAAGCCTCAGCATTTGGATAAGGCCATCAGTCGCCGAGCATTCATGATTGCGAATGAAGCACTGTGCAATGTTGATAGTATCCCAGAGGCGATAGAGGCCTTCAGACTACAAACATAAAATCAGAATATATATATATATATATATGATTTCAATGAAAAAGTATTATTTTATTTCTCGCTGGTGTTATATCCTGCCTACTTCCTTGATGTAGGGAATATGATGGTCTTAGTTTTCAGATATGCCACTACATGTCGGTAGTGTAAGTGAGCATGATAAAAAATATATATGAAATTATATAAGCAAAATAAAATGTTTAGCCATCACAGCAAATATTTGATTACAATCAATGGATGTACGCAATGAAGGAGATATATGTTGAAATGAAGTGCACAAAAAGAGAGTGGGTTGATACTGTAACACATTCTAAGCAGGCTGGATGCAACCGACTTGGAGCGAGGAGGACGAAGGTCAAACAAGGCCTGACCTGCAAGAGCAGTGTGGGAAGAGGTGTTGTGTAGCAGGAACAGGAAAGGGCGAATGAGAGCAGTTGACGCTTTTCGTGATGGATAGGAGTCAAGGGAGGGTGTGGAGGTTTGAGCAAGGGAAGGGGGTCTAATGTGATGTAATGTTCCTCGATTTTTAGAAATTTGTGACTTTTCTCGATTTTATAATAATTGCCAGGAGTGCTGGGTTGGTTAGGATGCTGTGGTAAATGTGGTGTACACGTTATATGTTCCTCGATTTTTAGAATCAATTTTTCCGATTTTTTGCCATATTTCTAGATTCTTATGATTGAAAGGTGAGTAGATAGGGTAGTGGTTTGATGGTTATGGTGGTGGGATGAGTGTGAGGTTAACGTGATACGTTCTTATACGTTCAGATTTTTATGGTTGAAAGGTAAGTAGGTAGGGGTAGGAGTTGATGATTAGGGTGATCGGATTGAGCGGTGGAGGTGTGTGGGGTAACATATGTTCCTCGATTTTTATAATTTTTTTGCGAGTTTTCTCTATTTAAATAATTGCTAGGAGTGTGGTGGTTAATGTGTGAGGTTAATGTTCATTGTTCCTGGATTTTTAGGTTTTTTTTTAAATTTTATTTTATACGTATTGCCAAAAGGAGAGTTGTGAAGAGGGAGGGAGGGGATGGTTGGGGGAGCGGCGAGCAAAAGAAGCGTGCTTCATTTTATATGTTATTCGATTTTGAAGATTTGTTTTTAGATCTTTTGCTATTATTTATAATAATTTCTAGGGGGTGTGGATGGAAAGGGGGTTAGATGAGCGGAGGGTGGTGGGATGAGTGAAGGGTAGGTTAGGGAAACGTTATATGTGCTTCAATTTTCTAGACTTTTTTGCGTTTTTATAATAATTTGTAAGGTATAGAGATTAGAAGGGGGTGCGAGGTGAGCTTAGCTAGGGGTGGGGTGAGGGGGCCATTTTCGCTGAACTTGAGGAAGCCATGCTCGAATGGCTCTAAAACTGCCTTTCGTTGGGGGGGGGGGGGGGTGTTTGTGAAATTTACTGGCATGGATCTTTTCTGAGGGAAAATGGGAAATTTTGAGTGAAAATTGGTTGATTTGAGGGGAAAACGGAAAAATTCATGAAGTTATCCAAGATGGCGGACGAATTCTGAATCCTCCTGAATACCTGCGCTAAAAGGAACATTCCTATACTACTCATCGTTAGAGCTAAGTGGAAAAAAAAAAAACCCTAATTCCCCACGCTAGCATTATTAATTTGCAATTTCCTGAATAGTTTATTCGCGGTTCCTTTCCAATTTTTGAATCAAACCTTTAAAAATTCACCCCGTGTATGACGCGTTTGGTTGTTTCATAAATATTCTATGCACCTTAAGAGTTTTATAACTTGTGTAAACATGATAGTAACTTATATTTGGTTTTGGTTAGCTTTTAATTTAATTTTATTTTTAAACTGTATAATATAATTTATAATTAACAATGATAAACACAAACATAAAATAGGTGATTTGGTAATTCATAGTAAGAAATCTTACTTATGCAAAATATTATTACACTGAGTGCGCACAATTGCAGTGTAATTTTCTATACTCGGTTAAGCTTAGTTTGCAAGAGGCGGAGGAATATCCTGAAAGTAGAACTTTGGCAGGACTTCAGTAGAGTTGGAAGTAACGTATTTCTGCACAATTTTTTGTGGAGTTGATGTTGCGTACAAGTATGTACATTGGCAGACAAACTATACACACGCCGGACGTGACAGCAATCCTGCAGTTTCTTTATGTAAATAGCTTGAAAAGGCTGCGATACATGAAATGGAATCGTTGCAATTTTCTTGCAAATAATTTGTCATCTATTATTTCGAGAAACCGGTTAACTAGACGAGAATCGCGCCGGGGGTTAGGTTTAATCGAAGCCCAACTGTCAACTCATTTTATCTCCGCGTTTGCACAGCAAGTCCTCGAGCAGTTTTATGTAATAAACTACTGTACATATATCCGTGCGTTCGGTCTTATAGCTCGGCTTCACATATTTTGCAGTATTTCTTCGCTTTCACGTCATAATTTTGGATTCATATTAATTACTGACAATGTACGATTATAGAAAAATTACATTTTATGGGATGTTTAATATTTTGACGTGAATACGTCTTTAAATTTGCGACCATAGTGGGAGGCAATCCAGAAAATCCTATGACAAAATCCGGGGAGAAAATTTGGCATTGCAGCTCCGAATCTATCGTCTACATTCAAAATTCAATTACACCATTAGATTGCCAAAGGATAAAAAGGATCAAAGAATATGTTACGTTGAGTGAGGAATGCGAAGCATTGTGTGTCAGGGGGGGGAGGGAGGGGGGGGCAATTTTGAGTTCATTTTGCCGCGTCTCATAACTTCCACGTACTATAACTTTTAACTAGGAGAAGCTACGGCGCTCGTTTGAGTTGCAATCGACAGCTCTCGTCAAGATCAATCGACGGCGTGTATAGAAACATTTGTTTGAGGTGGTTATGGTGAAATTGTATGCGTTTAATGTAAAAAATTAAGAAAATTTAACACAAGGTTTGCCTATACTCGTCAAAATGCCATGGTGAAATACAGCAATCGTGTACGGTTGGAAAGAGCATCTCAAAGCAATGCAGTGATACCCATAAAACTCCATATGCTCGAATGAAGCGGTGCCGGGAACGTAGAAAAAAACATCAAGGCGTCCGAGCGCATCAACGTAGACGTATTCATGCAAAACAAACGGCCGTGTCCCCAACACAGCCAAACTTAATTTTTGTGCTTAGTTTTAATCGTGTGTTATCTGCTATTTGTAAACAGCCAGGGACATAATTATATTTTATGAATAAGTTCCTGTCCTTTTGCAAGCAGGAAATAACACACAGTGAAAATTAGATATAAAGGTATTAAACACCAACTAAATTGTAAATTTACTTTAGTAAAACCTTTTCCAGTAATACATCTGAAACTTAAATGATGACAGGAAAACGGAAAGTGCTGCATAACAGGTGAAACCGAGATTTATACGGACATGTCTCGACATTAGTGTAAAAATCCGACACCTTATCCATTTACTTCCAAGAAATAATTAGGCTATAATGCTGCGAGCGCTGCAGGAATATTTATGCAAGACCTATGCAGTTATCGAACGCCAAGCACTTAGCTTCATACGCTGTATTAATTTTAAAATAATACGTAATGAACAGAGATGCAAAATTCACATTATTATTCGGCACAAGGCTAATTTGCACGAAATTGTCTGTACTGTAACCAGCGTTGTATCTCCATTGGCTGCTGCATAGAAGTGAAGCCACGCCGTTCTGACTGAACTGCACGTAATTAGGGCACACAGTTGTGAAGTGTTCATTCATTGGCGCAGAGTTACCCAGGGCGTGTCAGATTAAGTATGATCCGCTGACAAACGTATTGCAACTCGTGTTTAAAGTTTAAACTATCCCCAAATAATAATTCGAATTTTGCAGGTCTCCAGTAATAAGTTAGGATCATCGAAAAAGAATGGTACAGTTTCAAAAAACCACAGCTTCGAAACTATTTGACTGATTTCGTTGGTTCTTATACCAAAATGAACAGAAAGAATCAAAGTCTTGCTTACCAAAACGATTCTGTGTGTGCTCCATTTGTAACTTTACATGTGACCAGGCGATATTCGACCTCGATCCACTTATTCCGGAGCACTGCTAGCGTAATCGTCTCAGTGGCAGCAGAGATTCTCTGTTGCAAACGCTTCAAACCTCAAATCTTCACAGCGCAAACAATATTCTCGACATATCCCCAAAAGAAAAAGCCTAGAGGGGTAAGATCGGGGCTTCTTTTCGTGTCCTTTTCTTTCATAATGAAAGCAGCGAATGTAAAACGTTTGGGCCAATTTTCCGGCTTAATTTCACGCAACTGAATCTTGCAGGCAAGAAATCTCTAAAGCTTATGAACAACATTTTGCATGGTAGTCTTCGGAATGCCGAGCTCCAAACTGCGGTGGGCAATTGACTTTTTAGGGCTGCGCACACAAGATAGCCTAAGCTGTTCCACCTTTTCTTCGGACCGATCTTGGCCATCCTGGTGTTTTTTTTTTTTTTTTTTTTTTTGTACGGTACCGGTTTCGCTGTAACTTTTAACCCAAAGACAAATAGCGCTCCGTTCTGGTACACGTTGTCCCGGACATTGCTGTCTGAAATTACGTTGCACATTCACTACAGACTTGAACTCCGCGAAACACAGAGCACACTGTGCTTTCTGCAGCACAGTCTACATCTCACTGGAGGGATCGGCACAGATGCCAGATGGCGCGCTCGCCCCTGCCACAATCTCAAGGATAGTGTGCGACTGTCGAACACTTCCCCAAAAAAATTTTCGTCCTTCCACTACAATTTGGTGCAAGAATCAGCTAACTCAGTTAAATAGCTTTGTCGCTATAAAGTTATGAAACTGTACCATTCTTTTTCGATGACTCTGTATAATGTAATACTGTGCATATGACATTCACCGAGTTGTTTTAATGCTGTCTACCTTAGTAAACTAACTGCATAGTTCATCAAAAATTACACAACATGTTTACTTAACAATGTGATTTAATTTTGCTTATTCCTACTAAAGTATTTATCGATCCACTTTTCTCAGACACTTAAGAGGAGTATGTACTAAAACATTTTCTGCGAAATCTTTTTTGTGCGAATGTGCGTATATCGGTAAATAAATATTCTCGAGATACGTTTTGCCAGAAAAATATTTTAAAAAATAATAAAAATAAAATTATCTATGCCCCTATTGTTTTGCTTTTATCACATTAAGGTTCTTCATGGAGAAAAAAATTCGTGAAAAAAGTGAAATATTGCATTTTTTAAGCTCGCCTATGCGTTTCCTTAAGCGGCAAGAGAAATGTACGACAATACAGGCGTAGTTTAATCTGCGAGCTTTCATCGCGTGTAATAAAATCCTAATGTTACAGATCTACTCTGCACAGTGCGGCAGAATGACGGAAACCCTGCACGCACGTAGGAGCGATGAGGCGCTAGGGACGCGTGTTAGTCTCTCCCGTATCGCTCCTTCGCTTCTTGAACGCGCAGCTACACAGTCCTCTCAAGCAAGCCCGCATTCCCGGAGATTATTTTCAGCGTTTCAGGACAATAAGCACAGGAGCTATCAGGACGAAAATGCCACGTCCATCAAGTGCCTCATAGCCGCTTCGCGCATGATTCTAAACGGACGTGCAGATTCTTGTGCCGTGTGAACCTATGAGACTTCAAGCGGTGACCCTATCATTTTTCTGGTGAAAATGTTGTAGCGTGGTTTAACGCAGAACCCTCGTATACTTCTTCTCTATACGCACGTGCACAAGACTTTTTTTTTTTTTTGAAACAATGCTTTTGATAAAGCCGTTTTTACCTATTTGCTGTTCACGGTTGAGTACTTTTGAAATCAACATCTAAAAATTTTACTGCCCCTTTAGGCTGTTCACTGTAAAATGAGCACTTTTGAAAGGCCTGCTTAAGATTTACTTGTATGCACACTGTGTACTCCTTCGCCTTATGTAAAATTAACATTGCCATGGGCCTCATCACTTTATTCATGCGTCGGTCAAATGAAATTCTGAAATTTATTAAGAAAGTAAAAACTTTACATATCTGCACATTTTTAAACTCCGATGCATTAAAAAAAGGCAGAAAGCGAAATAAATAATTTTTTAAGTTATCACAAATGGTTACCTAACACATTTTATTCGACGTTAAGATATGGAACTACATTCCATCCATCGTTGCCAACTTTACTGGGTGAATGTCACTCAGTGCGCAAATTAAAATATGTGCATGCAGGGGCAGCGTCTATTTTCCAAGATGTATTTCTAAAGAGCTCACTTTATCGTGAACCTGCATGTATTTCAATAGGAACTCTTAACTGGAATGCGTCCAGTAAAGTTAGTAACAACGGACGGAAAGCAGTTCCAAGTCTTGACGCTGAATTAAAGTTGTTAGGTAAACATTTGTGACTACCGAAATAATTTCTTTAGCTTCCTGTTTTTTTTTTTTTAATGTGCGTTTAGGTGCAAGGATAAACAAATATGTTCAATATTTACTTCACTAATCATTTACAGTTTCGCTTTACTGACGAATGACCAACAGTGATCAGGCCAATGACAATGTTAATTTTACATTTGATGGAACAATACACAACGAGCATACAAGTAGATCTTCAGCAAGGCTTTCAAAAATACGCAGTTTACCGTGAACAGCCTTCATGCTGGAGTGCTCACGGAATTGTATTTATAACGTGCGTGACGTCTTGGAAGTAATCGACAAGCATGAAGTGCGTGTTCTCTTCGTAAATCAGCGCATCGGGAGGACGCCTAAAAGTTTCACAGAAGAAAAAAAAAAATTGGCTATGGCTGTGTTGGAGGCACGGCCGTTTGTTTTGCGTGAATACGTCTACGATTGATTGATCTTGACGAGAGCTGTCGAATGAAACTGAAACTAGCGTCATAGCTTTTCCTAGTCAAAAGTTATAATACGCGGAAGTTATGAGACGCGGCGAAACGAACTTAAAATTCCGGCCCTCCCTTCCGCCGCGCACGATGCTTCGGCAGTTCTCACTCAACGTAACATATTCTTTAATCCTTTGGCAATCGAGTGGTGTAATTAAATTTTGAATGTAGACGATAGATTCCGAGCTGCATTGCCAAATTTTATCCTCCGATTTTGTTGTTATCGGATTTTCTGGATTGCATCCCACTATGGTTGCAAATTTAAAGACGTATTCACGCCAAAAAGCCATATCAGACACATGGCAACGCAGTTCGATCGACAAGCAGACGGACACCTTAAGATATTCATTTTTTTTTTGCAGCAACTGCGCTAATTTATGTTGATTCCTCGCCCGGAGTTACGAAGCTCCGTATTTGTCCGCTGCAAAACTTCCCGTTTCCCTCCCCTTCGCCATTTGTGTTTCTAGTGGATGCGCGTAATCACGTGGCAGGAAGCGGAGCTCGCCAGTTGACGTGAAGTTGGGCGAAACGGCCAGCTAGTTCGTCTTTCACCACGTTGCAGCTTCCCTTCTGTGCCCGTTACCCAGCGTCCGGCCCACCGCCGTACGCTCGAAAGGTTCGCAACATGAAATAACGAACCCCAGTGAAAAATCCACTCCCGCGAGGACTCAAAAAATGCGGTTAAGTCTGCTCGCGAATGGGCATGACGTAGTATGTGAAAAAAAAGGAGGGGGGGGGGAGGTAAACACGAAGCACGCTCCTGTGAGTTTGAAAGCCTGGGCATGCGACGTGACGCGTTGAAATTAACGCTCGTCTGAACTGAAACTGTGATGAAGAAAGAATAGTAACCTTGTTAAATTTGAAGATGTCGTTTGCGAGATGTATACTTTTTAAGTACTAAGCAATTGAATTTTTGTAAATTATGCTACATTTTTCATGAATTCTTAAAAAAAAAATTGAGCTGTATAAAATAGATCTTAAACGTATCCCTAGAGTTTTTTTATATTTTCGAATTCCTACATTACAAAATATAACATTATGACTAACAACTAATTATGCAAAAGCTACGCAACCATGAAACTTCACATAATTATAAGAGACATCGAAACGCAAGGCAAATAAATACAATAAGCCCTGTCTTGGAAATATAAATTAGAATTTCGTAATCTAATAAAGAAACTAAAGAAAAAAAATTGCTTATTCAGTTTAGCTCTGCAAGCCGTGGTCATGCCTCCAATAAGGAATTGGTAGATTTTCGCATTATTTGAATGAATACAGGTCGTGCTATATCACTACCATAGTTACCATGTTCACCATAACTTTTACCATACTTTTTTATACAATATAAAACATACCAATTTCAAAACTCATCTACGCAGATTCAAAAAACGAATGAGTAAGAAATAAATACATTTTTGAAAACATGTTCTAATGAGGAAGTCTCCATAAAAGTTTCGCAAATACGCATTTCATGAACCAAAAGGAGGGCCGTGATAGTGTAGTGATTAGACTAATCGCCTCCCCCTAGGCGAAGCGGGTTCTATTTCCGGCGAAGCCGCTCCCGGAATTTCGCATGTGGGAATCGTGGCGGACGATGTCGCTGGTCGGCGGGTTTTCTCGGGGATCTCCCCCCCCCCCAACTCTTTCCGGCACAGCGTTGCTCCATACTCACCTCGCTTCACCCTCACCGGCTCTCAAGACCTCGATGTTAAGAGCCGCCCAGTTCTCTTCAATCAATCAATCTAAACAGCTGTCTTCACGTTTGCCTTTCCTAATGTAAAGCGAGTTTTTTTTTTTTAAGGAGGCGTTATTTATATTTCGTATGAAAATCGGAATTATTGGGCAGTAATGCCAGACATAGTTTGGCATTATTACCGAACACCCAAACACAGGTCATTCAATTTATTTTGCACTGCAGAAAAAGACTACCAAAAGTCAATTACTTGGCAAGCATATACGAACCAGTTACCTAGTAGAATGGATAAACGCTGTTCACGATAAAGTGAGCACTTTTGAAATCAACCTTACAAAAGTCTCTACCCATACCTGCATATATTTTAACGTGCGAACTGCGCGACATGCGTCCAGTGAAGTTTGTATCGATGAATAGAAAGTAGTTCCATATCTTAACGTCGAATAAAAAATATGCCAGGTAACCATTTGTGATAACTTAAATTATTTCCTTTACTTTCCGTTTTTTTAAATGCATCGCTGTGGAAAAATGAGCAGATTTGCAAAACATTTTCTTTTAAATAATTTTGCAGTTGCACTTGACCGACGCGTGAATAAAGTGACGAAGCCCATGACAATGTTAATTTTGCATAAGGCGGAAAAACACACAATGTGCATACAAGTATATCTGGAGCAGGGCTTTCAAAAGTGCTCACTTTACCGTGAACAGCCTATAGTCGCAAATGTACAGTATATCCGGACATCAAGGAGGTCTCTCGTCAATTTTGGGCGGTTATAGGCATTACAACTCATCGCTATCACTTCATAGTTACAGGAAACACACGCAGTTGGTGGTAAAATTGCATGCAGTTACTAACGAATAATGAGTAATAGAAGTTAATATTAAAGAGATAATTGAAAAACATAACTGGAATGTACTAGTTTACTGAAAGAAAGCCTTACGTGTAGTTTTTATGTGAATTTCTGCAACTTGATACTTTGGGGTCATTCACCAAATGTTGCACGTGTTCTGCTTTTATAGCAGAAGGCTGTAAAAATATTAGCATCTACATGGTATTTGGATCGTTTTAAGCCTGTTTTTATCCAATTAGGCATTGACATTTGTTAGTATGTTTTATGTTTTAGTACATATGATGGAAAATCTCATGTTATTCTAGTAGGGAGGTGGTCCATGAGCACAATACTCGACAGGTTAATGAACTAAACATTACCTTATCTAGACTTGGTAGAACTAGAAAGACATATCCTATATTAGTCTTATAACGTATGGTTTTTGCGCATATAATTTGCCTACATTAACATGTAAAATTTTATGCAATTTTCACTTTTTTTTATAATCTGAAGTATAAATCTTTGTAATATTTATTATGTAATACAGTGGTGTTATTTATTAAGTAATTTTATTTTCTTTCCCTAGTTCGTTATTATCCACGCAGCAGCTGTTTTATTTATTTATTTTATTGTGTTGAAGTTGTAATCGTAACGTGTTGGTTCACCTAAGTTCGCAATGCCTTGCGACTTAACTACCCGAGGTAGCTTAGATGACTGCGCCTTACTTTTAATCCCTATATCTGCCTCCCATGTTAATTTTAATTTAGAATAATCACTGAATTTGATATGGTACTGAATAATGGACCTCGTTTCCATCTTGTTTCTCAAGGGTCGCCATGTAGTCAGCATGTCGTGCTGATGCTCCGTTAGTAATCGGAGAAGTTTGAGTGTATAATTATTCCATCGGGAAGTAAATTAGTGCTCATAACGTTTGTAATAGCCGCGGAGTGAGAGCAAGTTTCAGGAAGAGCGCTGATGAGCAAGCCGAGATGAATAAATGCAGATATACGCGAGGTATATTTACCGCCAGTAAGTAAGTGGTTCATTTGTCCAGCGGCGAAGTTTTAAAGTGAAAGTATACTTCGGAATGACTAATTTCAACACGTTCTCGTCTTTACCACAAACACCTTGAATGTTAAGAACTCATATCTACCGACTTCATAATTTGTATCTAGGCAGGCAACGCTAATTTTTTTAAAACTAATTAACGAGTTAAATAAATAATTGTATGAGGGATTTGAGGCACTTACTGAACTGTTTATTTCACTCAAGAACATTTACTTTTATTTATTGGCACCTTTTAAGAACATTATCTCGTCAACTACCCACTACCTAGAGCGCAATTGCTATTTCGCAACAGATATAAGGGCTAACACAATAATTTCAAGCTACTGAATATTGTAGTACAGATTAAGGTGGAAGTTCATACTTGGAAACAGAGTAATTATTTTTTTATTAAAACCACACCACCTACATACGACTTATTGGTGGAATAGTATGTAGTTTTGTTCCTCCTCTGTTCCTTCAGTGCCCATATGTTGCTAGCGTTCTTCCTGTGTTTTTGGAGTCTGGAACAAGAGAATGATCTCCCTTATGAAAATACAGGCAATGCAGTTTATTGCCATTTCATTATGGTAAGTCAAGTATCCTATGTATTTACATGTCAGTTATGTCTCAATGTCATCAGTGTTTAGTGCATCACATGTGGGGATATTATAATATCAGGCAGTGTTTTGCATACGCGTAGGTTGTGCATTTATGTCCTCATATATGTTCCCTACGTCCCTCGATATTTTACATTATGTATCACTTGTCACTTCCCCTTCCTTAATATTTTACATTGGCGCTCCAACGTATAGCTTGTTATAGTCGCCTCAGCTATAGAATATGCATATACTACACTTCCGATGTATTACAGTTGCGCCTATAGCGCGAGGTTCGACAGTAGAAAGAAGGCTGTTTAGTTATTAGGCTCACACACAGCCTATGAGTTGGGCTAGCAGAACGCCCAATATACTGCGTGAAACCGCACCCATTAACTACCACACATAAGAGTACAAGATGGATAAACTTTCAGTCAGTGAAACTTAACAGATGAGTAGGATACCGAGGAAGGCGCCGAAGATATCAGCTCTGTGAGGAGTGCTGAGGACTTCCATGTAGCATCTACAGCAGCACCTAATAGCAGTGACCAGAACAGCAAGGCAATGCACATGTTTACGCAACTTTAAGCGATCTCCACGCACTTAAGTGCTAAGGAAAAGGGACAGTGCATAACAATTCTTAGCCAATTGAATAATAGAAAGCGGGAAGAAACGGAACGGATGAAATTAAAATGCAGGAGGTAGCGAGAACACGCAAGGAGAATAACATTAAAATGGAAGACGAGTCTAAAAACAACATACAGCTGATATAATATCAAACCTTACACGTCATAGTGTTCAACACATGGCTGATTTTAAGACTGCTGTGAATGTTAGCATGGAGTAACGCAAGGCTATCGTAACAACTGGTAACGAACAAATACAGGCAATCAGTGACATTTGTACGATTACAGAGCTAAATTGGTAATATTTTACAAATTTGTAAATTCCCGTGAAACGATTTTTATATACTTGTTCAACGGTTTACATGGTAATTTTCCTCTACAGGAATTACAAATTAAATAAAATTCGTATCATAAGTCTAACGACTTCATAGGCATGTTACATACTGGTCCAAAGTGGTTTCCAAAAATTTGTCAGTTACAAAATTAACCGGCATATACATATTACACTAACAATATGCGTACGACACAGTCTGCAACGTTTGCAATCATCCACGGTGAAAAATATTTAACTTTTCATTACACTGAAGTTTAGAGTTCAATCTTTAATGAGATAATCCGTAAAAAAATTGATGAAATATTGAAACACTCTAATATACTCTCAACATTTTGATAAGATCTTTAAGAAATAATTAAAATGCATGCTTTTTAAATAATAATTCGTAAACAAAAAGCGGCAGTTAAAAAAAATGGGGTTCCTTACTGTTTGTTTAGTGGATTTTTTCTAAAACTATTGGGCCCTAATTATTAATATTAAAAGCCTGTAGTTTAAACCAAAATAAAGAAAACCAAGATGTTTCAGTATAATAGACATTCATCTGAACGATTTTAGTTATTTCAGGTAAAAACTTTTTTTAACAACATTATTATTTGCTTAAATACCAGCATATTAAAGTATCTGACGGATAGTCGCAAGGTAAGATTGCGCTTGATCCAACCTGTATAGAATTGTCCCCTGTTTAAGCTCCAGCCGATGAGATGGGATCCTGCGCTGACGTCACATCTACTCTGAAATGTTGGCTTGTTGCTTGCTCGCTACAGAGATAACGCGTTCCGCTACAAATAAAGATTGTCGGTTAACCCTGCCTACGTTCAAACGTGTGATAACATCGTGGTTCAAAACTCGATCAGATCTAAGATCGACACAGAAAACTGTTGCACCATTCGAGTTCGAGCTGAACTAGAGATCAAGATGAAATTCATTTCGAACAGCCGAAATTCGCAGTTCGAAATCTCGATCCGAGATCAGCAGCCATCGTCGACAAATGTAGTTTGAAAATACGCCAACAGATAGAACTACGTTCGATGGTTTTCTTGGGAAATTAAAACAACGTTATAAGTACTTGAATATTATTCAGCAAAATTCGTACAACAATAGTTCACTTAAAACAGATCAAACATCTCACATCTAGTTTTATCTATAGTAAAAAATACCCCTACTTCCATGACGTCATATATTACGAAACAATAGCAAAATTTTTCTCATACTTAATATCGATATCTCACTTAGGAACTAAGATCGACGAATCGGAGATCCAGAATCATGAAATTTTGTTGGTGCAACACTTTTACATTGGAACCAATATCAAACTGGACCTGGTTGGGAACTAGGATCATTCGATCTCGGATCGGGGAAGAAGTTAGTGCAACCGGGCATTAGTAATTTTCATCAACAAACTCACTATAAGAATATATTGATCGTATATGTGGTTCAATTTACGCGTACCTTATAGCTAAGAGCAAGCAAAGTTTGATGTATAGTTTTTAATTTTGAAATACGGCTGTAACTCCAAAACCATGCTTTTAACACAGTAAAATATACGTCACACTGATACCAATAGGAAAAAATTGTTACACAAATAATTATTTTGATACAATCTAAGAAAGTATTGGGAAATTTACCATAGCAATATATACGCTTAGTGAAAAAGTGGGAATTTTAATTTTTTTTTTCCCCCCTCTATACATTCCTCGTAGCGTTCGTACATTTGCTCAGGAAACAGTCAAATGCGTAGGGAAGTTCCCAACTTTGTATAGTAGCGCTGCTAAACATTCGTATATTTGCAGCTTGATGTGTAGTATTTCCATCCTATATGTTAAAAACTTCCATTGCAGTTTAGGAAGCTAACCAGAAATTTTTTACAGTGTACGAGATTTGCAACTTACAAGTGAAACATATTATGTTCACTGTACGTAATTAAAAGTGTTGATTCTACAAATTATATATATATAATTTTAAGTTTTCTGAATAAAATGTTTTCTATATCTACTGTCCATCTGTCCATGTAGTGCAAAATATTTCGAGAATAGTTTTCACAATAATTCGGATCAAATTTCAGCGAATATCTGTGTTGGTCATAATATTACTCATTTCGATAACAAGGAAAGAAATCTAAATTCCGTCAGAAATACAGTTACGTCGTCAAAATAGTAAAGCAGACAGTACGAAGGGACTACAATGGTAAAGACTGCATGACCTTAAATAGTCCCATGATCCATATGGCTTACGCCTACCTAATATCAGGTGCAGGCAGCTTTCCAAATTTATACAAAGACATCAACTACGCTGGAAAAAAAAAACTATTTGTTAGTAGCTACAAACATTGGTTGTTGAGACTTTCAGAGGCGACATTTTGTTGTTTTAAAGAATCAATTTTAGTGTTCAATAACACGTTAATTGAGTAGTACTTAAACTCTGTAGTACTCACTAACATTTTTGTTTATTGAAAAAAAAAATGGCTGCCACAAAATATTTAGTTGGTAGCAATAACATTCATGTCATCAAAAGTACAACATTTTGCTGTGACTGCAAAACTACATCCGTTATATTCTGCGCATGCGCTCTAGCATATTCAAAGTGGCCACCTTCTCTCTGGCCACGATGCCATATTTGTCTGTGTTCGGTTCTTTGCATCAGGTTACGAAATATATTCATCAACAGCAAATGTGTTGTTATGTGCCAGATGTTGAGATTTATTGTTAGAACATAATGAATTAAAATAGATATATTTGGTTCCTTCGGGAACAGGAGCCGGATCCGATCACAATCATCTTGGTTTACATCATGGCCGTCATTTTGTGTTATGTCACCGCCATTAAGTTATATTACATCATAACCGAAATCTTGTTTTTGCCACCAATTTGAATTATGTCGCCATTTTGGATTACATAATTGCCACCATCTTGTATTACACCATCGCCATCATCTTAGACTATACCACCATCTTGGATTATATCATCACCACCATTTTGTATTACATCACTACCACCATTTTGTATTATGACATCACCGCCATCTTGTTTCTACCACCATTTTATTTTTTGGTTGCTCACCTTTCTTTCATGCTCTATCAGTCCACCTTAAGTCATCTGCCATTTACCTGGTCCTCTCAAACCACTATCTTGCACCTGGCTCCCACTCGAAATGAAATGAGAGCGCATGAAATGAAGGTAACTAAAAAAATGAAATCTATGATTGCAGTTTGAGGGGACTGAGGTGAAATGATAGAGCATGAAAGAAAGGTAATCAGAAAACAAGATGGCAGTGGAAACAATGCAGTGGTTGAAACAAAATGGTGAAGATTTCGTAATACAAAAGGTGGTGATGATGTAATACAAAATGGTGGCGATGACAATCCAAGATGATGTAATCCACGATGGTGACGATGATGGCGATTATGTAATCCAAGATGGCGGCGATGACGTAATAAGAGAAGACGGTAGTCAAATCCGGATATGGCTCCCGGCTCCTGTTCATGGAGGAACCAAATCTATCTATTAATTAATTGCTCGCAAACAGCAGTATTTAGCTTAAAAACACAAGATGAAATATTTGTTCACCATGAACTTTAGATTACAAATGCACAATAAATAAGAAACAAAGTGATAGAGTTACCTTTTATTTGCAGAAATGTGCTGCAAACCAGTCACTTTCCTGGATGAAAAGAGGGGGGGGGGGGGTGGATATTGGAGCCCAGGTTATTGTGCTTTGTACTTCTTCGTTTAATGCAGTAGCCAGAAACTCGACATTTATCGTTCATTCTGGCTGTGTTACTAGCAAAAACAAATCTGCATTTTCAATTATGTATGTAGTATGTATATAATGACCTAGTTTTTAATGACGAATCGCGTATCGAAGTTTGTCGGTAGAGTTCAGTTCCATCCTGTATATACGTGTGTGTTTGTATGTATAGGAATATATATATTTATCTATATACACACATATATATAACATGTGTATGCACATTTATAATATTATCCATTTTTTTAAAAGAAAGATTAATAAAAATATTCTATTAATTCAAATTTAAAGAACTTTATTTGTTGAAGGGGCATATCTCCTGGTTTAGTCTCTGTTAAGTAAAACAATTTATTTTCGTTTTGTTCATAGCTAACTATTTTCGTTGTTACAAACACCTACTCTGGATCTCTGTCCTGGCTAACAAATCAAACTTTAAATATTAAGGTAAATATTCTGTGTGTATATTTAAATATCTAACTTATATGGAAATATTCAAAGGGATAATCCATAGGCATTCGTAACACTCCTTTACTTTTAATGTTTTTGCAAAAAAAAAAAAGGGGGAATTATGGTTCTCCACTTTCAAAACTTTAATGTCAATAAATATTTACTAGTGTTTAGAGAAAAGTTAGAAGCACGTAATTCCACTGCCGGTCATGCTGGGTTCCTATTTTTCATTTTACCGAAGTTATTTCCGTTCACGCAATAACATATGCATTTGCAGTGTAGTATTGCACACTTTTCATTTCTTGCCAGCAGCCAGCCAGTGGAGCACGGAGCTTAGTGTACTCCAATAAAATTGACCTTGGTTTGTATAATCACTAACTATCCGTCGGTTCTGGAAAATTTTCGTCCGTAGCCTTCAGTATTCTTGTGAGATCGTGGTAAGAAAAACTGCACAATATCTGCACGTGATTTGTCTTTCAGGCGCAAATAAACATTGTCATGTTAACTGCGGAACCAGAGATTAGCCGCAAAACTGTCATCGTTATTCGTTAGACCCCATGGAAGTAAGAGGGGGAAAGCCTTTCATATTAATGTATCCCCTGAACTTGCACCTAAAAATGGCACAGTTCTTCGTGACTCAACTAGGAAATCGAGAACTGAACCTGGTGTTTAAAAGGCAATTCCTTCGCGAACCTGTTTTCAGAGATCATCAGCTACCGTTAATAATTTAATTTATTCCACAACATTGTCTGAAGTAGAGTTTAGTCCCTTCCTCTCTAACCGCAAGCTTGTAAGTCACGTTTGGCGTAACTAACAAGTCATAAGCACATGCTGTAGCTAATCTACGCGACACAAGCTGTTTTCAGAAACTACTTTATATATATATATGTCACAAACTCAACTGCAATTTATATTGGCAGTTGAGACTCGTAACGCCAGGATTAACTCGACACTTATAAAACCCAGTGGGAGTGGAGAGGAAGTATTATACGAAATCGAAAGGGAAAAATATTCACGTTCTCCAGAGGAATAACAAAAGGCTATATTTAAAAGCTAGTTTAATGAATACCACCGACCTCCCGTGGTGCAGTCGGTTGGCGCGCCGCCAGTTTGGGGTGCGGGAGGTTCTGGGTTCAAATCCCAGGTAAGGTATGGGTGTAAGTTAAAGTTACGTCGTAAGTTAGTTTGTAAGCCGTCCTCTGATAAGCCTTCAGGCATAACACCGGGGGGAAGTAAATAAGTCCTTTCCAATCCAATTTCACGAATACCCTAATAGATACTCATACGGCCGAAGTGGTATTATTATTCTGGAAAATTAATATTTTTGATATTTATATAACTAAGTTACGCCCAGTGCTTCTCTATTTATACATTTTAAACTAAAATCGTTATATATTTTTTAATCTAAAATTTACAGTTGTGGTGTAGTTTATAATATATTTTTTTAAATAAATTGCACGCGTGCGGTCGTGTGAAAGCTAATAATCAAAACTCGTGGGATTTTGAAAACGACTCGGATATAACTTCAAAATTAGTTTCCAATCGCCACTGTTCGGACGGTGAGTTCTCGGCTTTTGCGGTTGTTTTGGAAGCGGTGAAGGGAGAAGGAGTAATGGGAGGTTGTGTGGCGTACGATGGTCGCAGCGCGTCCACCTACCGAAAAACAAATGTCATGTTCGCGCTCCACCACGCGTATGCTTCTGTGTATTTCACGAATCGTAAGCACTGTTGCGTTTGCGTCGTCCCGCCGCTTAAATGAGTAGCCGAATGTTTTAAAATAAGGTTTTTTTTTTTGTCTAAACTACAAAACGATGTTCCCGGTATATTCACCCAGCTACTTACAGGAAGGGAGAGGCTGAAGGAGTAGCAACTCCTCCCAAGGAAAAAAAAAGATTGAAAATTGAATTCCAAATAAAAAGCAATTTTAAACAATCAACTGAAAATTAAAATAAACAATTGCGATAAGCTTCGATTGAGTGTACACTTAAAACTAATATATGCATATTTTACATTCGGAAATGATGTATAGTTTTTGTGCAAACTGCTCATTTCAGAAATCGACGTCCAACCTCTACCAAAATAAAATCTTCGAGTACGCAACTGCGTTCGGCTATAAATAAAACATACTTCCTACCTCATAGGACGATGAAGTTGTACTTTCAAAATATCTCGCATGGCATAAATATTATTTTGTATCCCTCCAACATTAAAAAACAATTACGTTCCAGACTGTCGTTATATTAAAACATACTACCCTGGCACGAACGAAAATTCAATAGGAGACTGTATTGAACTTTGCTAGAGATTTTCCATTCATAAAAAGGTAAAGGCTGTTCATGATAAAGTGAGCACTTTTGAAATTAACCTTAGAAGAAAGTCAATGCCCCTACCTACGTATATTATAACGGGCGCCCTGAGTGACATGCGGCCAGTAAAGTTGGTAAAGATGGATGGGAAGCAGTTCCGCGACTTAACGTCGAATAAAAAGTGTTAGGTAACAATTTATGAAAACTTAAATTGTTTATTTCGCTTCCTTTTTTTTTTTTTTAATCCACCGAAATGCAAAAAAGAGTACATCTGTTAAATGTTTACTTTCCTAACAATTTCACGGTTTCAATTGACCGATGCATTACCAAAGTAATGAGGCCCATGACAATGTTAATCTTACGTAAAGCGGAAGAATACACAACGTCCATGCAAGTAGATCTCAAGAACGGCTATCAAAAGTGCTCATTTTACAGTGAAAAGCCTATAGAGTAATAGAAGTGCATGCAACAAGAAGAAAACACTGCACGCTAGTGCAGAGCCTTGCGCATAGAAACAAAGGGGTACTTCATGGCCGTGGCGCTGGAGCCCGTATTCCTCCCATTCTTCTGAAACTCGAACGTAAAAATATCTCGAGCCAGGCGATCGCCTTTACTCGAGAAGTGAAGCGAGGTGAGTATGGAGCAGTGCCGGATTTGAAAAGGGTGAGGTGAACCGGAAGATCCCCGAGAAAACCCGCCAACCAGCGACATCGTCCGGCATGATTCTCTCATGCGAAAATCCGGGAGTGACCCCGCCGGGAATCGAACCTGATTGCCCCCCCTTAGTAAGAAATATCACTTATTCAGACGCATCGGTGTTAAGCAGAAGAAAAAATGAAGTTAAGGTGAAGCAAAATAGAAAATCTACATACTCCAGGGTCTCCATTTGCATAGTTGGCGGCATAACTGAAAGGAAGACCTGAATCGTGCTAGCTGCACAATCTGAAAGAAACAAATATCCGTTCTGGCACCCACGAACAACGCATGAAGCTCATGATAAATGGTGCACAACGTATAAAAGTCACACTAACGTGTCATGAAGGCTGCATTCAGTAGCTATTAAAAATATGAGAACTGATTTGGTTGTAGGCCTATATTCTTGTATTGATAAACAGCTGATTTTTTGTTTGTTACTGCAACTCTGCTGACTTGGGGAGAAAAAAATTGTAAGAGTGCAGTTTTTATATGGTGTTGCTTTGTATTGGTTTACGAGATGACTTGCCATTACTAACAAATTAATTCCATAAACTCCTACACTGAAATAGCGAATCAGCATTTATAAAAAATACGTATCTGCAGTTTTACAAAAGTGCCTCTACCTCTAACGAGTCCGCAACTTACAGGTTAGACCTTAAATTCACGGCACGTTAGTAATTGCAACCGCACTTGCAAAAAACTCTTTTCATTAAAAAATATTTATTTCGCAGAAAATATTTCTCCTGTATGTAAATCCTTGTATGCATCCAGACCTGCTCATTATTCGCATATGTTACCAACCACAAAAAATATATAAATGCCCCTTTTAACACTCTTACACCAACATAAACGCCTCTATAAACAATTACAGCCCACTGCTCTGGTCAGTTGACCCCATAATGTCGCAGAGTAAACACTGATCCTTCTCTGCCTATTAATAAAAGAATTATTTAATATCATACTAATCTTTAATAAAAATAATTTATGTCAAAACATTATTTAATTAATCTATTTCTTTATTTAATCGTTTAATTAATAAAATTCGTTATTCAATTAATTAAATAATTATTTTATTTGCATATCATAATCTGGCACTTAGTCCACTTTTGCACCAAATGCGACTTAGGCCACTCTTGCGCTATATGGGCCAGAATGGCTCCGCTGTCTTTACTACTGCATTTGCGTTCGATTGCGCCACTGTAAATTCTATATTAATTTCCATAAATTGTCCAGGATTGTAGTCCAGTGGCCAAACTGATGTAAAAGTGCGACTTCATAAAGTTTGTGAATTTTATAAAGCAGATTTTGCAACCATGTACCGGGAATGCGAACTGCTGTAACTACGGCCGTGCTCCACATATTCAGGAAATTGCACAATAAGTGAGAATACAGAAGTGAAACGAATCCTTCCACCATCAGCAAAATCGCGTCACTGGCCAGAAACATGGGGAAAAGCCGTTTGCCAATCTAAGGCCTTGTTTCAATTGGAACAGAGAGCGTTCTCTCGTACTCTCGCTCTTACGACCACGTCATTGCGACATCAGAGAGAACGCTCTCTGGTCGTCTCAATTTGTCGGATAGTGAGAGAGAGAGAGCACGAAATTGTGTACTCGCTGGCACTCTCTCGCACACTGTTACCACGCGCCATATTTGTTTACATTATTTCTGTTTTTGAATAAGATTATAGCAGCTTTCTGAGACGAAACGTCGTCGCATTTTATCTACAAGTGAATAATTTCAACTGTTTTGAACAACGAAATTACTTAGGTAACATATTTATTAAAATATAAATACGGATATCTGACAAAGTCTCATTTTTTGTCACTTTGCTGCAACATGAGAATAATAATGTATAATAGTATTTTATGCACTAATAATTATTCTGGTAGTGTTATAATAATCTGTTAATTATTTTGAACTTATATATGTTGTTTAAAATAACTATGATTACGATTTTAGCTTAACACGATTGCCCGTCTTTCGGCATCAGCTACCTGCATGACGTCGGAGAAAAATGAGAGATGGTTGTCTCAATTCCACAGAGTGATAACGCGAGAGAGCGCGAAGCAATGCTTTCGCCAGGTTGTGCGATAGCGAAATATGTTCACATGTTTGATATTACGTAGTAAATTGGATATAGCTCAGTCTTACACAATTACTTCATTTAAATACGACAAAAAGATAGTGAAATGGTTAAGAACATCATATTTCATTCACCCGTTCACTGTTTACTTAAGCGAGAGAAGAAACGCACAAATCTCGTTTCGATGACGGCTATATTTATTTCGCTCCTGAATTTGTAACGTTTTCCCATTGAAATAAGTCTGCTTATGAGCGTGAATAACAGTGACGAAATAAAGTTAATACTACGCATTTTGGCTGGAGCAAGTATATATTACAACTCGATCCCGAAAAGAACTTTTACACCCAAAAATATACTATTTGTTCATTTACCGCCAGCATAAAACCAACTACTCTAGCGTATTTGATAAAACTGAATTCTTTGGAACACCAGAGCACCTAGCGGCGGGAATTCTCCCTGTTGCAAACTCTCCCGAAATAAATCTCGTTTTGTTCCTAGCCTGAGTAGAATAACCTTGGCCAATCAACGCCTGGTAAAGGCTGTTCACGATAAAGTGAGCAACATTGAAATCAACCTTAGAAAAAAGTCACTGTCCCTGCCTGCAAATATTTTAATGGGCGCACTGAGTGACCTGCGCCCAGTAAAGTTGGTAACGATGGAGGGAAATTAGTTCCACATCTTAACGTCGAATAAAAAGTGTTAGGTAACCATGTGTGATTACTTAAATTTTTTTACTTTGGCTTTCTGTTTTCTTATGCATCGAGGTGTAAAAAATGAACAAATTTGTTAAACATTTACTTTCCTAATAATTTCACCGTTTCATTTGACCAATGAATGAATTGAGTGATGAGGCCCATGGCAATGTTCGGCCGTGTCTACATTCGGCCGTTCCTGTGGACGTAGAAATGTCCGAAACTCGGCGTCAAGTGACGTCACATTGGCGCGGTCCGAATATGGTCTACAAATGCGTCGTCCGAAGTGAACTTTCAGAATTTGATAGTAGATCGCACTAAAAATCGGCATATTATTTTTGTTACGTAGTGATGTTTAAATTTTCTGTATTATTGATTATTTAATATTTACGAAATGATTTATTTAGATGTTTATAATAAACGGCTTAACGGTTTTATTTTAAATAAGTTCGTCAACTGACATCCAAATTTTATTTTTTGACTTACGTTTTAAAAGTTTTAGCCTTTTAATGAAATTGTTCAGACCGAACGAAGACAACCCTAATTATTTATTAGTATTTCAACATGCGTGTTTTGAGAGGGCCCACCCTGCACTTCCATTGTTTACATTAATAACGTAAGCATTTCACGAATGCGCGCGAAAGTATTTGAAGTCTTCTTATTTTTGCAACAGCTTAGGACAAAGCTTCGGGCAAAAGTTCAGGTTTCCGAATGCTTCAACTTGGAACACAGGTTGACTTGGGACAGCGCCATGACGTCAGAGGGTCACGTGCACCAATCAGCAAATCCTAGTCCTAATACACAGGTTGGGATAGCCTAACCGTAGATAGGGCCATAATTTTACATCAGGAGGAAGAATACATAACATGCATACAAGTATATCTTCAGCAGAGTTTTCAAAAGTGCTCATTTTACCGTGATCGCCATTTAACTGACTTGCCAGGCGGTAGTCCAACCAAAGTGGCTCACAATACGCAGCGGCCAAAAAAAAAAAAAAAAAAAAAAGCTCACTTGCAAAGTTTCACGCAGCCATATCCGTGAATGAGTACGGCTGACGTCACGGGAACCTATAAACGCTACTTCACTTCCGTGAAACGGCGTTGTGGGGGCGATTCCGTGGTAAAAGTGCGCTCTCTCTCGTTCCCTGCTCTCGAGCACGCACACTCATGCACGATTGCACCATCATCTTCCCCTATCCGAGATCGAATGATCCTAGTTCCGAACTAGGATCCAGTCTGATCTTGGTTAAAATGTAAAAGTGTTGCACCAACAAAATTTCATGAATTTGGATCTGCGATTCGTCGATCTTGGTTCCAAAAAGAGAGATCGAGATTAAGTATGAGACAAATTTTGCTATTCGTTCGTAATATATGGCGCCATGGAAGTAGGTGTATTTTTCACTATAGACAGAACTAGATGTGCGATTTTTTATCTTCTTTAAGTGAATTATTGTTGTACGAATATTACTGAATAATATTCAACTGCGTATAATGTTGTTTTAATTTCCCAAGAAAACAATTAAGTGTAGTGCTATCTGTTGACGTATTTGCAAACCTTAAATTTGTCGACGATGACTGCTGATATTGAATTGAGATTTCGAACCGCCAATTTCGGCAGTTCGAAATGAACTTCATCTCGATCTCCAGTCCAGCTCTTAACTCGAATGGTGTAACAGTTTTCTGTGTCGATCTTAGATCCTATCTCGGATCGAGTTTCGAACCACGATGGTGCAATCGGCCATCAGTCCAGCTATTAAGTCATATCTACTGAAACGTTTTCCGTGAAATCGTTATTTGCGCGAAAACGCGTCTCTGCCAATAAAATTTCTGGAAATATGACTGTCAGAAAAGATTTAAAAAAAACGCATTTATCTATGGCCTTATTTTTGTCATATTGACTGTAGTCTTGGAGAAAAAAAATCGTTATAGTGGTCAAATATCGCAATTTCTAAAACTTGCTATGCAGTTTCCTTAGGCGGCAAGAGAAAGGTACAAAGATACTGTAGTTTAATCTGTCGGCTTTCATCGCTTGCAATAAAACCCCACTGTTACAGATCTAATATGCACAGTAGAGCATTACGACGGAAACACTGCAGGTCTTGCACGTAGGAGCGATGACGTGCTAGGCGTGCGTGTAACTGTCGCCCGTATCGCTTCTTGACATTGGACGCGCCGCTACATAGTCCCCTTAAGTACAATGAGACGTTCACCTTAGGCGAGCCTTCGGGACTGTTTCATTGTTGGAAAAACCAGTCGGAAATAGTGAATAATAACTTATCGGACACTCCTGCAAGTTCCAGAATAAGTTGTGGTGTTTCATGTGATGCTTATGAAGCCTTCTCTGTTTCAACATAAAAGAGGCAACCGTTCGCCAGATAGTTACACCAAGGCAACGTTTTTCGTGTACGTTAACGTACACACGATTATGACGTCACTAAAAGCGAAAAACATTCTAAGGTTACACACATTCGTAGGATCCTAACGTGAAATTCCCTACTTCCCCCGGATTTTCTCACGTGGGAATCGTTCCGTACGATGCCGCTGGTCGGCGGGTTTTCTCCGAAATCTCCCGTTTCCCCCACCCTCTCATTCCGGCGTTGCTCCATACTCACCTCTCTCCACCCTCGTCGGTTTTCGCAACCTCTATTTTAAGTGCAACCCCAAACCTCTCCACTCACTCGTCCTGTTTTCCCAAGCAACTGTTCTCGGATTTCATATCTCGATTCAATACAAAAGAATTCATGGAATTGTTCTTACATCTCCAGTAAGATTTATTGCTTTGAATTTGAACAATTTAAAGTATCTATTTTCAAAGGCACATACCTCCCTTGCGAATTATTGTGGGGCATAGGTCGGATGTTCTCCATCTCATTTTGCATAGGTACTCTCCTCACAGCGTTTTTACCTGTAGTTCAGGATCAGCCTGTATATTTGCTATTATTGGAATAATTGTTGGAAATTCGTCATTGTGATACCACTGCACGTGGTAAGAAACATTTTAAAGTCACACCAAATAAATTTTATCGCTTGTGCAAAATGTGTGTTCGGTTTTTTTTTTTTTTTATACGTGAAAATAATAGTTACTAATTTCGCTACCTTTGTGTTTCCGTGTTATTTTTGAACAAGTGTAATAAATTATTTAAAAACTGGACATATCAATCTTTACATTATCAATTGCCTGCTGAGAAAAAAATTTGGGAAATCATAATTTGTGGTGGATGCTGGACCATTTCGGAGCGCGCAACATGACGAAGCTCAACAGAATCCTCAAAACTAATCGAAAGCGAAGTATTTGATGTCTCTTGATAGTCGTGCACAGCGACATAAATAATATGACGAGGAAACATTTTCGAGCACGTAAGCATCGAAAGTGTTGTCCGCGCGTTTTTTTTTTTTTTTTTTTTTGCACGCGAGCGTACATCGACGCGACCTGGCCGGCCCACAGTGGGTTTGTCTCTGCACGCCGTGTCAACAGCCAGCTATTCTATCTCTCGCTCTCTCTTTCTCTCTCTCTCTCTCGTTATTGTACTTTGTAGTCGGCGTGCGAACCATGGTAATGGCGAGCCGCGCCGCCGACAGATATGGAAATATTTTGTTAACGCCGTCGAGCACCATCGGGGAAATTCCGACCGCCGCTGCCGCGCGATGCTGTTTATCTTTGGCTTTCACGTGCCGTCCTTCCCTCAACTGCACTCTACCCACGCCTCTCCCCCCAAAGTCGTCAACCCCTCGCATATCAACCCGCTTTTTCTCTCCAGGGTCCATCTCGCGCCACAGAGGAGGGTGTTAGATGGATTACAAGCCGGAACACGTGCTAGGTTTGTTTCCACCAGCTCGCAACAAGCACACGAACCGCGCAGATTACACAAAGGCGCCCGCCTATAGCCTGTCTCACGAGTGAATGAGCTTTGCAGACATTTCTGAGATAAGTCTTGTGTGCAGTTATTTCCATAGCAAAATATTTTCTGTTGACATACGCATTTCACTGAACATGCTCGAACTTTAAGTCTCAAAGTGGGAAATTCTACATGGTATAAGCGTCTCACGGTAAAATGAGCACTTTTGAAAACCCTGCTTAAGATCTACTTGTGTGTACGTTGTGTATTCTTCCGCTTTATGTAAAATTAACATTGTCGTAGGCGTCATCACTTTGTTCATGCGTCGGTCAGGTGAAAATGAGAATGATTAGAAAAGTAAATATGTTACAAATCTGGTAATTTTTACCCTTCGATGCAATAAAGAAAAGCAGAAAGAGAGAAAAAAATTATGTTATCAATAATGGTTATCTAACAGTTTTTATTCGACGTTAAGATCTGGAAATACTTTTCCTATATCGTTACCAACTTTACTGGGCGCATGTTACTCGGTGCTCCCGTTGAAATATATGCAGGGGCAGGGAATTTTTTCTAAGGTTGATTTCAAAAGTGCTCACTTTATCGCGAACAGCCTTTACCGTACCTCCGGCTGAAATGTTTTGAGATGATATCAATAACGCCAAAAAGAACAACATTAATGCAATGAGAGTGTCTCGGAGAGAGGGAAGGAGGTCTGTGACTTCTTTAGCGCCGATGGCGATGATGCGTGTTGTAGATGGACCAGTCACGGAGGTTGGATGCAGGACGGTAGGGCTTAAAACCGTCTTGTCAAAAGCGCGGTCACCAGAGACGGGAGAAAGTTCCTCGACGCTACCGGAGCGGAGAACGCATTGGGCATGGCTTCACGGAAGGAACCGTCCCCATCACTCGCCGCGATTGGTCTCGGAAAACCATGGAGAACTGTAATCCGAATGACCTGACCGGTAATCTTAGCTCGGGTACTCTCGGTGGTTTCCCACTGCGCTACCTCCGCTCTGTACCTGTTACGGAGTGTGGTGGTAGAGAGTTGGACGAGAAATTTCACCCGCCAACGCCATCGTCCACCGCGTAGCAGAGATGCTGAAACTTTTTCGCGACCATAGACTAAAGATGGGGTAGACCGATATCGCTGGCTGCGCACAACCAATCTCCGTGTCCCAAACAATGAACTGCTTTTCTTCCTACACGCCTAGCAAAAATGGCGTGATTTGGATTTTAGGTTAGAAAACTGATTTGTAAACAAATGCTTTGAGATGAATGTATAAGTCCTCTAACATATTTTTAATTCAGTTTGATTATATTAAAACTTGTAAAACGATTTTATTAATATAAAAGTGCTTGTCATTTAAAAATCAAGATATAAATCAAACACGTACATCACTGTTGGCCATGTAACTTTGACATTTGTGTAGGAGTTTTGTAGGATTGGGGTAGGTCAGTGTTGGGTTTATGTTCGCGACTCGCTCGAGAATCGAGCCCTATGGGAGGCGAGTAGTCTGATTTTTTTTATTTAAGTCCTTGTCTTTTTGAAGGGCATAAACCTATCCCAGACAAACCCACTAGCATAAAAATGCGGGATCATCACACTTTTGAAAAATCACCCTATTTATGGCGTGTATGATTTTTCCATAAATATGCCATGTATCACAAACTTTTTATACTGCTGTCAAAATAAAACATTTAACTTACATTTTATCTATACATTAGTATATTTCATTTATAATTAATATAAATAAAAACATAGTAAATAAAAAGTTTTGGTAATGCGTACACTCTAAGAAATTATTCGGAAATTTACCATACCAGTGTATACGCTTAGTGTGGAAGCGGTAGCGGTAATAGTTTCCTTATACATTTGTTCTAACTTTCCTAGATTTGCTGAGAAAACGGTCAAATGCGTAGGGAAGTTCCCAGTTTTGTATATTAACGATGCTAAACATTCCCATATCTGCAGCTCGACGTGTGGTATTATTTCCAGAGCGTATAGGTTAAAAACTTTTCATTGCAGTTTAGGACGTTTACCAAAAAAATTTTCACAGTGCAGATAGGAAAAGTTCCCGTGCAAAATAGCATTGGAGTGCGAACAAATGCGATGAGCTGTCCATTTGGGGTAGTTTTTCTAGCGGCGTAATAGTGTGAAAGTGGAACTTTAGCAAGGATTGGGGTGGGTTCGTGGACTGCAACAATTATCAGCGCAATTCTCCCGCCGCGAGTTGTCTACCGAGTCACAAAAATTTCTTCTTGACAACATGCCTGGCTGCGACCGAAAACAAGGATGAACGTTTCGGCGTCCGCTGCGAAAACTTTTCGACCGGAGCCGTCTAGCTACGGAGGAATACAGTTTGGACATCCAGGCGAGCAACGCACTGCGAATTGTTCCGCCGCTCGAATTTATATGCGGCGTTTTGTATTCATGTCCAGGCCTTCCGGTCTGTCCGCGGTGGGTCGGAGCAGGGCAGGGAGAGTGCGTCGGAACGCCCCGCCAGGACGAAGAGCGTCAATATTGGGTCAGCACATCGGGATACGTAATTTTTTTATTCTTTCTTTCGCGGTTCAGTCCGATGTTTCGTCTGTCGCTGGTGCTCCGTCGCCGTCTCTCTTTCAGCGTCCTATCGCACTGCCATGCCTCCTTCTCCCTCTTTATCTAGCGCGGTGAAAAACGGCCTCCAGGAAGAGGGTCCCCCAGGCGGCTGGTTGAAACCGCCCGTGTTCCCTGTATTTATATTCCGCTATCGCAAATAATGTCACAGCGCCCTTATCAGATGGCGCTCGCTCCTGTTGGGGGCTTATCACCGAAACGGCTGGCTTCCACTGCCCGCGGCGGAACAGTCGTTCATGTCCACGCGGTCAACATGTCTCCAAACTCTTGGCATCGGCGGAGTGAAGAGATTTGGGCGGCTCTCAACAACGAGGTCTTGAGAGCCGATGAAGGTGAACCCAGGTGGGAATGGCGTCGCGCCGGAATGCAAAAAAAAAAGGGGGGGCGGAAAATCCCACGATTGGATATCATGGAGCGACCCTCGCCGGGAATTCGCGCCCGGTTCGCCTTGGTGGGAAGCGACCGCTCTATCCGCTACACCCCCGCGGCCCCCTTCCAGACATTGGTGGTTAGGCCACTCGCGTCTCACCACAGAAGGCTGGTTCGACTGCCAGCGAAGACCTCAGCTTTTAAAGGGGACCCCATAGTAAAATATTGCCCGTAAAATCGTGCGTATGGGCGTACCTTGTAAAATCAATGTTCTGGGAGTACCTCCTTTTTTTTTCCAGCAAAGGTGAAAAAAAAAAAAAAATCTTTAGCCAGCAACTTTTACTGTTATTGTATTCTGTATAATTATCAGAAAGAGAAAATGTATCGTAACTGATGAAAAATGGCTTATTCATAGTATTCCTAGGTAGAAATGACAAAGTGGTATCTGTACTTGGACAATTTGTTTACATCGCGTGTAATAGTATCCTGCTGTGACATATATCACTTCCAAAAATCCCATCTTTCCAGGAATGCACATCGCGGCCTTGGAGGGGTCCTATCGCAATGCTTACAGCAACTCACAGTGAAAGCTTTACACCTAGTGAGAACTGACATTAGAATGACAATTAATATTCCCTCTAAATTAAAATTACTGATGACCCAGTTTATTTAATGCATTACATGTCCAGCTTTTACGGTCTACAAAGATAAGCATCATTCCTATGGTCATAACTGCATAAAACGGAAAACATTAAATAATGGCAGATTGAACGCCACAGTGAAAGTGGTACACTGCCCAATACATGCCCCCAATTGGGCTACCGGGCGTGCTATGTCGGGCTCACGCATTCTGAACCACGCATAACTTCGTTCTATGCATTAAGGCAAGCATTGCATTCAAGTAAGCTTTCGTAGATAAACATGGAACGTGAAAGAGGACATATGTCTGTGGCGGTGAGAAAACTGGGGTAAATCTCTGCATGAGATCGTCAATATTGTCATTCGCAATCATTCTAAATTGCAAGATTTCGTTCGTCACCTTCGTTAGTTCAGCAGAATAGAGCACAAAGAGAAGCGTAGGTCCAGAAAAATATTCACTGTATCAGACGAGCGATGAATACGTCACCAAATAAAGATGAGTCCCGCATTAAGTGCACCAAAACTTGCCGAGGAAACAGAAGTCGTCTTGGAGAAAAAAGCCCGTCCAGAATCTGTGAGGACAGTTCTTCGTCGACAGGACTTCAATGGTCGAGTAGCGCGCAATAAACATCACATCAGCAAGAAGAACTAACGGCAGATCCGCGAGAAAACCAAAGGTCCAGAGGCATCGTCCGGCACGATTGCCACGTGCGAAAATTCTTTAAGTGACCCGGCCGGGGATTGAACCAGGTACGCCTTGATGGGAGGCGAGCAGGCCAAACGCTCAGCGACCGCGAACCCTTGGATCACGTTAGAGCTCGTCAGGTTACGCCTCGTACCCGATACTGGGAAATACCTCGCTACTCCAATTCTGTCTCTGTTCGCGCCATTCTTTGTTTACCAATGTAAACAATTTTGGTCGTAATTATTGTTCGACTACTTGCCAACACTTGCGTAAATATCATTTGTTTACTAATCCACGATACTAGAGCTCAAGAGCAAATCTAAAAACTAAAAATAGCGGTCGTATACAAATCTAATTGGGGACCAGGGACACATTTGCATGCTATACCTGCATGTTGCCACACATCCTACTCGTATGTGATAACCTTGCAACAAGCGACCATAAAACTTGTTCCAATATACATATAAAACCTTCTATTCCATACCATGTCTTACATTTTTACACTGATAGAAAGTATTGTTACAGAAAAGAAATCACTTGTTTGTTCATTGCCAAACATATATACATAGTAGCCCCAACAAAATATTTTATTAAGTAAACAAAACTTTAAAAGCAACAAAATTGAGTTTGTTCATCTAACAAGCTACTCTCGAAAGAACAGATTCTGTGTTTAATAAAACTTAATTAGATTGCTAGTCAAATATTTGGATGAATAAACTGTATATATTAGCCTGGCCACCCATATCATTGCCTACGTTCGAAAATACAGCTCGAGAGCTTGATTGTAATTTTTGTGATACTTCAGATAGTAAATGTGTTTGAAAGTGCATTTATTGATGATTAATAATTGCAACAGAATCTTGAAATATTTATTTCCGTACGTCGGCACATATTTGAAATGTATGTATTTAACATCATTTACTAGAGGCCTAGTCACTTTAATTGACGGTGCTAGGGCCGAGCATTCGGGCGCAAATGGTCCGGGTTTGAAACTTGGTCATAGTATCACTTTTTTTTATTATAATAGAGCCTGTTAAATGTATTTAGAGGCATAAAAAAACTTAAGTTGCACCACGCAAATCTTACAGTTTAGGGAGTACAAATAAGAATAACAAAATAATGTTTCAATAACAAAATTATTAACTCAACCTATATAAACAATACATTTGACCAAATTAGTTACATTCCGTGAAACCCTTTTCTCAGTGTGAGGGGGTTGCACGTACTTCCCCCCCCCCCCCCCAAATTTAAATTTCCGACTGGTTGTGTGTGCAGTGTTGCTACAACATGGAACTGTAATATGTAGACAAACGGCTAGTACGCAGCAACACTATGTTTACATCAAAACACTAATTACAATAATGTTGCAAGCAATTGTGTTTACAGTTAACTAATGTGTTGATGCTGAATATGTGACTTCATTACAAAGTTGAAGCGTTCCTCGTGTTTATGAAAGGAATCACTGAACTTCAAAGAAGTCATACAAATGGGACCAATTCACAATATACGACAGTAACTAGAATATGTTAATGATTTGATTTACTGAATACAAACATCAGTATTTCTCAAGTAATTTTGCTACATGCAGTTTAGAGATTTTAATCGAGATTAGGGTAAAGTTCAACACTGATTCGTTTTAAATTCAAGGGCTTATTAAAAACTGCACTACGATGGCCGACTCCACAGTACTTAAGTACAAACCCTCTAATGAACTTTTCTCAGTTTTACAAATGAAGAGTATCAGTAAAATTAGAACGTGGATATGATAATTTTTTTTCCCCGCACTCATACATTGTAGCTCTCCTGTCAATGACAACATTGCGAAATGCTAATAAACTCGAACAGTATACTGGATAATTTTACGCCAATGTCGAATCTAGCGTTAGTAAAATGGAAGGAAGTTAATATCAGTGTTTATCAGTTACAAAATATTACAATTTTCGTGAGGCGATAAGGCGTAGAACTTTTTTTTCACTAATTCGCCATCAACGTCCATGTTATATTGGAAAGGGCTTGATAACTTCCCCCGACTTAATGTATCCCACACCCCAGACCAGCGGCGTGTCAACTGACTGCGCCACGGTGGTGTAGTGGTCAGACGATTCGTCTCGCACCTAGCCAATTCTCGACGGGGCCACTCCCGGATTTTCGCATGTGGTAAACGTGCCGGACGTTGCCGCTGGTTGACGAGTTTTCTCGGGGATCCCCCCCCCCCCACCTTGCAATCCGGCGCTGCACCAAACTTACAGACTTGATACACAACATACCTGAAAATAAAATTTCTGACAAATACGGTTCCTCTAAAATCACACACATTAGACAGACTACTAACTTACAGTGACAGTATAACAAGACAACTGACCATGCATAGAGTAGACACTTACGACATGACTGACTAATATGTTGCAGAATGCCCAAGCCGAAACATACCACTACACGACCTTCTACTACTACTACTACAGCAGACGCAGGTCCTTCCAAGAAACAGAAAAATGAAGTTGACGTGTAAGCATCTGCGGCTACTGGAACTGGACAGACAAATCAACAAGGTCAAGACGGCTATGGGTACGACATGCACGAGACAATCCCATCCAATTATTTCCCACGGGTTCAACAGACTATCCACGGCTCTCTACCTCTCTAGCAATTCCCAGCAAACCGAGCTCTTAACATCGAGCTCTTGAGAGCCGAGAGTGATCGAGGTGGGTGTGGAGCAGCGCCGGAATGAAAGGGCAGAGGAAACGGGAGATCCCCGAGAAAACCCGCCGACCAACGGCATCGTCCGGCACGATTCCGACACGCGAAAATCCGGGAGGCGACCCGGCCTGGGATTGAACCCGGATCGCCACGGCGGCAGGCGAGCAGGGTAACCTCTCGGCGAACGCGGCCCCTACATTCAAACGAGCCCTGGATGCCAATCCGTCGGACGCGCCGTGGCCGGCGGGAAACGAAACTTAAAGGAAATGCTCTTCAGCGCCGCACGTGCCTTCTTCGGCTTCGTCAGGCTGGCAGCGTTTCCCGCCGACGAGCGACTTTTCCGCGCTCACGTCCGAGATGAAAAGAAAACAGGGAGGAGGAAAAGCCGACGAGGCATTCGACACAGCGATTTCACCTGAACGCGCGGACGCGCCCAGGCGGAAAAAAAAAAAAAAAAGGCGCGTTTGTACGGTGGAAACGGTGCGTGTTTTCTCCACGCATGAAAACAGAGTTTGTTTTGTACCTCTGTACGTTATTTTTTTTAAATTGACGTGGGAAAAAAAAATTCCGAACCTTTATGAGCGTAGTTGTTTCATTTCACTGTTGCGTCCCTCAAAAATATTTACATTCATTGCGTCGCAAATCAATGACATTCAAATCGCGGCGGTACAGAAAAATAACTTAAAAGCATTCTCATTTCCATACGCAAACATAATAACATTTACAGAGTTTTTTTTTTTTACACGGCAGTAACTGCTTGAAACCAAAAGAAAACATTCTGTTCTTTTTGAATACTTATTTACGGAGACCTTCAATGCTAGGGTATCACCATAGTATCCGGAAGCGCGAAAGTCACAATCTTCCGAAATCCGGGAATGACACTTCATGCACATGTGTTTGAGAAACGAGATGTCAGGAGCCCCTCTATGACGTTCCAGACCTGAATGTGCCGACTAGTGTTGCCAGCTCACGAGATTTGCTGGATTTTAACTCGTACGTAGCGGGCAAAATTATTTTCTACAGGCGAGTGGATAGTTTACTCTCAATTCAAAATAATCGATGTAATATGGATGGCAGTTTTCTGGAAGGAAATAAAACTCACTAAGTGGATAATTCAAACCGTGCATTGAAATGTGTACATGGTAAAGTGATAATTACGTATCTAGCCCAATTTTTAATTGATTTTCAATAATTGACGGCGTAACTTTGAAATATCCCAAAAGATTCTGCAAAAATGTGGCACCATCAAAATTTAATGACTTACTGAGGAAGAAGCATTCTGTTTTAGCGCTCAAATAGAAGATGCTGCTAAAGTGGATGAAATATAACCCTTTCTTTATTTAAGACTTATAATCAGTACAGCGAACTCACTGCTATTTACTAATATTTTGTTTTGCAGTGCATTACGGATATTTACCGTGTTCATATTTATTTGCGATAACTTGAAAATTTTTGCTACTAGAAGAAAGCAAATTAAAGAAATTTTCGATTTTGGGGAAACAAAGGTCAATTGCAAAATCAGTTAGATAAATAACATGTGCATTTACGACAATTTTGGATTCGTTAGTAAAAATTTCGTTAAATTATTATTTTGAGTTGGATAAAAAGTACGGGGCCAGTTGTCGTATTCGAAATATAATTAAGTAGATTTTCATAATATAATTGTTTTAGATGGATTGTAGCTTGTGATCTAATCGATTTCTCTGTACGTTGATCCTTCAAAAAACCACTTGATACACGGATTCAAAATTCTGTAACAAGGAAAAATGGCGTTTTTATAAATTACCGGCAAAACCAATGCACGATTAAAATTTTAAGTGAAATGCAATCGTACAATCAACTTTCTGAACTCATGAAACCAGAATCAGAACATGAATTAGAATGACGTTATGAGTGTTTCATATACAATAAACGTGGTAGATGAGCCGAGTTTGATGATAATCAGTGTAAAGGTTCTAATTACTTTATGAGGAGAAGATAACACGCAGAGAGTCCGACTTAAAATTAGTTCTGCTACAGAAACATTCAATCTGCGAAAAACAGGTCAGGATATATTCCTGCATAGAAAAAAAAAAAAAAAACGAATAAATTCAGAATTCCAAACGTGCCCCATGCCATAACGTTCAGCACCGTCTCGTAATACCAGTTATCGCAGCCATTACTCTTATCTTTAGGTTATGTTTTAACAAGACCATGTTATACTTTTTACCGTAAGATTTCGTTTTCTCTCAGCAGAATTCCTGCTTTTATTCCTCTTCGCATTTGTGGTATCCGCCGAGTGAAACTCGCGAACCGTATTCAACGCGCAAAACAAACGTCACGACACACTGCGAGGGTTTGTTTGAAGCGAAGCGCGCAGATGTAGCCCGGAGCGTTCGTCTGCTTCTTTGTGAAACCGCGCTCCGGTGCGCATTCCGCGGAATCTCGCGCGAATGCGCACCGGATTATTCAAGGGAAACTTGACCTCGGACAACCACACATTTCTGTCGAAGAAGCGGGCGCGGGGTTTCGATGTTCCGGACGCGCGCGTGAGATGTTCGCGATATTTCCCCTACATCACGCAACACTTTACTAAGCAAACACTCCGTAACCATCGTTTAGCGTCAACAAAAAAAATACTATTCTTATCGGAGACCGAGTGCTTTGGAAAATTTTATACGACTTCGGAATTGTTAATGTATTCTCGTTGTATGCTCGTGGAATATGCAAATACAAAGCCATTCTTTTTTTTCTTTTTTTTTTTTTGCCTTTATAACTTGACCGGAAAATATTTACGAAACTGCCAAGGTACTCTGCATGGATGGATGGTGCTATAATTTCACACATGTCTGTAGGGCGTAGACATTAAAAAAAAAAAAAAAACAGTCCGGATTTTTAAATAACTCATTTAAACCACATAGCCGATGTTTGACTTTTTTTAAGACGTATTTTTACTTAACATAATTCTGTAAACAGTGAATTCCGGTGACAAAATTATATAGGCTAATTCGTGCTAAGCAGAGTTACGTCGGATGGCCGTTACATTGGGAGACATCATGATTGGATCACTTCGTTCTCGTAAAGCTAACTGAATCAATAAAACTGGAAAGTGAAAAGGTAACCATATTTTTCTTTTCTTTTCGACAAACCAAGCCTAGGTAGCGAAGCGGTCAGAGCGCTCGACTCCCACGAAATCGAACAGGGATCGATCCCAGGCGGGGTAGCCCCCGCATTTTTGTAATTGTGGCAATCGTGCCGCTGTTCGGCGGGTTTTCTCGGGGATCTCCCGTTTCTTCCGTACTCTCATTCTGGCGCTGCTCCATACTCACCTCACTTCACCCACATCGGCTCTCAAGACCCCGATGTTACTAGCCGCCCAAGTTTCTCCGCTCATTTCCACAAACGACGAAAATGATCCATCGGGATCTAAGTAGGCTATGCCTCTTTTACCATAAAAACAGGCCTGAAAGGATGGTCCCTGAAATAAATCAGCAGAGAGAATTTAATAGAACCGTTCTGTAATGGCATCTTATTGTTGCGACAACTAAACTATAGCACTAGCAACCGAATGTTCTGTAAGAATTTACAGTCCAAATTGTTAACAGAACAATCTAAATATTGTTAAAAGTTGTTCTGTTGTGGGAACCATCTTTTCTGTAGCAACTATACAGATAGTAGTGAACACAATCTGACAGTATTGTTACGATAGCAGAACAAGATATTGTAAACTGCTGTATGGTAACTGCAAACAGAATGTTATGTAGAAATCACCTCGTTTTATTTTTCAATAGTTTACAGAAAAATTACGATAGCTACAACAGCGTCGTAAACTATTTGACGCGCCCTCTATTTCTTTTAAAAATTATAGAACTAGAAGAATTGACAATACAGAACATAAATACGAAAATGTTGCAATTGTGAAGTGATATTTATTTAGTGGAGGCTGTTGACAATGTGTGAAGTGATATTTATTTAGTGGAGGCTGTTGACAATGTATGAGGGTACTGTGCTTCCGTTAAATTGTTGAAAGACACCGCCACGTTAGGCGCTCAATGTAATAATAGCAACAAGGGTGCTGGAATGTCCTATTTGTTTTGAAATACGTTTTTCACGTACACAAACAGGCCATAAAATGAAGTAACTACCGCTATATTTTTGTTGGTACAACAAATTATCTGATGTGAAAGGAAAACCTGTTTACACAAACGTTCCACGTAAAAAACATTTTTATTTCAGATGACACCCAATTTTGTATAATATAAATACATATTACATAAAGGGAAAATTATTTTATTAAATAAATAAGCTAACTTATATGTGAATTCGTCGCATGCTTTAAAAAAATTGAATCACAGTCAAACAAACCCATTAAAAAATATGAATCTCGTAACTGATAAAATAGTCGAGCGGTATAAAGTGTCCATCTATCAACACAAGGTCCAGCAGTTCGAGGTTGCCTGCTTCCACAAGGAACATTTCACCTTCTCAAAAGCAAGTACAGATAGCAGCGCATCCTATGAGCGACGATGGAATTACAACAGACCGCTCAGTTACAGCAACAGAACACAGCTTTAGCACTGCCACATGTTACTGCTGGGTGCACAATCAGCTCTGTAGCGGCATCAGAGCAGCTTTGTAGGGAATGCCATACTGGATTGTAGTCGGAACCCTACTCGTCTGTAATCGCAACATTCTATTCTGTAGAAACTAATGACGTCGCTGATGTGCGACGCACTAACATTTTACAATACGTTCTATTGGCGTTACCACATACCTTTATCAATATTCGTAGAGTAGCCACAACCAAACAGACTGTTGTCCTTTACACTCCAAGACTGCAGGTACCAACAAAATTCGAGACCGAAATTCAGAAGTATTATAAATGATGGATCTCGCATTTCTATTAAAGGGCTATCTGGATTGTGGAGAAAGAAACTTTGGCGAACGTTGCTAACAAGAAAGAAGTAAACCATTAACTTCACGACGAAAACAAACACGTCGATGTACGCTTACCTATGGCCGTCTGGACGAGGAAGAGTGATATTAAATAAGTGGGATGGACTCTAGGCCTGAAATGCAGAAAATGCTTCTCGGCCAAAGGAACGAGTTAAAATGACGACAGCAAATGCACCTTAAGGGGCATGCCTACCTGGAGTTATTTTCAGCGTTTGAAGCGACAAGGGCGACAATGCCGTGAGGCGTGATGCGTGTACCTACGAGACTTTCAGAGGCGACCCTAACATTTTATTGGTATAAAGTATATAGCAAGGTTCAATTCAGGGCTCCTGAGTATTTCCGTATGTATCTGACGCGTTCGAGATACGGCGCTTTGAAAAAAGCCGTACTTATCGCTGCTGGAGTGCTCTGAAATGATGTTTGTAATACGCATAACGTCTTGAAAGCATTCAATACCCCTCGTATGAAGCGTGTGTTATTATCTTACATAAAAATAGTGGATCCACGTTTAAAAGTTTCGTAGAAAAGAGTGTTTAAAAAAAACACACTGCAATGCAGTCCCAGCACAAGGTAGTCAAGTCCATTAAAGAATATTCCTATGGAACACCTTCCAAAATTCTTATAACATTTTTAATTAATAGTTTTTCGCAGATTTTTTCGAAAAAGAATTAAATTTTATTATAAATCATACAATCATTGTAAATGACTGCAATGAATATACCAATGTTTATATCGTTTACTTCAAGAGCGTTTCATTAAAAGCTTGAGAAAATTCTAAAAATATTATTGTAGTGGATTTAAAAAAAGAGGACCTGGCCAAAAACTAGTTGGTTGAAATCGGAGGATAAAAATCTATTTTTAATGTAATGACATGTCATTTTAGACTCACAAACCGATAAGACAGAAAATAGATTTTGACTTTATCGGCAACAGTACCGTGATTCGTGGACTAGTACCTGTGGGATTTTCTTTTCACCTACATCCATCTATCCACATATGTACCTTCGCTCGTGCTCTGTGTTCAAATAAAACCGAAATTAACATTCTGCGAGAAATAAAACATCTCATGCTTTCATAATCAGTTAATATTTGCTCATCCTTTTAACTATTTTTGGATCTTTATACTTCCTAACCCCGCGTTGCTCTTTTGGTTGGGCATTTCAAATACGAGCTGCCATATTTTTCTTTAATAAAACAGAATCCTCGTCTGGTATATGCAAAAAAAAAAATATTTTTTTACATGCGCAGTACAACAATTCGTGTTCGCTGTCTACGCCAAAGCGAATAAAGGATAAAAATTGAGATTAAAATCTCAATTACAAATTTTTGTCCAATAACATCATTATTTGGTGATTCTGCAAAACACCACTTCAAAATGTACCCCACTACATCATATTTTGCGGACGGCTTCTAAAAGATGTTCCATTACTCAAATGTCACAGATAGTAACAAAATAATGTAATTAAAAAAACACAATGCAAAATAAAACGCATACGACTGTATAAAACTTATATTTAAAAAAAACAATCGAATGAGACTTCGAACAAAGGACCAAAAATTATTTTCGTATTTCTAAACTAACGTTAGAATGTCAAATCGTATGTTTAAACAATGCCATTTTTTTTTTTTTTTTTCACATGTTGATCTCAAACTCGCTCTTTTATGAGAAAAACATATCTACTTGATTATATCATATTTACTTTACAGCTTAGTCAATATGGTCTATTAGCATTTTTTTTCTGAAGCCTTAAGTTCTTCTTTTGGACTATACATCACGTATTCTTTCACCACATTTGAAAATTAAACTCTAGGGAAATACACTAATGTGGCAACGCACAGTATTTGTCCACTGGGCAATTAAGCAAACTTGAATTTTTCAATACGTAACAATTACGTGTGTTTGCAACAAAGCTACCCGAAAACGTATAAGGCGTAATTACTTTGCAATTAAATTGGATAGTAAAATAAACTCATAATACTTCACGTAAGAACTATTTATTACTAGCCATTACCAACATAACTTACTTATTTTCCCTCCGCTTTTAATTAATGTTGAATGTGACACAAAGTTTAAGGGATGGTTAGATTTAATCAAAAATAAGGTGCTTTGATGTTAAGGTAAGTAAAAACGCTTGTGATGAAGGATAGATTTAGGGATCAATGAAACATGCCATACATGGGGTAGTTCTCATAGGTTTGTTTCAAAACGTGTGAAGACGTCATGAACAGTCTACAGTAGCATATCAAAATACCTACTGAAGCAATACTTTGGTAATCTTAATCAAAGTCACATGGTTGTGATAGTTCTAACTAAACGGTTACTTCCCCTCTCTAAAGCCCTGCGAAAGTTCTTCTTCCAGGATATTCCTCCGCCCCATGCAAATACAGCTTCACCAATGTATGGAAAATCACACCAGTAGGACAACGTACTACATTCGTGGCCACTCAGTTACATCATATTTTCAATAGGACTATTCTTACTAGGCATTACCAACATACGTATTTATTTTATTGACATTCATTATTAATTAAAAATCATAATTTATACATAAAATGAAAGTAAAAGTTTAATTTAAACAAAAATAAGATACTTTTATGTTAACACAGATATAAAACGATAGTGCTTACAAAACATATTTAGAAAATAACCAAACAGGTCATAAGTTTTTTTTTTTTTTTTTAAGTGTGAAGAAACCACGAATAGACTACAGCGGACATGCAAACACTACTCATTTTATCTACGCACAAGACGCCCTTGTGAGAAAACTACGTTTCAACCATCTGCGCTGCGATGGAACGACAGATAAGATGTCCTCAGAGTATTGCATTACAAACAATCGTTCCATTTCGCCAGCTTGTGGAAGTAAAATTTTGTAAGCTGGAATTTGGTCACCAACATTTTAAGCTTCTAGTGTGGATTATCTACACTCTAGGAAATTATTCGTAAATTTACCATACCAGTGTAGACGTTTAGTGAGAGCGTGGGAATGGCAATTTTTTTATCCTGTACATTCATTGCAGCGTTCATACATCTGCTCAGGAAACAGTCAAATGAGTAGGGAAGTTCCCAATTTTGTATAGTTGCGACGCTAATAAACATTCCTATATCTGCAACTTGATGCGTGGTAGTATTTCTTTACAGTGTATAGTCCTGCACTAGTGTGCGCAATACAGAGCGTTGCTACGTTCGCGAGAACACAATAACCATCCAGCCACTCCGGAAGTGTGTGGAAGAAGACAGCTGACTTCTCATTCCTAGAACCACGATACAAAGAAGAAATGATACAAGGTGCCTAGTCAAATTAGTGGTGGATCCAGAAGTATGTGGAGGGGGGGGAGGGGTTTACACTGGAAATGGCCCCCTCCTCCCAAAAAAAAATTGGGGTTTGCTGTGTTGAGGACACGGCCGTTTGTTTTGCGTGAATACGTCTATGTTGACGCGCTCGGATGCTTTGATGTTTATTTTACGTTCTCGGCACCGTTTCAATCGACCATATGGGGCTTTGTGGGTATCAATGAATTGATTTTGAGATGCTCTTTCCAACTGTATACGATTTCTGTATTTTTACTTGGCTTTTTGGCGATTATAAGCCGAAATTGTGTTAAGTTTTCTTAATTTTTTACATTAAACTCGTACCATTTCACCATAACCACGCCACACAACAATTATGATGGAGAGTGAGTGCCCTTCTGTAACGCCACGACTCGGTAAGTTCAGACCTGTGTCCGCACAATGGGGAAGTACCCCCCCGCCCCTTTTTTTTATAAGAAAGACGAAAGTTGTGATTCGCTCCTGATCAAAATCCTTTAGCCGCTTCGCCTATCCAAGACGACTCCTAAACATCAGCGTGAGAGCAGGGGCTTCACACGACATAAAGTGCAAGAGTGGCCTATGTGTCAATAAAAATAACCTGTGAAGAGGGTGGGAGGGCGAGCACACAAACTGGTGCTACCCCTGGTGGTCCTCCGCCCCTTCTCGCCTGAGGTGTGTTGTGATTGGCTGTACCCCTTCCCCCACCCCTACTTCCCCTACGATATGTGTTGTTATTGGCTGTTGGTGTTACCCCTTTGTGCAGAGGGGTTTACCCTTCCTTAGTTGTAGGTGTGCTGTGGTGACTCGGCTGGTTCTTGGAGGAAGAAAGGAACACGAGACATTTGGGGAGAGTCGATGTTGACAGTTCGGAGTCCAGAACACTACTGAGCTCGGATGGTGGGTGAGGACTGGGGAGGGGGTAATGTAGTTGCATAGGTTTTGATTTCGAGGAAAAACTAAATATCCAGTAATCAGCCCTGTTGAAGGGCTCGAAAACAAGAACACGCTATCAACTGCCAAAGTCCTTGTCTACTGGGTCGCGAGGTCAATGATATTTGGCGTGAAAAGAGACGATAAAGTTCTGAGTTTGCGAATGGATAGTTGTTTATTTTCCCGAGTTTCTATGCTTGGCTTCATGTGAACCACAAGTGTTCAGATTTACATAACCTAATTTCAGGTACAGACCAGCCAAAGTAATCGTTAACTGCGCCTCAACAGGACACCATTAACGTTCATATTTGAAAGTTTTCTTGGCTCCTACAGTGATTTTAAAGTCCTAAGGTTTTATTTTTTTTGCTCTTATATTCTTCCACTAGATGTAGCAATAGACACTGACATTTCTATAATGATTAGTGTCCATAGTTACATCAGGCCATTCTTACGAAATATTCAGCAACATAATTATGACAGGATGCCAATTTTTACCTTAATGTTAACAAAAAAAGTCTGAATGACCACCAATTGAAATGATGAATTTATAAAAAGAATTGCATAAAGAATTGACAATTTGTTTTTTTTTATTTTTTTATTAGCTCTCAAACCTACTATAAAGGTGTCTTGTCAGTTATTGCAATTCAATACATACATTTATTAATTTTTTTTCAGATTTTTTTTAAAACTATTTATTAGCCGTGGTATTAGATTTAAAATGTTTGCTTTCTGTGATGGAACGGATTTTTTTTTACTACAATTACACTGTCCGACTATTCAGATCCTTGTGCATAGAGTTAATAAGCTATTTGGTGTGCATGGCTACGTCACTCTTAATGCTACCTTATTTGGGTGGTTGAAAAGGATATATTGGATTCTTGAGGAAAGTAATTCATTACGCATTCTAACATTGGTACGTAACTTGAAGATTTGCTGCCAGATTATTAGTATTATTATAATTTCTCTCTTGAACTTTGGTGGACTAAACAAAGTTCGTTGAGGGATGGAGGTCTTGCTTAAATAAAAGAGTTTATTATGATTTCCTAATTTGATTTACAATAACAATAAACAAAATTCTCTCGAACCAATATTCCACAATAAATTTAAATCACTGTATACAATTAATGACTTAAATTAATACCATTTATAATTACCTCAAAGAAATAAATTGAATTTAAGTAATTAAATAGCAGTCCTAATAGGCAGTGTACCGAAACCTACTCAATTATTTTATCAATTATATGTCCATGTTTGACCGTTCTAATATTTACAATAAGTTCCCAATTACATATCCATTCAGTCCCACGTCAGTTTAGTCAATGCCCCGCCAGTCCGCAATGTTTTAGAGTTCTCCGAGCGCCTTTACACACAGTAGGCTTCGCTCCTCTAGTTTCACGCCCTCTCGTCCATTCACGCCACGAACACCTCGTCCACAGTCGTACCACATATAACTTTGCGCCCGCACTCAGCTAGATGGCCTTCGCCAAAGACTGCTGGCCGCTGGACCACTGCGGTATTTATAGGGTCTTAGGCCATCACCCAGAAATGTCTCTAAACTGCACGTTATGCCGAGTGTCATAATTCTCAGAATATTCTTGCACCTTCTATATGTTTGTCGGCTCATCAGCAGAGGGGGAGGAGAGGCAGTGACGTCAACCAGGTCTCATAGCTGTCAATCATTCCCGAGCTTGCCCAGGAAGGGGCAGCAGCGAGGCAGCGAGTGCATCTGTTTGGGTGAGGGGAGGAACGAGGTGGGTCACCCCAGACTATGCCAATTAGAATCTAGCTCCCATAACACTGCCTTCTTCTTAAGTATGTTCATCCCGAACAGACTCTCCAACATCAGGACCTTCGTACAGTAACAGTTGGTCGATGTGGACAACCTTAGGCTTCACCCGAGAACCCTTTCGACAAATCAGTTAAACAACATATTTTATCTGCTTCAGGATCCTGTATGAGCCTTCTCAAGATTTATGTAGCTTCGGGCGATATATTTTCTTCCTTTGATGGTTGTAAAACCACACCAGCTGTCCTTGGAAAGTTTTCTCAGGCATTCTTCGGTCATAGTGTGTTTTCATTCTGTCACTATTAATTTTAAGGTTGCCTTATGGCAAACTCATAAATGTCTGTTTTGACGTGGTTTAATAGCATATTCTGGGCTGGCTGCTTCTTCTTCCACTGGACGTCCAAAAAGAAGGTCACCAGGGAGGCTAAGTTCTCTCCCAAACAACATCCGTGAAAGTGTTACCCTTGTAGACTCGTGGACTGCCGAACGATGTGCGAGGAGAAATAAGGGTACCTTGGGGTCCCAATCCTTCTGGTTTTCTCCTATGAAGATCGCCAGATACTGTTCCGAGGTACGATTTAGCCTCTCAACCATCACATCCGACTGAGGGTGTAATGCTGTCGTCCTAGTTTTCTTCATTCCTAAGATCCTTGTTACCGCTTCGAAAAGAATTTCTTCCTTGATCAAAATGAAGCTAAAGTGACACCCCAAACCTGGAGAAAGCATCCTTTAAAAGTGCTCCAGCTACCATGCCAGGCTCTTTGTTTGGCACCGGTATGACCTCGGGCCACCCTGTGAAATAGTCTTGTGCTACCAGAAGGTATCAATCCCCCCTTCCAGTGATTGGTAGTTGTCCGTGAATGTCCATTGCCATCCTCTCGAATGGGGCCCCAACATTGTATTTCTGAAGGGGACCTAATCCCTTAACCCTCGGACCCTTCCTAGCAGTACATGCATCACACAGATGGTGCCACTTCTCAACATCCTCATAACCATGTAGCCAATAGAATCTCATTCGGACTCGGTCAAGTGTCTTATTTACACCGAAGTGACCACTTGCTACTGCTGCGCAGTTCTCTTAGTACTTCTGGGACTCGGCATTATGGTAAACTTATTGTAAATGCCTTTGTTTCCCATAATTACTTCCCCAGTTCCTGTAAAGCACATTATTCTTTATAACAAGGGAATTCCACTGTACCCAGTATGCCTTGACTGACATGTCTAGGCTGGATATCTCCTCCCATCTTGGTCGACGCCCGGTTTCCTTCCACTCCAATATTGAATGCAAAGTGGGATCTTAGTTGATAATTTCTTATGTCATTTTCATTCCATGTAGTTGACCCATCGCAAGATACAGGGCCTTGAATTCTTGTAGTCCTTGCTTTCCACGATACATCAACGTTTTCCTCATGGCATTCACAATGACAGAATGGTTTGCATGGTCTCCCGGAGAGTGCATTTGTATTGCTGTGGTGTCCAGACCATGATGTATTTCAAAGTAATATTCATGCAGGTGCTGTATTCACAAGGCTATTTGACCTTCGGGGTTCTTGAAATTCAGCAGCCAGCATAATGAAGTGTGATCAGTTCTTAGGATGAAGTGCCTGCCATAAAGATATGGGTGAACATGTGCAATTGCCTTCACCATAGTCGGAAGCTCCCTGCCTGTCAAACAGTAATTCATCTCGGGCTTGTGTAGCACCTTACTGAATTATTCCAATGGCCTCTATTTTCCATCCTGGATCTGAGGTAACACAGCCCAGATAACAATATCACTAGTATCAGTATCCAGGATGAAATTACCCTCTCTACTCGTGGAGCCCAGTATTGTGGGAGATATCAGAATTTCCTTTAGTTTATTAAAAGCAATTCCACACTCTGGGATCTAATAAAATTTTCTTTTTGCTTCAGTCAATTCATGCAGATCTTGGCGATCGTGGCGAACCCAGGCACAAATCGATGGTAGTAAGCACATAAGCCCAGGAAACTTCGCATTTCAGGTAAACTCGAATCTCTTAATGCTCTGATTTTCTCAGGGTCTCTCAATTCCATTTGCCTACACAACATGGCCCAAAATTCAATTTTCTATTGGAAAAGATGGCATTTATTGAAAACTTATTTCAGGTTAGCCACAGCCACTTTCTGAAACACAGAATTTAAGCTTTGCGAGATGCTCTTCAAATGTTCTTCCTGTGACCACAATGTCGTCAGTAGTTCCAAAGGGCAAAACCTTTAATTGCCACATTCCTTTCCCTTGGACACAAAAGGCAGCCTTTTCCTTGTCTTGCAGGGCCAACTTACACTGCCTATGCCCGCTCTTCATATCTAGAGTAGAAAACAACTGTGAACCTGTTATGCTATTTAGTGTGTCGTCTATCCTAGGGAGTGGTTACAAATCTTTCTTGGTCAGATTATTAAGTTCGTGGTAATCGACACAAAATCTAATACAGCCGTATTTATTTTTAACAAGCACAATTGGAGAAGACCATGTACTGAATGATGGCTCTATCACATCTAAATCCCTCATCTCTTTCAGAATACAATCAACCACCTCATATGAAGCTTGCGATAGTCACCTTGGTGGCTACTTTATGGGCCTGGCATCCCTTGTGTCGATGTGGGCACATGCAACACTAGTACTGCCAAAGTCATTGGACTCACAATACAAAGCACATCTATTTCTCTGTAGCAAATCTGAAACTGCCCGCTCCTGTCGCCAGTTGAGGTTTTCTTTTGTTCTTGTCAGCAGTTCTCCCAGCGCATCTGGAAGAGGAAATTCGATATGTTGTGGCAGTGAAGCTTCTGGAACATTTGGAGGCACCTGTAAGAATTGCTTGCAAACCCATATTGTGCCCCCTCCTCAAGATAGAATGCACGGTCAGATAAATTAATCATCCTAGCAGACAAACTGTCCGATTTTGAAGAAATCAATGTGCCTTGTTAAAATGACACCATCTGGTAAAATGCCACATTTCTGGCTTGGTTCGATTATGCCCAACCACCTGACAAATTTTCCCTTATTTGCCTTGAACAACAACTTCGCTAGAAGCAGGGAGCACAGTAGCATGATTACACACTACTGGGCACCTCATTGGGGAAGATAAATCATGTCGTGTTGACACTACCAACTCGGTATTACCTACCCGTGACACCCCCAGTCTAATGTTGACACAGTATCCCAGCTCACATAATATATTTGTCCTCTATTTCTGCTATGTATATATCATGCACTATCTCAAGGTTACCCAGCTGTAATAGTACCCATCTCTTGCCTTTGACTGGTGTGGTCTCTCCTGTTACTGTAGTTAAATATCAGTGATGCATGTTCTTATTGAATGATCGCTGGGGGAAGGCCCAAGGATGTCCGGTATTACCACTGTTGTAGTCATCTCTGTATCGACGACCATCTGACAAGAAACATCATCTAAACTCCTCTCTACCAATATGACATTCAAGTCTTGTTGCGAAAGCCTTGGAACCTTCCCTCCAGTAATCACCGACCTTTGCCCCTCAAGAGCGGTGCTTACAGGTTTCCTGAAGATGTTGCACTCTCACCTGCCCCTTGGTACCTGCTCCCTGGTCGCTGCTCCTGTTGCTGCTGCTGAGTACAGTTGGCTCTCATGTGCCCTAGCCCTCCACATGACCAACATTGCAGCCCTTTGGTTGGGGGATGGCGAGTCTCTGTAGTTCGTTCCCTGGAGGCGATGTCCCTCATGGTCGTCTGCAAGTCCTTCAGCATACTCTTGACGTTGTCGTCCTCCTCTTCCTCTAGCATCACTGCCTGCAATGGGCATTGAGGCACTGAAGCCTGCTGTGCTACCGCTACCTCCAGTGCACTGGCCAAGGTATCTTGCATGATATGAGGCGCAGCTAGCCCCACAGCTTGCCGCACCTCGGTGTCAGCAATAGTGTCGACGAAGAAGCCGACTGCGTGTGCCTCTTCAGAGCATCCCTCCAGAGACGGGTACGACACCCTCACGATATCCGGCAACAGCTCCTGCAGTGGTTCCCCTGGTCGTTGGATGCGGCTTCGCAGTTGGGCATGGTGAGCATGTCGCAGGTATCGGTCGCCGAATCGCAGCCCCTACACCAACACCAATGCGGGGTATTATAGACGATGTCGATCTGGCAGCGACTGCAGTATGCTCAATGCTGATCCCTCAGTACAGCCGCCAGGTAGTACGCCTGGTGCTCTTCATTCCAGTCATTTACATCGGTAACGATCTCAAATTGGTGCCGGTATTCGCGCCTAGATGTCTGTCCATCGTAGGGGGCGGGCTTAATTGTGACGCCTTAACCACCCCTGGTTAAGGCGTATCCATACTGAAGAAATGCTGAATCTCCCCTACGATGGCTGCACTTGCGGCAACCTCTACCTTCTTCTCGCTGCCCGTACTAGTCGGCTCGGTGGTGACCAGTCTCGGCTCCTCTTCCACCCCGGTATGTCGTCTTCCCTGCTGCTGTAAGAATTCTTGCCATTCCTTCTTGAGGGCGCTCACCTCTTGGTCCACTATAACACTCAACACTGTCCAACCTTTCGTTAACACCGTCCATTCTCTCACTCATATCGTCAATTTTCTTGTCCACACAGACTATTTTATTGTTCATAAATTCACTTACAACTTTTATCTTTCAGTCGACATTCTCATTCACACTGTCCATTATCTTAACAAGTTTATCGACTACCTCGCTATCACTGTATTTTTCAATGTACATTTTAGTTTACACTGTATTTTCTTAAGTTCACTAACACTAATAATTCGGCTATTTACAGATTCAATAACACTAATAATTTGGCTATTTACAGATTCATTATCAATAATAATTTGGCTATTTACAGATTCATTATCAATAATAATTTGGCTATTACAGATTCACTAACAATATCTACAACACTGTTTAAGCTTGTTACTACTTTGGCCACTCAGTCATTCGATCAAAGCATGGAGTGTTTCCATGTCTATCGACATTCTCCTAGTTAGCATTCAAAGATTTCTAAATAATTCCTTGGCCTATTACTACAAATATTGGAATATTTACAAATTTAGTCCTACTGTAATATTAATTACAATTTATTTTGTAATAAATTGCCTCCATCCCACCTCTGGCACCAGTGTTACATTTTCTCTCTCTAAATTCAGTGTGCTAAACAAAGTTCATTAAGGGATGGAGGTATGATTAAATAAAATAGATAATTTTGATTTCCTAATTTTATTTACAATAACTACAAACGAAATTTTCTCGACTCAACATCTCACAATAATTTGATATCACTTACTGTTTACAGTTAATGACTAATAAATACAATCTATAATTACCTCAAAGAAATCAATTAAAATAATTACTTAAAAATGAGTTACTAGGCAGTGTACCAAAATCTATCCAATTATTTTAAAAATGGTGTGTCCATATTTGATAGTTTCAATATTTACAATAAAATCTGTATTATGTGTCCATTCAGTCTCACCTCAGTTTAGTCCATGTCGCACCAGTCTGCAATGTTCTAGAGTTCTCCGACCACCTTCACGCACAGTGGGCTTCACTCACCGGGTTTCACGCCCTCTCATCCATTCACGCCACGAACACCTCGTCCGCAGTCGTACCACACTTAAATTCGCGCCCGCACTCAGCTAGATGGCCTTCGCCAAAGACTGCTGGCCGCTGGACCGCTGCGGTATTTATAGAGTCGTAGGACACAACCCAGAAATTCATCTAAACCACGCGTTGCGCCGAGTGTCCTAGTTTCCAGAATATCCTTGCACCTTCTATACACGTCTGTCGGCTCATCAGTAGGGGGAGGAAGAGGGACTGTGACGTCAGCCAGGTCTGGCTGCTGTCTATAATTCCCTGGCTTCCCTTGAAATGGGGAGGGGAGGCAGCTAGGTGGTGAGAGCGCCTGTCTTGAGGGGAGAGACGAGGTGGGTCACCCCACGCCGCGCATAACGGATGCTGGCGGGCGGCGCCAGCTGCAGCCTGTAACAGTATGGAATTAATAACCTACGAGTACAATTACTGTTAATTTATTAAGGTAGTTCGAATAGCTTCCCCTATTGGAGATGTCAATTCAGGTGACATTTTCTGGTGGCAAATTCACCTGATGACATTTCACCCCTACAAGGAGTATCATAACTCAGGAAAAATTACCGAGGACGCAAGCTGTGTCTTTTTCGAAAATTCTGCGGGCCATCGTCCGGATTCGTGTCCTTTTTGCACTGTTAACGTCTTTCAGAATAACTCCCCTTGCACCAAGGCGCATAGTCCATGAACTACTGGGCACCAAGTCTCGGCATCCCACTATATCACATATGTCATGTCAGCAGAACAAGATGACAAAAAAAAAAAAAAAAAAGTCGCGCTTGCATGCATTGCGGATTTTCCTTGCTGCTGCTTCCGTTCGTGGCCCCATTCAGAACCACCACGGCGTGCGGAATACGGAAAGATCGCGAGGTGAGAAACTTCCCCGAGTGATGGCGGAAGAAAAAGATAAACCTTGGTCGTATGACTAAAAAGGGCATGCGTGGGATGTGCGTACCCTGAATCGAAGACATCTTTGAATATCTACACGATTAACGAACAAGCGACTTCGGAGCAGGCCTAGGAGACGAGATCCAACATCATACCTCTTAATTAAAATGCGCAACTACGGCGTTGTGTATGTAAGTATAAATTAATGCGGAATATCGCTCTAAACAATAAGACTGTTTTAATGTGTATATGCGTGTGTAGGTGTGTGCATGCGTGTATAGATATATGTAAACAATGTGTAACTAAAAATTACCGACAAATTCCAGGTGATTCGTGACAAATATAAAACGAAAATACATGTACAATTTTTTCCTACGGTGTCTACTAGGGAAGCTACGTGGCCCCAAAAATCGAATTTGTAATCTTGAGAAATCTGCATTAAAAACTACGTGAATTAGTTGTCCGTCCCTATTAAACCTGAACGACTCGCCAAAGTCAGAAGTACTTGGAGAAAAATGGACAAAAATATTAAATGAACTTAGTGAATTTACTTATAAATTACATTTTGAAAACCTGTCATCTGCACGATGATGTTGGTGTGGCCCGGCACGGCCGGGAAAAAAACTTTTTCTTGGCACTTTTAAATAACGAATGCACGCCCTGCGTCGACGCAACAGGTGCGATCATAACTCCGGTAACAACTGAGGTGGTTAGTACCAACTTCCGCATATGTGGGGCGTGGAGCGGTAGTGTTGCCTTCCTCGCCAGGCGGCAGGCGTGACGACATGTGCGCACTAGCTAGCGCACTGTTTGAACTGACCTTCTCCCCCCGTCATCGTGTGACACAGGCAGTAGTGGCCGGTGATGCCTAATAATGGGTCTTCACACACACACCTACTCTCCTTCCCTTCCCGGACCAACCAAGGGAAAATTTGGATTTCAAGGTGCAAAATAGTGCTATTTAAGCATTTTTCGTATCTAAACATTGAATTGTAAAAATATTAAGTTTTTTTTTAGGATAACTTTTTTTCTGGTAATTTTCTGTCATAACTCTAGGCATATGTTGATGCAATTCTTAAAGAAACTCATTGCAGAATCTCTACTCGTCTGAGTAAGATTAAACCGCTTGCATAAAAAAAATAGTATTATTTTGAAGTTATGCAATTTTCGTTTATTTCTACATATAAGTAAAGTGCGTGTTAGTTACATGAAAAATATACGTGTAATTTCTGCTGAGGTAATGACTACAAACATTCACTCCATAGTTGTTTTAACTCGTCAAATATGTAAAAAAATATATATATGTGTGAACAGCGTATGACACGTAAAAGAATATTTATCGCAAAAACAAATCTGGAAATATGAGAAGAACAGAAATAAGAAATAATACATCCTACATGTTACCGTTTTTAAAGCCCAAGCATTATGGCAGGCCGTCTGGGTTGGTAGGGTGCTGAAACAGCTGTTAGCAGCTGCAACTCATAATGCAGTTGTGAAGAAGTGTTCGGTTTAATGTACGCACTCACGGCAAAGTGACACTGTCAAAGTTTTCTAAACCAAGTGGGCACCATATGTTGCACAACAAAACTCAATGGACACATAAGCCAACTTTCAATATGCGTCGTTAGAGATTTAATGTACCATTCATGAATAACTAAATTATTCTCATCAGCATGTTTTTTTGTGTTAGACCAAACAGTATAAATGTAATTATTATTGTAGCATTCTCAAATTTGAAGTGGTAGATCAAGTTCTTCATCGTGTGCACCAAACTACATTACATTTAAATTGTGCTTTACTGAATTTAAAGCTAGGCATTAGCCTGATAAACATATAAACATACAAAAAGTACTATGCTGCTACAAATTTAAATAATATGGGGCAGACGACATGTTCTTATTTGTACACGAAATCCATTCTTCTGTTCTTCAGCTGAGCAAACTTGTTGATAACGCGATGGTTGAAATCCTGCATGTTATTTATCGGAGACTTTTCTATTGATAACATTGCTAAAGCAGCAAGTCGTTCTGCTGACATACTGTTGATGAAAAAGGTTTTTATCCTCTTAAGACTAAAGAGAAACCTTTCAGCTTCACTTGTTCTCATTGGAGTTGTTACAATAATCCTAAGTAGACTACCGAGTTGGAGTAATGTGTCCTTGTCCAAAATGATTTTCAGAAGAAACTGTAATATAGCCAAAGCACCGTCAGCTTGATGGAAGTTGTACCTGTTGTACAGAACTTGAAGCTCTGTCCTTAGTTGCTCTTTTGCTAGAAATGGATATGTTTCAAGAGTAGTTTTAAATTCTTCTTCTGGAAAAGTCTTCGAAAATGCCGGGGAATAAATTTACATGAAGGAGTTTTGAAACTATCAAACTATTGTTAAAGGAAAATCTTTCCTTAATGCCAAGAATAACTACATCGCGCACTTCTTTAGCATTTGCAATTACGTCTGTCTCTGAGAGTTTCCTTCTCTTGTTTTTAACAGTTAGTTCCTCTGAAAGACATATATCCTGCGCACTATCTCTAGCAATCTGTACGTAACTTACGAACTCCTCAATACATGTTTTAATCTTCCCAAAATCAATGGCAATGGTTTGTAATTTTTTGAATAAAATGTCAGCATGGGATAAGATGCGGTGAAAAAATTCAAACCAAAATAAATGTACTGGATCATGCAAATTAGACAGACATCCACTGCTTTCTCGTCGTGTCTTGTCTACTCGTTCAGAATTACGAATATCTTCTAAACACGCAATCAGTTGATTCTTTTGTTCGAGCACAGTGTGAACTGCCCGAATATTGAAAACCCATCTTGTGGTTGCCAATTTTGGTAGTCTCTTTTCCACAACACGATCGAGCAGTTTTTCCTCTGCGAATATCGAGCAAAGAATGCAGGAAATCCAGATAAGCTAGAGAAAAATATCCTCACGTAACTATTTACTGCCGCGGCTTTTTGCACATCACTAAGTTAAACTGGTGAACGTAGCAGTGTATGTAATAAGCAAAAGGATATTGTTTTCTGATTCTTGGCTGAACTCCATTGACATGACCACTCATGACAGCAGTGCCATCGTAGCACTGAGCAATTAATTTCTCTTTGTTTTCTCCCAATTGAGAGTCTATTTCTGAGCAAATACCGTCGTATAAGGATTCTGCATCTTGCCCGTCTGGATTTGAAAAATTCCCAAAATCTTTCAAAAATAGTACCATTGTTCTCATACCTGTACACAGTGACCATTTGTTGCGTAGTGGACACACCAGTTGTTTCATCTACCATGACAGCTAAGTAATTTGCCCGTTTTATTTCTGCTGATATTTGTTCCCTGCAAACCCACAACATGCACTCTAACAGTTCATTTTGTACTGTCTTCGAAGTACCTTTAAATATACTGGCACTTTCCAAGTGCTCTTTCATTGCCATGTCGAAAGAACTTACGAAACTAACAAGGCCCTTAAACACACCAGGATTTTCGGAAGTTTCACTTTCGTCGTGCCCTCCTAAAGCCAGTTCAAACGCCACACAAAATTTCACACAATAAATTAGTCTGCCAAGAATGTATCAGTTTCTATCCAATTGTTCATTATTTTCTGACTGACTGCCTGTAAGCACTGCCAAATTGGATGCTAATATTTACACTGCTTAGAAGTGATAGTTCAATTGTGGCATTTTTGTGAGCATGTGAGTTTTCGTGTTTTTTTTTTCTCGCTTAAGTGTACGGGGTCCTTAAAACCGGACTTTGTCCAGGCACTTACCTCTGCACTAAAAATCAGACACGGAAAACAAAACAAAGCGTTTGTTAGAGCACACCCACATAACCAGTTACGTTTAGTGTAAACGTCTTTGTTGAATACCGTCTGAATACACGTTTTTGTGTCTTAGTTTCTGTGGTAATTTCTAAATGTGGTCGATCAGGGCCTAAACATTTAATAGATAATTTTTCCTCGAAAGTCAGTTTTCTGTTCGCTAAAATCGATTGAACGGAATTCATTTCGAAGCTTGGAAAAACAACTAACGCCTCTCAGTCGTGCCGACTGCGAGTAGTACCCTGACACAAATATGTCAGCGTTAGTTTGAAAATAAACTTACAGCTTACCTCAGTAAAAGCATGTCTTGTTCAGAGTACAGTGTCCAACGAAACAGAAAAATGCACACGCACGCATACTAATTTATTTAATATTGTTGCACTTCCATATGATAAATTACACAAATTAATATTAAAAACTCCTCGTCAGCTCAGCACAATAAACAAGGATTTTTTTAAAACTTTTGCTGTGATAATTTTGTTTGGTGTTAAATTTATGTTAGAGATACAAAGGAAAGAGCACAGACAGCGTTATGCACTTGTCCAGAGTTAGAACTCCCATAAGGGACAACGTCACTTCGACGTACGCATGCGCAGATAGTGTAAAATTGGAGCACAAGTCCGCTGTGCACTTCACAGCGTTGCAACATTCAGAATAGAAATTTGCAACATTGCAAATAACAGAATAGAAATACCAGACGTTCGTGATCGATGCAACGAACTCTGATAACTGTGCTAGGGACATAAAATATCCAGAAATTATATTTAAAAATCACGAAAAAAAAATATTTCGCATAAAACTGGGTGTGCACGTGCGCATGTGCTCGTTAATAACGGCCGCTACTGCGTCTCCATTATTTGGACTTTTTTGAAGAAAATGGCTGGGACTGGACGTTCCATTGAAGATCCCTCTACAGCTTAATGAACTTTGAATCACCCCACTACTATGTGAAATAATGCTGTCTCCTTTGTTTCGGCAAATATGCACTATTGGTGGATTCATTTAAATATGAATAATAATGTCTTGTTATTGGGGATTGATTTGTGTTCACCCCTCTAACCGTTGATTGGGTAAAAATTTGTATAAATACTGTGTGCAAATTGTTCGTTCGAGGTCAGACATTCGGCCTCGAAGGAGCATCCATTAAGTTATGTAGCAGTTAAAACACATATCTTTAAAATGTTAGGCTCTTCAAGCAAGAATAGGTAATGACATCACTTTGACGTAAGGGCGCGAATTTTTCGAGTACTGATATTTTTTTGCGAATATGGCCCTAATTCAAAATCTGAGGAGTTATAGTTCTCAGACAGTTTTCTAGGCAGTTGTCTTGGTGCAGGAATTCGAGGTTTTTTTTCTTTTCAAATAGAGATTTCTCTTCTGAAATTAAGACTCGCTATTCATGAGCAGTTGCTTTGGTCATTTGGATGCGAGGAGAAATTAATGTTTTGTGAGATATAATTTATGATTGACAGGCAAGATCACCGAGCCTGGAGTTTTAATATTTTTAAAATGTTTTTACTCTCGCCATATTTTGAAAACGTAAGAGATAAATGGCAAAATTGATTGTGATATCTACTGCTTAAAAATTAATAGCAACATGGAACGGCAATCTCAAATAATGGGTTGTTGCCCGACACATGTATAGTTTCGCCAAGAGAAACAAGTTAAAGTCCAAATATTCTTAGCATGGTCTTTGGATGTTCCATCAGCCAGAGAAATACATGTCACATTAAAAATATATCATATAAATTACGTGTTGGAAATTCACTGGTAAAATAAAGGAGTGTATTAAGCATGGCCTTTGGATGGCCAGGTAGCCAGAACATAAATATTGTCAAGTCAAAAATGTTGGACTTTAGAATGTATTTAGTGGCCTCTAGCTTTTGCTTGGGTTTTAACCAGCTATTTTACATTGGTTGGTTATTTTAGGAATCACATGTACCCTTATTTTCTAGTAACTGGGAAAGTAGTATAAATATATAACTGCATTGTGGCAGAAAATTATTGTAAGTATTTTTTGTACAGTAATTTATACACGCATATCAAATTTGGAGTCTCAATTAAAGGAGTTTTTGCATATGGGAATTTATCCCAATAACGTGACGGTTGATGAAACAAAAGAAAGAAAAATGAAAATAATAAAAGACAGTTTTTGCATACTTCATGTTTTGAACTTTTTACATGTATCTGCTACTCCTGTCCTGCTCGATGAATTCTACTTGCTGGCATTTTTCTTTGCCATTGTTTTTATATTCAGATTTTTTCTGGGATTGGGGTAGTTCCAGCCTTGCTACGTCCTTGAGTCAGGGGCATCGCAAGGGTCTGAAACTATTTTCGTTACAAATATCAGGAACTACTTGCGAAGACGCAACAAATCGGTGAACAGTGTTTTTTTTTTTAGGATGGATATCTCACACCTGTGAAAATGCGGTTGGTAATATCATCCCCCTTCATCAGCAAAATGAATTAACAACCCTATTTTTCTGATGAAGGAGGATGATACTACACACCACATTTTCAAAAGTGTAAGATCTCTGTTTTACAAAACACTATTCATTCATTTGTTGCTTAATCGCAAGTAGGTATATCCTGATATTTGTAACTAAAATCATTTCGAAAATTCTATTTTTGGGAGCACATAACTCCCTTAATAATCACTTTTTGGGGGAAAATGTTACGTACATTTTCATTTTCAGCAGGAATCACCTATCGTAGTTTGTCGGTAATTTTTGGTTACACGCTGTATAATATAAATATGTTAAAATTAATAATTTTCACGCTATTTACCATGCATTAAAATTACTAAAGCTATAAGGTGGCCATCTGGTTGAAGAAATGTTGCACATCTGAGGCCTGAAAGTGTGGGAGTTCTAGGGGCGACAGAGACAAGCACATCAACTCACTTATAGTCTCTACGTGCAAAGCACTTATCTGGCGTGCAGTATTACCGTCGATAACGCGCCTCTATGAGACTTTCAGCGGACAACCTACAATTGTATGATGTAATAATAAAAATAAAGGTTTGATGTGCGTTCCTATTCCTTTTTTAAATGTTTTGTACCGGAATGCTCGTAACTAAAAATTACAGTGAAAACACCCGTTTGACCAATTTTCGCTATCGCAAAAACATGCTTGGAAGAATTGAAAAACTTATACAGACGCGTAACGTTTCTTAAACGCTATTCGTAAACAGACCTCACTCAGATACGTTATTTTTTTTATTTTTTATTTTTTTTTTATAAAACGTTCTCTGCTGGAGCTCTGCATACCGTTCGGCAGCCTACTTAGCGGTCAGATTAAAATTATTCGTAAAAATTTATGAATGTCACATTAATGACGTCCACGACAGCGAGCTTAACAAAACCTTTGCTCGAATCCTGTGTAAACTATGAGCGCATGTCCCATTTTCAGACGTCGGAACAAGTTCCTAAGTATCATTTCAGCACGAAATAGCACCAACAGAAATTTCTGATGATTTTTTGCCATGTAATTTATCACGGCGGTGGAAATTTAAGCCAGCTCGTCGGTTTTCCACCACGACAATCGATCATCAAGGATCGATAAAAATGGAGGTTGCGAGTACGAAGTTTCTCATGCTTGGCAAAGCATTGCGGTTTTATTCTTCAAGGCAGGAGGGTTTTCTTGCGATGTTCTCGGACTTTAGGGTTCTCTCGACCACATCTCTATCATGGGTAGAGGCGGGGCGGTGGAGCGGCTATAGCGGTCGTCTCCCACCAAGGCGTACAAGGGATCGATTCCCGACGTGATTACTCCCAGTTTTCGGACGTTGGAATCGGGGGGGGGGGGGGGGGAGACACCAGATACGGCTTGCAATAGCGTTATTCGAAGTAAGTGCCCGTGGAAACACCAACATGGACATTTTACCACTATAATTAATAATTTTATGGAACAGATCAGTTTCGAGTCAAAACCATGAGTGCTGTGTGTCTCAAACATACTGATATAACTTACATATATTTCCGGTGCTGATTTAGTTGCTTACTAAAACGATTAGAAATATTTAATCTGTTTTTTTTTTTTTTGCTCTGCATGTGCAAGATTTATTCTATTATGTTGGTCATAATTGGAGGTAACGTAAATATTTCAAAGACAGAGCTAACACAAACAGCGCAGGTATATATTTAATTATTGCCGAAAGCAGCATTCGGCAAATAAATGGCGTTAGTCAGTAGGTTCTAATTAAGCAGTTTTAAAATGTCATTCCAGAACCTCTCAAGAATAACGCCAGCTGGAAACATACTGTAAATGCTACCCGACAAACCTATAAAAAAATTATTTTTGTAAATAAGCTATTTTATTAAACATTGAACACAGCGTGATTATTAACTACCTCAATGAAGCGTGTTCATCACAACATAATCATTAATAACTTTTTTTTTTTTGCTAAACTGGGTGATTATTTTTCGTAATGCGTCTCTGCTGTTGGTATTAATCCAGGCACCTACCACCCACCCACCCACCGCTCCTGAAAAAGACTTCAAAATAAGAAGGTCGTTACAATATGGAAGTGTCCGCTCTTGTCTCCTTACTTGCTCCGCGGTTGGAATCATGCCGAACGAAGCCGCTAGTTGCCGGGTTTTCTCTAGGATCTCCGGTTTCTCCCCGACCTTGCATTCCGGCTCTGCTCAACATCCAACTCGCGTGTTCTTAAGAGCTGTCCAAACATTTCCACTTTCTTTCCACGTGTCTATTGTAGTCGGGAAAATATCAAAAAAAGCCACATTTTTATCAGCCTTAAATTATTTTTCCGCATTCTTTAAGCCCGACTAGCACTCGGAAGAAATTTTTCATCCTAAAATCATTCACGCTGAAAATAACAAAACGAAATTCGCTCAGCTTGAAATATTAACCCAGAAACTTTCAACGTATCGTTGTTCAGCCAAACATACCGTAGCATATCTAGCACTAAGCATAAAATTATTGCGCCTAGGTTTCGGCTGAAACCACCGCCAAAATTTTCTGCCAACCTGGGATTTTTGTGACAACGTGGGCGGGCGCTGGTGTGCCTTTTAATTTTTGGACCATCTGTACCTTGATCTCCGACAGCAAGCAGATGTTACAAATAAAAAGTTGCAATTCTACTGCTCACATGGACATTCGCTGATAACGGACCGGACAGACACACTGACCGAGTAACTCCAGTGAGCTGAGCAGCGTTAAGAGAAAAGTAGTTATGTCTTTTTTATGTATCAAAAGTGCGACGTTGAAATTTATGGGCGCTAAATGTATTTAATTTAGTTTCTCTTTTTGCTCACACAATATAGGCTGTTCACTGTAAAATGAGCACTTTTAAAAGCCCTGTTTAAGATCTACTTGTATGCACGTTGTGTATTCTTCCGCCTTATGTAAAATTAACATTGCTATGGGCTTGGTCACTTTATTCATGCGCCCGTCAAATGAAACTGAGAAAGTATCAAGAATTAAAATATTATACAAATCTGCTCATTTTTGCACTTCGATGCACTAAAAAACAGAAAGCGATAGAAATAATTTAAGTCGTCACAAATTGTTACACAAGACTCTTTATTGAACGTCAAGATATGGAACTATTTTCCAATCATAGTTGCCAAATTTGCTGGGAAAATGTCACTCAGTGCGCCCATTGAAATATATGCATTCAGGAGCAGTGAATTTTTTCTAAGGTTCATTTGTAAAGTGCTCACTTTATCGTGAACAGCCTTTAGTTACGTACAGCGTGTAGAAATGGGCGAATTGTAAACAACTGTGTTGTGTAGAAAAGTGAAAACCGTGGGAAATATAGACACGCGGCATTTTGCATTATGCCTAACAGTTTTGCCACAACGGCCCCACGAACCTAGTGTATGACGTTGCAGGCCATGGTGGCAAAATTTCATGCCGCAACGACAACTGATGATAAGCTTAATAATGTGCACAGTAATATTCCGGCGAGCGTGGCTACATATGCCAGAGAACCGAGGGCGGACACTTTGAATATGTGGTGTGAAATCCTCTATTCTGGACCGCTAGTTCGACTCCTATGCTCGCAATGCGGAGTGGATATGGGAGATTTAGGCCACTCTTAACATCGAGGTCTTGAGAGCCGATGAGGGTGAAGTGACGTGACTGTGGAGTGGCGCCGGAATGCAAGGCGGGGTAAACGGGAGGTCCCCGAGAAAACCCGCCGACCAGTGGCATCGTCCAGCGCAATTCCTGCATGCGAAAATCCGTGCGCGACCCCGCCGGGAATCGAACCCGGATTGCCTTGTACTGTAGAGTGGTGCGTATTAATGTGTATCGTTATTACACGATGTACCACGCGAGGGAAATTTACAATGTATTGATATATACTATAGTGTATGAATGCCTTTATTATCATCGCTACTGTACAGCTGATGGAATCATACGTCAGATTCATAGAGCCACCGAGACCAAACGGTTGGTGACAGCTAATAAAAAATTGTCCGTGTGTTTTCTTTCCAGTTTTGACTTCTCTACGCGACCCAGGTCTTACAATACGCCATTTTTTTACGCGGTGTGTAAGTAACACACATGTTTTTTCTACCATTTTCACAGTCACCATTGATCGACGAATGAATAAAATTATGTATGCGGCAGCTTTAATTACACACGGAGGAAATGTAAAATAAATCTGCACAAACGTGACCGGTTTACAGCGCAAAATATCCGAGTTAAAACAAAGCAAAGAAAAATTAGTTACACTTAAAAAAACTTTGTTTACTGCGGAGATATTTAATTACGATACAATTAAAGAAGAATGTTTGTCTCCCGTTACTACGCTAAATCTCACCGTTTTCCAGGGATTCGTGCATTAATTTTATTAACGAGAGGAGTGGAAAGGCCGCGGGCGGCCAACCCTCATTACACTCGAGGTCCCTAGTGACCGTGTGTTAAATGTTCCCCTGATTTACGTTACGTTATACCAGGTAATTCCCTCGGAGTACATAATGGAGCACGTGGAAACAGCGTGTTTCCAGAGGGAGATTCGCTCAAATCTGATGACGGGTGGTTGCACAGGTATTCAGTAACGAATATAAAAATATGTTCATTCATCGTACAAAAAAAATGAAAAGAAAAAAAGATACTGGAAAAAAATAACACCACCACTAATATTCACCCTTCCTAAACAGCTGTAATATTTATTACTATAAATGTGCAGTAAAATATCAACCATTTAAAGAAATTTCATTGAATCGTCTACTTTTAGAAAAAAAAATTGTTTAAAGGAAGAAAAGACTTTATCCCTTTCAAGGAATATTGAGTTTCCTTTCGAGACGTGTAGGAGACGTGTTACTGCCAATAAACGTGAAACGCGTGCTCTTTTGAATCGCACATCCTCTTATTTATTCAAGAACATTAATTTTGCTTTAACTCTTTCATGGAAAATAACACCAGAATACGTTTCATGAAGAAGGTCGTAAACGAATTTCTGTTAGAGGTCTTTTAATGATTCAGGCAACCAAAAAAATATTTCGGGAACTACTACTTCGGGCAGGTTTCACCACGCGAGATAGTGATAGTTTATCGAGATTAACTGAAAAATAATCTCGATTACCTCTATTGTATGTTTCACCACACACATATTAATCTCGATTTTCCCTGAATATATAGATAAACCACCAAAATCGGCGGGTTAATATTTTAAGTCACATTATCGGGATTAAGCTGTAAAACATAAGCAAATATCTTGGGAAGGTGACGAGAAGGTAAAGTTATTTAATCGAGAATAAAGAGAAAATTTCTCAGGCAATGTAAAATTTAATTTTTGAAGAGGAGATTAATGACGAGGATTTTATTGTTCGTCGTCTACGATAGTTATGTGAAAGAATAAATTATTTTGAACTTTATTATGAGTATTTTAAAGTACACTTTTGCCTTTCAAAACAGTTAACTGTTTAGGAATGCATCGAAGATCAATTGAGTATCCCACCGACAAGTACCTTTATATGTAATTAATTATGGATTCATAAATTAATATTCCATAAGATCACACTCGTTTCAAGTGTAAAGATATTACTAAGTGCTCGGAGATGTGTGGATTTGATGCCAGCATATTGTAATAAATTAGTTTGTTTTCCTGTATGTGATTTCTTTATTTCTTATCTGCAGGACTATACCTGTTCCAGTAACTTTTTGAACACGTTCGTCTGCATATGTTTTTCGCGTATGTTATTTTAGGTTATCCCACACCACCTTCAAGTTGTCTGCTGTCGTGTAGTGATCAAGAGATGCACAATTGAAACTATTCGCAATCGTTTGCCACGATTTCGCTTTATTCTGTTGTGTCACGGCATCAGTTCGTTTATTTTCAATGGTATCGAAATGTTTTGTTACTAACTATAACAAAATGTGTTTTCCATAGGTTGAAAAATTTCTGCTTCGCTGTTTCTTTACGTTCAAAATACCTTCACAACTTGGCAAACTTTCTCAAAATGATTTCTCCATACAAGCTCTAAGCAAAATACCTTCACAACTTGGCAAACTTTCTCAAAATGATTACTCCATACAAGCTCTAAGCAAAATCTCTAATGTTTACCAAGAGAAAATCGCGATTAAGTCAGAATATCGAGATAATTTTAACGAGATATGCTTTACGGTGATTAAATCTGGTGAAACACGCTCAACATTATCGAGATTAAAGTCGAAGTTAAATCTCTCATCTGGATAAAATTATCTCGATATCCGAAAAGTTAATCTTCGCTGGTGAAACCGGCCCTAGAGGGAAGCATTCTTTAACCTAACGTGCAATCCAGTTCAACAACAAATTCACAGCATTGCGTTCAGAGATTCTCAATTTACTTAGTTTCTTCATTCGGGGCTTGGCCTATCTTCTATTCCTATATACGTAAAATTGTCATTTCCGCTGGGTCTTACGCAAGAGAGCAGCAAAAACGAGCAAGGGAACACTGAGCTGCCATACGCATATTCACTAGATACAAAGCTTTCTGTGCAGGCGCGCGTAGCTTTCAAAGCGTCATAAATGATCGTTTTTCATATGCTTCAGTTTGCAACTAGTCATTCTTTTTGCAAGCGTGAACAAGTGCCTGTTTATCGGCAGCATTCTTCTAAAGGCCAAGTTACATAGTGTAATCCGGCAGTATTCTTTACACTAACCGAACATCTGCACTTGCCAAGAAATACTTATCAATATTTCAATTCCTAAACTCCAATGAATAGATCAAAGTATTGACAACATAAATATATTTTTACTCCAGTAATTTTCACAACAATGTGCAAAAACCTAAAGAAAACTAATTTCAGTGGCTACCCCGATACAGCAATTACTTTTTGTAAGTATTCAAGTCGTGAATATACATTTCCTAGTAAAATATTAACATTACTCGAAGTGTTTTCATTCGATGATTACTTTACATTTATAAAATGCTGCAAATTACTTTTTTTTAAGTTGATCTCAAAAGTGCTGTTATGGATATTCTAAACAACACTAAACAATAATTCATACAACGGAAACTGTTACGAAATGTTTATAAAATAATATTTTACTTCATACCATTTTGTTATAAATGTAATATACTGTACTTCGGCAAACTTCACGTGTCATCGTGAAAGTGAAATTTTATTATTTATAGAGAATTTGCGACGATACCCAAGTTGATTAAAATACAAAAAGTTATTCAAAAAAATTTCATAAACATCAGTAAACTGGGCGCCGGGTTTGTTGGAGGGAACACAGTGATACACACATGATAGCTAATGGTCTTATTTTCAAATAGGGTGGTATGAAAAATAAAAAAATTTCTGTTCTGCAATGCTGTATACTTCTTAGATCATTAATGATCAATCAAAAAAAAGAAGAATGCATCCACGATGATAATTTTATTAATGATTATTCAGTTGACTGATGATAGGAATGAGCAAATAAACTTAACGGAAAATTTTTCCCTTAAATACTTGGAAAGAACAACAATTAAGTAGACGAATGATAAAGTTGAAACAATTAAGATAGTTCCAAAACCTACTAATTATTTCAAAGATTGCATTCCTTTAATTTAGTGTTGTGGTGAGATACACTCTACAATTAGACATATTAGTTCCCAGTGCGTGAAACTTATTAGCCAATCAGCAGCAGGTTTGTTAACTAAATCTTCATGCAACCACCGGTCGCCAAAAAAAATTTAACACCAACACCAAAAAAGGCGTTCGATGACTTGTCTAACACATATTTACATCTGTGTGCGATGTCTTAAGAAATACATTATCGTACCTACTGTACTGGCTGGTAAATACTGTGGTCATCCTGTCCTGTGCAGTGATAAGATTATAGTAATGAATTTGAACCTGGGTAACGTGGTTCTTGACAAACCACGCCAAGGTATTATGCACAACAGTAAACTGCGAGCTGGATTTGCTGGAGGAAAACATAGTGATACACACATAAGAATGAATGTACCTCATCTCACGTGGCGTTACCTTTTTAACAGTGTCTAAGGGAAATATTATTTTCGTCAATGTAATACTACATTCCGGTTTACATCGAAAAAAATGTTAACAAAAGAAAGAAGATTGTAAAGTCATAATTTTATAAATAACCATTGACTCCAGTAACAGAAAAAGTTTTTAAAACAAATCTAGTATATATTTTTTCATTTTTTTAACTCCTGGCAAAAAAGTACAAACATTAAAACCACTAAATTTGTTACAAAAACCTAATTTATTTTCAAGCATTGCAGTTTTTTTTTTTTGTCTCTGTTATCCCAAGTCACAAGCAATCCTTCGTATGAACGGAATTTTCATTACAGCTGATACGCCTTTAAAATGCCTCTTTTAAAAACCACCTTTGAAAACAAACCCTGCCTATAGCTTTGTATGATTCAACGAACTCCCTTACTGGTCAGCGCTGATGTATGAAGGTAGTTTCATGTCTTAAGATTGTATTAAAATTGCGATGATTAAATTCATACATTCTAAACATGTTAAGTCTACTTTCTGTTTATCCTGTGCACATCATAGTTGTCATATTATCAAAAAATTTACCTTTCTAAGAATTCCACAGTGTCATCTGATCAAAGTATAAACAATGTCGCCGTATTCAAGCGTAAATGTTAATTTCGCATACGACGTTAAGATAAAAATATGCTTATAGTAAATCATAAACATGGTTATAAAACGTGTCCAATTTTTCGCGAACAGCCTGTCATGAAGTTCATAAGCATTCCCTGTACCTCGTAGAAAATGTCAGCACTTCACTGAAATTCAGTGTTGGAATTTATTTTTTAGGAGTATTACTGCTATATCTGGTTCGCGGTACAGGTAGCACTTTTCAAATCAAATGATTAAAAGAAATCATTGCGTAAACGAAAGCAACGTGTGTAATACCTACACTAATGCTGCAGTGTACTATGAAATATAATTTCTCACATTATAGTGTGGCGATCGCACGCTATACCTTCGATATTGATGTCTTTTTCTCCTGTGGGAACACGTGTGAACTGAGATCAAGTCTGGGAACACTGAATAGAGAGGTTTGGGCGGCTCTTAACAACAGGGTCTTGAGAGCCGATGAGGGGTGAAGAGAGGTGAGTATGGAGCAGCGCCGAAATGCAAGGGCGGGAGGAAACGGGAGAACCTGGAGAAAACCCGCCGACTAGAGGCATCGTTCGGCACGGTTCCCACGTGCAAAAATCACGGGAGCAGCTCCGCCGGGAATCGAGCCCGGTTAGTCTTTGGGGGAAGGCGAGCGTTCTAGCCACTGCTACACCGCGGACCCAAAAAAAAACACTGAAGACTGCGTTCACGGCCGTGCGACCTATGATCATTTTGATTATCAGAGTCCGTGATGTGATAGACTAGCACTGTTCAGCTTCGTAGTGTTTCTGGCTATTGAGCTGCGTTGTTCGACTGATCTAAATCGAAATATCTGTTTCAACTCTACAGCGTGTCGTTGTATCGCCACACGAGTTATTTCCGTTTGGTCTGGCGAGCGGGGCGTGTTACGTCTGCAATCTGCGGACGGGATTTCAGCGCAATCCCCCCATCTGACCAGCCCGTGGACGAGAAGTGGAAAAAGGAGGAAAGCCGGCCGAATCTAATGAGGGATTGCAATTCTGATTGCTCGTAAAAAGATAAAGTTTGTGCGAGCGCGCGAAATCTTCGATGCGCGACACGACGGATCTAGGTATATCCGGGGGGGAGGGGGGTGGAACGATTTAACGGCACTGGGGGTAAAGGCGATAATAAAAGAGCCACGGATGGGTCACCGGGTTTAGGGGGATTGGGAAAAACGTGTATGAGCATGAAGGAGGGGGTAGGAAATATAGAGCGCAATCGTTAAGGAATTTTACGAGGATCCGCAGTACACCGGTTAGAAGGACAATTTATTACAGGGGTGGTTAGGAGTAGGAGGGGGTGGGAGGTTAGGGCCGCTAGAAGGGAAATTGGAGTCAATTGCCGGACACGATAAAAAACACTCTCGGGCCGTAACGACGAACGGGGATGTGGTGGGGGAGGAAGACGACCCTAGCGCTCTTCCAGCTTCTGCACGAATTCGCACGGAAACACTCGCGATGTTCGTCCTGATCCTTAAGGACGTGGGGTTGGAAAGGATGTCGGGTTTGGGGGGGGGGGGGGGGGTTGGGAGGACACTTCCGCGCCGCTGGCTGATGAAGAATGAAGCAGAAAGAGGAGGGGAGAACCAGAAGATCATTGTTTTGCGCCTTCGACCTATTAAAATCTCCGTGTCGAATGGGAGGTTGGCTGGCGTGCGTGAGGCACACGATCAGCGTGGAGTGCTTAAGGGCGATGCCGTCTGCAGACTTTAATACAGCGGACACTTCTACGCGCATTGGTTTGCATATTTGCACTGCTTATTAGTACTTGGCTTTAAGCAGCACCCCATCGTTGCCTTAACAAAACTGTTATTGTAGTTTTTCAAATCTGCAGACAGCAGCGTGAAAAGGCAATTTTCAGCTGCGTTATAGGGTTGCAAAATAATGTTTCAATGTATTACCTAAGCATGATTTGTTGAAAAATACCATTCTTGAGACATCTGAAGAGCATGCATTTTTTAACTGACTTAGCTGTAAAAAAATTGGTTAAGTTACATATACGAAACGTAGGTAATGTTACATTTTTGTATGCGAAATTTTGAAATATAAAAAAACAACGGTGTGTAACTCTACACGGATGTTTTTGCGACTACAAAAAAATTATAAGTAAAAACATCTTAAAGACTACCTTTCATTAAATAGTGTACTAATACTAAAAAGAAACAAATAATAATATTATTCATTAACAGTCAGTTATCATTCATTTTACTCTGAAACAAGCCTTGGTTGCAGTCTGGTTGTCTAGAAAATGTTTTTACTCAATTGAAAGGGCCCGCAGTGATATCGAGCGTTTACAAATCAGTGTCTAATGATTATATTTAGATTCATTAAAACTTAAAAATAAAAGCGTGGCGCGAGAATTTATCCGTTGATGTAACGTAGCAATGTTGTGCTGATGGCAAGAGCTGTCTGCTACCCACTTATTCAACTTGGCACGCATATGATCCGGTTATTTATCTCGCGCCACGCTTTAATTTTTAAGTTTTAATGAATCTAAATATAATCATTAGACGCTGATTTGTCAACTACGCTTGATATCACTACGAGCCCTTTCAATTGAGAAAAAAACATTTTCTAGACAACCAGGCTGCAAACAAGACTTGTTTCAGAGTAAAATTAATAACTGACTGTTAATGATTAATATTATTATTTGTTTCTTTTTAGTACAATATATAATAAAAGGTTGTCTTTAAATGTCTTTTACTTATAATTATATTTTTTCCTTTTTAGTCGTAAGTAATTAGATGATTCCTCATTCTGTTCATTTCCACAAGGGCTTCAGTATTGCAGGGCTTTTTGCAACTTAATTTTGGCATTCTAACTCTTCGGTTTGAAGACCGTCCAAGACCTTACCCTACTGAGAACAGCGTAGACTTGGCCAGCAGCAAAACGTTTTGGCCCCAGATAGATCACAGTATATGCGTAATTCGTCTTCGTTTTTGTATTTGAGTGTTAGTACTCAATATGTTTACATAAATGTAATTGAAGGTAAACCGTATATTTCTTCAACCTGTTGCACATTTGCAGATCCTAACGAGCTCGTCTATTGAATCACACTCTATCGCACAGGCTCTCCCATTAGAATCATTGGCTTTGGCACCCTTCGGGCCACATGAATGCGAATCTTTAAAATAGAATTTGTTACTATGTTTCACAACTCCTAATGTCAGCGATGAAGCTATTGATGCACCAGCATTATGAGTTATGGACATTTCAGTAACGGCTTCTTTCAAAGTCATTCCTATATTGCCACGATTTGCCCGGTCTTGTGAATTCCCATATAAAAAAAAAACTTGTGTCATCTTCGTGTTCAACGCAAAATGAGCGGTCGTACATTCTGAAACTGTTTTTGATAACATAAAAATTACGCACTTCTTTAAAAAAAGCCGCTTTGTTCTATAGGGTACGCTAATGGGTTATTTACTGATAAGGATCTAACTGTCCCATACAAAGCGTCACCCTCAATCATGTTCTCATTTAAAGTATTCGTAGACCACTGACTAGGAGGGAGAAAGGCAGCTCTTAATTTGAGAGGACTGTTGCGCGGCAGTGAACACCTGCATATCTCGATGCGAAAATGTCCGGAGTCACTTGATGCCAAAAAAACTGGAAGAATTTTGTTGTTTTCGCTGATTGGAATGTAAGAAATCACATTTCGCTGTGCAATTCGTTCCTGACATCCAATGTACTCTAATTGTACGTCTGAACTATCAGAATTGTCAGCGTGATTATAATTCACAAGTCGGGCCAAATTTTGTGGATTTATTCGTACGCCATCATTGATTACTACGTGTTTGGACAATTGATTATTCGTGATAAGCCAACGAAGTGTTATAGACTTTTACGCGTGAAATCGATCATTCTCGTGATACATTCAAGTTTTCTAAGTGTTCAGTAACAATTATCAACAGGCCTCGGTAACATGTTAGGCAGTTTTTCAGTTACTTGGAAAATATCCTGAGCAAACAAAACTGCCTGCCCACGAAACCCATATTGTCCGAATAGTCCAAATGTAATAATATGGACAAAAGGTAGGATTCTAGACAGAATGCGTTGTTCAGGTTGTGTTAATGTTTCAATCACCTCAGGTATTGCACCAGGGTCCAAGCTATTCCATTAAGCCTTTGTCGGCGGTACTGTTTTGTTATTGGTGACATGGCTATTGCAGCGATGGCAAAGAGTTATGTTATTTTTTCGGCCAGTTCATCTCGCAAGTACAGTGCAACGGTTAAATTAACTCTATAATTCGTAATTTGATTGGGGTGGCATCCTTTAGTGCAAATTTCACAATATTTATCACAAAATATGTTGAGTTCCCTCGTGAGAAGATGAACCTGGCTGCAGCACCGGTTCACTGTCATCATATTATTACATTGTGATCGGGTTTCTATATGTATACTGTGTTTCAGCTCGATTCAATACCTAGAAGTGGGTCAAAATTCACTTGCAAGATTTCACCCGAACGTACAAATATACTAACAAGGCAAGTTAAATAAAACCATGTCAAAAGACCTACAAATCTCTGTTTAAAAAAAACGAATGTATAGATTTATTAACTAGAAAGTTGGTGTTAGAATACGCGTTTAATAGTATATGTAAAAATACATCATAACAAATCACTAAAACTGTTAATTTTGTATTTTATTACTGAACTGTCGTTGTATTAACACACTGTTATCGTTCTAATAATACACGTTCCATAGTGCACTTTTACAATCTCTAAATATATGTTACTTAAACTGAAAATACACTTATTATGAAAAGATAATAATTTACGTACATAAACTCAAGCACCCTAAGCTTCAGTAAGCTGTCCAAAATGTATTGTTTTATTCGATGGCCGTGCGAAGCGATTGCTTTGAATCGCTCAGTTGTTCCACGATTACAAGGACGTACTCTATATTACTTGTATAATCCAGCCAAAATAGGCGTGGCTGGGAACAAAAAAATGTTTTGCAAACGACAGTTTTCGTCGAAGACATTAGCAGATGATATCAAACACAGCCAAGCGGTGCATCTATCGCTTGGCTCTTGCACCATAATACCGCCCACGACTTATTATTCCAGGGAAGTGTCCCTCACAATCGTGACTCGCTGTTAATCTATTGGGTTCGACGCTTGGCTACTGCTCAGAGTGGCACGGGTTCGAATCACGTCCAGGATAGACAATTTTCAGTTGGAGAAGTAAACGAGAGTTGATGGTCCAAGGTCGCAATATATAAAACGTTATTATAAAGGTTCTGTATACCGCCTAATTTGTGAATAATAATATTTTTTTTTTGAAAAAACTGAAAAGTTACACCTGTCATAGTGTAAAATGATACCAATATCTAAAATGAGTTTTCCTTCTTGTAGTAAGTGTTATTTGACACAACATCTCGTATTAATACAAGCACAATGGTTTGATTATATAAACTAGTTTTAATGGGATCTTTACTGTGGCACAACAGTAAAAACACAAGAACATGGCTGATGTAAAATTTCACGGATGTTGGTTGGAAATACTGCCGCCACATACATCACGATTTTTTTCTACGGTGCTCATTGCGTAGGCGTTTATTAAGTTTCGTTTAGAAAATCGGATTGCATTTAAAAAAATATTAAGATGATCAGTTCAATAACCAGACAGGCTCCCCATTTCAATCTCCGAAAATGACACACAAGAAAATATTGAAGCTGGTTTTTATGCGCGTGGAGCGAATTCTTCGATGACGAAAATTTTTCATATTATCGGGTTTTTCACTCATTCGCTCCGTCGTTTTCACATTTGCATTTTATTTGCATTGCGTGCTACGTTTAGTTTATAGTGCCCTTAAAGAGCCTGCCAACCTCAACTATTTTTCGCGTTAGAGGATAAGAGGTAAGGGAGCGATAAGGACGAAATTGGCATGCGCGTCAAGTACATCATAGCCCCTACGCGCCAGGCACTGAGCTGTTTTTACGTCGTAATGCGTGGAGGTCTTAATTTGACTTGTGGAAAATTAGTAGCACTGCAGGGTCAAGTTGCCTACACCATTCCGAAATTTTTTTTGGCTTGTTTATAGGGTTTCGAGATAGTATTTCCGATAAGCAAATGGAGCTGAAATTTATATTCTGAAGTAGCATTAAGTTGTATTTCCTTTAAAGCGAAAACAGATTACCAACTCGTGAAGTAGTTTAAGTTATAAAAATAATCAATTTCGTACACAGAGCAATGCAGTTCACGCTTAGCTGAATCACTGATTTCAATAAGCGAAATGCTGCTCAATGAAAGTTCATTTAATCAATTTCTACCTACTGTAAAATTAAGAGCGACATTCTTGCAGCCAGTGCTTTGCAGTGGTCTGAGTTACAGGAAATCTGTAAAAACCATCGTATACGTTCAATTAAAAGCTACCGTCGATATAACTGGGCGTTATGACTATGTGATTTTACTTTTGCGCAAATGAAAAGAAGACACACAGGCCTACACTGTGGTGAAATTTCAATCGCGGCGTCGATGTAAATGTGCTTGCGTGGAGAGAAAATTACACTATGTTACAATTTATTATTTTCTGTTACACAGGAAAAGTAATTCCACTCTATTCTGTGCGAAATTAGTAGTAAATCTAACATGCTGTTTTACTAATTTTAAGAACGAATTTACTTGGACACAGAGTAAAAAGAGTTCAGCATGTGTAGTTGTAAAAAGCACGCCGATTTCGGTAGAGAGAAGTATATGTATATTAAATAGATACATTACCATATGGCTATCAAAATGAATCATTTTTATATTATTATATATTCAACTTCTTTAGTTTCTAAAACAATATCGATATCAGCACCATCAAAATCAATTAATTATCCATTTTCATCTCTAATATCCAAAACAATATGATCAAACCTCTCATTATTAGTTTTATAAAAATCCAGATACTTGGGCTCATAAATTATACAATCTCTAAAACAAAACATCGTTTTTGGTGGAAAACTTGCTATAATTCTAGTCTCCAAGTGATTAGATTCATCACATATTATAATCATTCCATAAGCAAAGTTACAATGAACATTTATTGTTTTAAATGGATTAAAATTAGGTAATTTAGTACCTACAACAACTTTGTCTTTTTCAATAGTTAGTTTATCTTATATTCTTGGTTTTGAAAGAAATATATCATCAAATATAATATCAATCTTACATTTAATTGATATTCTATTTTTTTTTTTACATTATCTGATGTTAATTCAACATTATTTTTTGAAAATAGTTCGATTGAATTGATAGTTTCTCTAAAAGATACAATATTGTCTTCACCACTAGGAATTATTATAACTTCTTTTTTATCAACAGAACTAATTTTTCAATTGTTATAGTATTATTATTTATATTCTGTGTTAAAAATTTGTTATGAAACCTAAATAAAGCAACAGATTTTCATTATAAATTATATATGAAAGTTTTTTCTTTAAAATAGAACTATTATTTATTAACTTAAATATTTTATTAGACAGCTCAAGCTTTCGAGACGAAGTGATACTATGAATTTATTATAAGAAAATTATATTATTAAATGGCAAAACAACAGTGTAAAGCTGATTCAGGAGTTAGTGTATTAATATCTGAAGAAAAATCTAAAAATAAAAAAATGGTGAACTATTACCTGATAATATGAGCTATAATTGTAGGTTCAAATAATTGTGGAAAAAAAAACAATGTTTTGATTAATTATTTATAAAAATGGGTGGTTAAAGTTTAATAAATTGTATGTTTGCTCAAGAATTTTTTATCAACCTAAATATATTTCGTTACAAAATGATATCGATGAGGCAGCCAAAAAATTAAAAATTAAATCAAAATGGCTCACTTTTTAAATAATAATGACGATATTTCTCCTTTAGGTCGACGTGAAGATGATTCTCTAGTTGTATTTGACGATGTTATTTTAGAAAATCAAGACATTATTCACGAAAGACACAAGAATATGGATGTATTTTATTTAGCATAAACATATTTGAGAGTACCTAAACAATTGGTACGAGATAACATAAATCTCCTATGTATATTTAGACAAGATGATACTAATTGAAAACACATTTATAATGATTTTGTTGGTGGAGATATGACTTATGAAAAATTTAATGAAATTTGTTCAAAATGCTAGAACAAAGATTATGGATTTATTAAAATAGATTTGAGTAGCGAAATAGAATAAGGAAGGTGTAGGAATCAAATTAAAGACTTTATTAAATTTTCAAATTTTTGAAAACATGTTTATGTTAAAACGCATGACGACACAACAACAATGATGAAGGAATGTCATATTTTTGCATTTTAATTATAAAAAATATTTATCAATGAATTTGATCCATATAATTTTATATTATATTCTTCCATTTTTCATTTACTTTAATAAAAATAATACATATAAAAATACATATTTCCCCACATACACGATGACTGAATCACTAGACAAACAACTAGAGAAGAATTACAGAAATGACTACTAACTCCTGTTTAAATATTTCTGGATTTATTAAGAATAATAATTATAATATAAGCTTAAGGAATTATTTTGACGATATTTGGTATCCTTTATTTGAAGAAAAAATTATAGTGATTATGGATTAAATGTTATATTTTATTAAATATAGAATTTCAGCCGGTATACTCATATCGGCTGAAATTGGCAATAACAAGAGAAATGTAGGAACAATTCTTAAAAATTATAACTTCGACTATATTGAAATCAAATATGATAATCCATTCGTTTTGGAACACAAATATATACAAAATGAAATAAAAACAACACCTAATAATTTTAAAAATAAAACATGGATTCCACTTTCTGTTAGACACTTCAAAAAATTAATTCAATCTTTGTGAACGAAAGTGGCTAATGAAATAAAAGATTATTATATTACACTTGAAGAAATTTTTTACGACTATTCTAATTATGTTACTAGAAATAATGAGACATTAAAGGATATATAAAATTAAAACAATTAGAGCATACAAATCAAATGAACGAAATTCAAGTTAATCATTTAAAAGATATAAATAAAATTCAAGATAAACATATTGAAAATTTAAGAGAAACAGTTCATATGTCTTCAGATATATTAGCTCATAGAAATGAAGAAATCAGATAAATGGTCCAACATGTTGTGCAACAAACACAAGATCAAAATTTAAATCAAACTTTTATTCTTCTAAAATAATTTGATGATAATTGTGAATTTGATTACTATGTCATTAGAACTCAAAGAATATATGTTCAAAGACAATTGTATAGAATTGAAGATAGACATCCGAATTGCGAAGAATGATTGAGATTTGATTATGTTCCAAATTCTATAAATTGATATCAAATAATGAAGGAAACAATGAATGATCATGTTGAGTGCTTTCGTAACTATTTTAATATTGTTGGAAATAATTATACTCAATAATAATTGATTGATGATATAATCTTTATCGAATTTAGTAATTAATATTCAATTTACAAAGCGTCAGCTAAAGCAGACTAGGCTGGGCCTATGTTTGTTTTATTAATCCGACAGTTATGAGAATTACCAAAACCCAACCATTTTATATAATTTAAGACAACAAGATAGGAAAATTTATTGTTTAACATATTCATTGAACTTACTTTTTCATTGTAATAATTGTTATTTCCAGCATTTTCTTCACCATGAATGACTAACAATCTATAGATTAATTTTCTAACATTGTCCATTCAAATATGCTCTTTTAGCAAACTATTGTATTTTTTTTATACCTTCTCCAGATCTAGGAGTTATTGGATAAATAATTCTTTCTGGCGTATCTGGTGCTGATTTTGACTGTAAATTTTTTATATATTTCTCATAAATTGGTTTAATTATTTCTCTGTATTTCCAGCTTTTATTCGATTTTATTTTCTTTCTTGGATTATATTCTTGTAATGCAACATTGTCTTCGAAAACAATTTTTGTGTAGTTATCATAGTCATTATCTGTGAAATTGTTATTAAGATCTTCTTATTTTTCTTTTGTTAATAAATTAGAAAGTCCTTTTGTTAATTCATATTCATTATTTTTAACAGATATTTTATCATCATCATCTATGTTCACTTTTGTATCCCCAATGTAAAAAATATGTCTATCTCATCATAAACCATATTGAGTATCAATAACATTTATTCTTTTTGAGATTTCTTTTCCAAGATTTATAGTAGAAACACCATCTATGGGTGACAAATCGTTTAATGGAATAATACCCATTTGTTCTTCAAAATTAGAAGATTCATGTTCTGCAAATAATTGTCTTTCAAAAGATGTTTCTTCTGGTGTTGGTGGATAATCTAAATTTTTTGCTGCTACTGGAACTAATGTTATCAAATTATTATTTTCTTCGCTCAATTTTTTCTACTATTGTAATTTACTAATTATAGGTAAGTTTTTTCTTGATATTCTGCTTCATGCTGCTTTTTATAATATTTATATTTTCAATGATTGGATTTCACTCTACGAACTCCTTTTGATTCTGCTATATATATATATATAAATGACTTATATAAACATTCAGAGACAAACTTTCCGCCAACTGATCAAACGAGATGGAATTAAAATATTTAAAATAATAGAATCGAGTTTGATATTCCTATAAGAGTTGGCTTTTCTTTTCCAAACGATGCTTATGTTTTTGAAGAATATCGCCTACTAAAGAGAGATAAAGCTGGAACTGAAGCAAAAAAAAAAAAACAAAAAAAAAAAAAAACAAAAAAAAAAAATTAATGTTTGTTATAAATTTTTTTCCCATTTCAGTTTTCTAGAGTAAGAATCTCAAAACATGAACATATTATCGAGGCTGTTGATAATCCAGGAATAACTTCAACAATGATGAATGCTTTGTTAAGATCGCCAGGTGAACAAAATTATCTGAGTCTACTGGTGTTGATAATAAATTTCTAATAAAATCTTTTCATAGTGATAAAATTAATGAAATAATGTATCTATTAAATTACTTGTTTGGTTTTATTCGACACAACAAATTGGAATATAGATGTTGAAAATGATCTTTGTCTTAAAATGTTTTTCACTTTTAATGATTTTAGAAACTTAAGAACAAAATTAGATACTATATGTAGAAATAATGAACATTATTATAAGCCAATTACAAACTATCATGGCGATATCAATTATTATTCATTTTGGCGAAAAAGACCATTATATGTTATTGACTGCCTATATAACAAATAAAACATTAGTGTTGATTTTAAGCAAGCTGTTGGGGCTGGTTAGTGAACGAAATTTAACTTATTGTTACTTGAAAGAAAGGATTACTGAAGATCCATAATTTTTTTATTTTATCAAATGGAGGATGTAAATGGTTTTACAGAAACAAGAAACTGATTCGATATTTGAATACAATTTTTTAGATGTATTGTTAAGTTGTTTTACCGAATAAAAAATCGTTTCCATAATTCTAATTAAAATTTTCTTATAGTAACACTTTTTATAAAAGATATATAAATATTTAAATATTATAAATGGATCAAATTATAGAGCTTTTGGATGTTTGGGATATTGGATATGATATTATAAAAACATAAACTTTTATTGACAAAGAATTGGACATAACATCGTCTCGGCAGCCTGGCTGCCTTGTTCATTTCAAAAATCAATCAAAATGATTTAAGATCAAATAAATTTTCTGATTTTAAAGAAGATGTTTATGGTTTGGATTGTTGCGATGGTTGGGATTATGGATTCAGTAATGGCTATGCTTAAGTTTCTTATCTATTTTTAGACTTTAAAAAGTCTTATTGGTGTTTTACTTTTGTTGAATAAAATTTATAAATTCTATCAATTATCTTTTATAATATTTCAATTGTTTTAGCCTAATTTTCTTAATTTCGACTAACCCTTTGCTTTAATATAGTTTGCAGATTTGCCTTAAATGGACACGATTTTTGTATAATTTTACATGATTTTTGTATGATTTTGCTTGTTTTTAATTTGTGCCATGTCCTACACACTATTTTTGGGAGAAAAAAAAAGTGTTAAATTTGCTTGATTTTGGCTTAAATTTACATGATTTCGAAGAAAATTGCTTGTTTTTGAGATCTCTTTTTAAAATTTTTAGAGCTTAAATTTAGCCTCAAAAACCTTGATTTTGGAGCAAAGAACCTCGATATTTCGATGAAAATAAGGAGTGTGCCAGGATCGGCAATATACATCTACTGAGAGACTGCTGCCACATACATTTGTGTAAAATTACACCCTTATTTAATGAAGCCACACGGAACACAACGTCGTAACAAGGTATACCGACGCACAGAAGTAATTAAATAAATAACAAAGATCTGCAATATTTCATTCAAGTACTTAACTTCGTCGTCACAATCTGTAAGAATCACGTAGGCCGCAATTATCACAGCAGTGTGTCGCGGTTTTCTCATAATGTTCATCAGTTGTTCGCATTAAAATTTCACCGCGTTTACTGACAAATGTGACTACCATTTAGGCATCTAACGAACAACATAAATTCTGACCTGTCGTCAAACAAGAAACATGACGAACTATTACAAATAACCAGAAGAAAAAAAAACACGTCTCGGATAACTTCCCACCTGTAAGTATGCATATTTGGCACGCGATGGTAAATTTTTCCTAACGTTATTTCATCCTTGATAATAATTCAATCACTATTGCGCTTTATCCACAAAATTCGCTAAATAGGACAGTGAACTAATGGATGCTGAAGATGTGGAGCGCGCATTAAAAAACTTCGCCATATTTTTCGTTGGGCGGAAATCGAAAAACCATCCCTCAGTAGGTACATGTAATCCAGATGTGACGAGCAAAATATGGAACGTGATTTGCACGTGGTAATCGCATTAGCAGGCATGGGTGGTGTCACTGCTGATAACAGCATTCCAATAACATGCCTATAAAATGCATATTTATCAGTAATACATTTCGAAATATTATTAGGTCACGTAGAAAACGGAAGTTGAAAAAGTTATGGGGGTACTCAGGAACTGTATACTTTTAATACCTGAAAAACATTAATTGTTGGGATAAACATGAGTATTTCACGACTCCAAATTATAAATCATATTTGATCATTTCCTTCTTTCCGACGAGGTAAAGGTAAGATTACCTAATCTTCCACTTCGCCCCATAATACCATATGAAGGTGATGTAGAAAAACTATTAGGTTGATATTGTCTAAAAGTAAAGAGAATAGTTTATATAGATAATATCTGATACCATTGTAAATAATTAACAAAAAACGTGTTTTATTTAAACTGAAAATTAAGTAAGATAGTTTTAACTGTAAAACATAAACTCGTAACAATTTTATTTCATGTGTGTATACCCCTGTAACTATAACAATACCAAAGGTTTACATACTTATAAAATCTATATTTTAAATGCATTTCATTTTTTTAAAGGCCTTAAATGCATCTGTCAGGAAATACGTATCCAATATTAAACCAATCTATATTAACGTATGGAATATCAGGTCTGATATTTTGAGGAACAAATCCACTATAGCTCCTTTTCCCGCTTAAAAATGCCCAAAACTTTTAATACTCTTATTTTCATCGCAATTGCAGCCGCAAATGGGAATAACGTTTGACACCTGGAATCTTTAAAAACACGTCCCGTTATGGAATAACGTAAAACTTTTTCGACGGGAACGTTAATTGTAAACAACGGTAATCATATTAATTTGCAAACCTGTTAAAAACGATATATATACCGCAAATGTTCAATTTGGTTACAGTTATCTACAAACGTGTTTAATAACTCATAAAAATTCAAACTTGCCAACGTACTATTAACCGTAATCGAATTCGGCGCTTTGTCTCGGCGAATTTTTTTTTTATATTGGTAACAGAAACCTACATCCTTCATACACCAAACCCGCACAACCAATACAAACTTTCTCAGGCGAGGTGTAGCCAGCCAGATGACATTTAGAAACCTTGGGAATAGGTCCGAAATCCTAGAAGTGATATCAATATTAGCGTTCTCCGCGGAAGTTGCTACTGTTGTAAATGAATAAATTCAGCATGTTGATCTACAGGAGGTACTTATTAATTTGGTTAAGAGATTTTTTCTCTATAACCGTGAATATCCATATATATATATATATATATATATATATATATATATATATATATATATTGTTGTTGTAACTGATAGAAATATTTTTATAGCCTGTTCACGGTAAAATTAGCACTTTTGAAAGCCCTGTTTAAGATCTACTTGTGTACATGTTGTGTATTACTTCGCCTTATGCAAAATTAAGATTGTCATGAGTCTCATCGCTTTATTCATACGTCGGTCAAATGAATGTGTAATTATTAAGAAAGTAAATACTCTACAAATCTGCTCATTTTTACTCTTCGATGCATTAAAAATACAGAAAGTGAAAACATTATTTTAAGCTATCACAAATGATCACCTATTACTATTTCTTCGGCGCTAAGATGTGGTACTATTTCCCCTACATCGTCACCAACTTTACTGGGCGCACATCACGCAGTGCGCCCGTTAAAATATATGAATGTAGGAGCAGTAACTTTTTCCTAAGGTTTGATTTCTAAAGTGCTCAATTTATCGTGAACAGCCTTTTGCGTCTAATATTTATTCAGACTAGCCCAGAGGGCTGAAATAAATGACTAACGGATTGACTATGAAAGTAGCCTAGTACTCACCAACAGAAGAATGGCGCCCAAGGCCAGGCAGAACACCAGAGGTCCAGCGAGGTCCGTGTCTTGAAGAATGACGGCGTTGGTGGTGCGGAAAGGGTTGAGCACCGACAGGGTCTGTGGGCCATAACAAATAAAAAGCTACATCATAAACACTCACCTTTCAAGATCTACTTATTATATAGTTCATTCACGGTTACTTAAGATTTCTCTGAAGCCCTGCTTAGGTGAAGTGAAGAGATTTTGACGGCTCTTGACATCGAGGTCTTGAGAGCCGATGAGGTTTGATTGAGGTGAGTATGGAGCAGCGCCGGAAAGGGCGGGGGGAACGGGAGATCCCAGAGAAAACCCGCCGACTGATCTTTGCCAATGTTTTTCACCTCAACAGCATCTTTTATTGGTTGATTACTCACCTCGTTCAACCCGCCACCAATGTTTCTCGTAGTGTTAGCATTCCCCTCCCCTGTACCCTTACCATCACGTATTCTATCGAAGGCACTCCGCCCACTATATTATTTGTAATTTGTTCACTTTTTCATCATCTAGATAATGCTAGTGTATTAATTATCGATTTTGCCGCCAGAACTGCTGTCGATATAGCCACCATGTTGGATGTTGCCGACCATGACATTGACCCCAATGACATTGAACTACAGAAAGTGACAAAATTCACAGTCCATCCAATTGTCTATTACTAGGTTAACACAACAATGGGCCATACTGACTAACCACTAGCCAACAGCCGACTCCACCCAAGACTGATAACTGGCAAGACTGACTGAGCACAAAACTAGCTCCTAACAAGACCAGCGCATGCAAAACTGTCTAGACCAACCGACGAGATCAACCTGCCATACAACCCACATGTACAAACTATGATGGACAATATCGGAAAAAAGTCTCTAATAAGAGTCTCGTATCTAACCTCTTCGCACAAAATCTTGGCAAAATTTTCGCAAAATATTTCTACCACATCTGACCATAGCAAAATGTCATGCTAACTTACAAAGCTAACTGACCAGGCAAACCGACTAGTTGCGAAACATCCCTAAAAAATATTCCCTCATTTCATTCGTATACCATATAGAACTCATCCAATTTAAACGACCTGCGTAAGACATAATAATTCAGATCAAAACATAACCTTCCTCCTGCCCACACTCGCATAAATATCATCCAGAACAGACTCTCAAAATCGATTTTTTTCACAACTGCATTAATAAGTCTTCCAGAAAAGCAGAAGTGACTCTGTACGTAATTACACACACAAATAACTTCGTATATGTACATTTCATTTATTTACTTATTATATACATTTTATCTTTCTAATTATTTTCTCAGATGTTTGCAGGCCATAAATAGTGGCCAGCAGTCTCGCCATGTTCCTTCAGTTCATCACGAATGAAGATATCTCGCAAATGCATGAGAGATTCCCTGCATTATTGCAGGTCAATCAAATATCTGAGCCATCAACAAGATCATTCGGGTCTTCGGAAAATATAGAACGAGCGTTCTTAATGCTTTTTCCGACTTCTACACGCTACTTGTCGAAGAAAAATCTTTGGTGAAATGTGTGGCAACGTAGAAAGAAGCATCATCCTTTTTAACAAATACTTCTTCAACACTGTCGTCATAGTCATTACCATCAATGCTGTCTTCATGCTCGTCTTCACCTCCTGTTTCATCCTCAATATCAAGTTTTCTTTTCTTTGTAGGAGTCGCACGGCCATCATCAGTATTTCGAGCCGACTAAAATTTATTTTGTAGTTCGCTGACTTTACGCAAACGTCTTAAAAGTGTACATTCCGCACATACCGACTCTACCACGACTCGTAGGTCTCCCATTCCGTCTTTAGCATTAACTGTCTCATCATAATCGTCTGCGGAATCAATATCAATCGATGCAGCAGTGGGTTTTGACACAATCACTCGCTGGCTCTCAAAAAACGAATCCTGCAGATCTTGGTGTGGTTCCTCAGTGTATCATACATTGCATAAATTGTGTGTGCTCATTGTCGTAACGCTTCATCATGCGAGTTCCCTCGTCATTTGGGAAAATTTAATATAGTGTATTAACAGGAGGCAACGAAGTCAATGCATGTTGTCTCGATTCAAACAAAGATGTGTTACCTTTACATTTACCAGTGTCTCTCTTTAAATTACCGCTTCTACCAAATGCTGCGCCGCACATACCACATGCAAGTATTATGGAGGTCGGTTTCTTTTGAATATTCGTTCTTTACACGGCGTTGTGCATTACAATTTTTACTGAAAATCTTGACTCAGTAACAACATTGTTATCCATGTAATTGCCGAGCAATCGATAGAGGTTACCATGTAATCGTACTCGACATACACGATTGTACATCGTCAGTGGTTTGCATCGTCTCCACGCATGTGTGAATTCAAACACTTGTACTACTACTGCACAGTGCTGACTCCTCACTGCTGAAACATTCACCTACGAGTTTCCTTAGACAAGTGGCGTAAAGAAGGCAGAAGGCGTCAAGAACGCTCGCTTCATATTTCCCGAAGACCCGAATGAACTTTATGATACTCGGATATTTGATTGACCTGCTAAAAATGAGGGGAATCTCTCACGCATTGTTGAAATATTTTCAATCATCAATGAACTGAAGGCTCGGGGTTATATCAGATGAGACTGTTGGCTACTATCCATGATCTGCAACATCTGAGAAAGTAATTATAAAGTAAATAAGTTAAATTTATATGTACATAGTAATGTGTGTAATTTCTTACACAGTCACTTCTGCTTCTCTGAAAGACTTTTTAGTTCTGTGGTGTAAACAATCGATTGCGAGTGTCTGTCGTAGATAAAATTTATTTGAGTGTGTGCAGGAGGAAGGCTAAGGTTGTATTATGTCTTACTCTTAAAATTGAGGAGTTCTATATGGTGTACGAATTAAATGAGGGGAATACTTTTGAAGAATATTTCGCAACTAGTTGATTGTCCTGGTCAGTTGGCTTGGTAAGTTAGTATGACCCTTTGCTATTGTCAACCATGGTGGAAATGTTTTGCGAAGACTTTGTGAGGTTAGCTGCGAGAACTATTTTTAGAGATTTATTTTATATTGTCCATCAACATTTTTAAGATATAGGTGAGTTGTATGGCAGGTTGGACTTGTCAGTTGTTCTAGGCAGTTTTGCAGGAACTGGTCTTGTCAGGAGCTAATCTTGTGCTCTAACAGTCTCGCTAAGAACCGGTCTTGGGTGGAGTCAGTCGTTGGCTAGTATGGCTAATCAGTATGGCCCCCTGTGGTGGCCATATAGCAATGGACAATTAATTGTATGGACTGTGATTTTTCTCAATTTTTCGAGATCAATGTCATTGGGTTCAAGGTCATGGTCTGCAACAACCAACATGGTTCCTATGTCGACAGCTGTTCTGACAGATAAATCGATATTTAATGCACTAGTATCATCTAGGTGATGAAAAAGTAAACAAATAACGAACGAAAATATTAATGTGGTGGATAGAGTGCCTTCGATAGAATGCGCAAGGATGATTGAACAGAGGAAGGGAATGCTAATACTACGAGAAACATTGGTGGTGGGTTGGACGAGCGTGAGTAATCAAGCAATAAAAAACACTGTTGAGGGTCAAACGAACACAATCAACCATTGCGAAATATTGGTGGAAGGAGTGGGGGGGGAACAGACTAATTCACTACTGAGAAACATTGACGAAGGTCAGTCGTCTTCTGGACGTGGTGCTCAGGGAACCTCTGTAAATGTAATATTTTAAATAAACCATTTTTATACATTTTAAAATAAATTTTTTAAAAAATTATTTACAATTTTTCATAATTTATGGATTTTTAAAAATATTTTTCTGGAATTTTTACAATGTTTTGGGAATTTTCAGAATTGTTGACATTTCTTGGGTTTAAGGTCAAATGTCACCAGGGTCAAGGTCAAAAATGATGTTCAAAGTTATTTCAATTCAATATGGTGGCTGGATGAAGTCATAACATGGTGGCTGGTCGGTTCTGGTCTTCTGTCCCCTCTGAGCCAACATATTCAAAATTTTAATTTCATATATTTTAAATTAAATTTTAAAATTATTTGTAATAAATATTTTAACGATTTTTTTTTAAATAATTTTTTTTTGGGGATTTTATTGGTTTTTTTTTTTATTTTCAAGGTTAAAGGTAAATGGGAAAAAACATGGCGGACAAAATGGCACCGGCCGACCGAAATGACAGCATGAACAGTTCCGCGCTCCGACGCATGACGCCATTGGCACCGACATATCCGAATCATACTTCTATGGAAAATCGATTACTTGTCACATAATTAAATTAACGAAAAAGCATATTCTCGAAATAAAATTTAACGCTATTTCATTCCTCTTAGCCTGTACCATTCCTGGATTAGCTGCTCACTTTTCATGCAGTTTTTCTTAATTTCCCTTCTAGGTTAGGTTTACCTATGGTTCCGAGACCAAACCAAACCACTATCATAGCGAATTTTCAACCGAATGCCAAGTGTCCATCTTATATGATCGGCCTATCAGACCGACGGAGGCTTGGAGTTCGCTACAACTCTCTCTCCAACACACCAGCCAGTCGAAGCCGAAAGGAAGGGGTGAGGAGAGGAGAAATTTGGGCAGAACGTAACATCGATGTCTTAAGAGCCGATGAGAGCGAAGTGAGGGTAGTATGGAGCAGCGCCGGAATGCAGGGGCAGGGGCACCATTCCCGCGTGTTAAAATCCGGGAGAGAGACCCTACCGGGGAGCGGTAATCTGATAACTACACCTCCGCGTCCCCCAGTCAAATGCGAGAACTCTACTATAGGTGGGGCCACGCTGGCTGAGCGGTTAGCCTGCTCGCCTTCCACCAGGACGAAGTGGATACAATCCAAAGCCGGGTCACTCCCGGATTTGCGCAAGTGGGAATCGTGCCAGACGATGCCGCTGGTCAGCGGATTTTCTCGGGGATCTCCTGTTTCCCCCCGCCTTTACATTCCGGCCGCTGCTCCATTCTCACCTTATTTCACCCACATCGGCTCTCAAGACCTCGTTCCTAAGAACCGCCCAAATCTCTCAACTCAATCCGATATATGCAGTTCACGGTAAACTGGACAGTTTGGAAAGCTCGGCTTAGGATCTACTTGTATGCACATTATGTACTCTTGCACCGTAAATAAAGTTAATATTTCCACGGGCCTCATCGCTTTATTCATACGTCGGTCAAGGCGAAACAATGAAATTATTAAACTCGGAAATATTTTTCTAAGTTGCTAGTTCTTACACTTACGTGCAATTGAAAACAAAGAAAGAAAAACAGAAAACCAAAGAAATTGTTTTTTATTCACAAACCTATAACTAACACATTTTAAATTCACTGTTAAGTAATGGAACTACTTTCCCTCCATCGTTATATACGTTACTCAGCGTATGCCAATCAGTGACAATTTTCACATTTCGATTTCAAAAGTTCGTTATTAACTGTAAACAGCCTGTCGTGTACTTCGTATTGTGCTACTCATTATTTTTTCATGACAATTCACAGTTAGAAAACATTTCCGTGACATTGCCGCGAAGAACTGGTAAAAAAAAAAAAAAAAAGTATCCAGAAACTTAGTAAAATTGCAGGCACTTCGTTTTTAATATTAAATAACTGACTTCCCGTAAATATCACAAAACCTTCAATGAATTCAAGGAACCTGTACGGAAATTTGTCACTTGGATTTTGTACATTTACAACTTATAAAAAGATATGAATTTAAAATTATGTTTTATTTTTGTTGTGAGGGTTTGGCAGCGCATAAAACAGTTTTAAAAAAATTTTATTTTTACCTTCTTAAATCGAGATTCTAACAGGAGTAAACAATTTCGCAGGTCGCTACTATGTTGCTAAAACAAAACGAAGTGGAAACTTTTTAACTTTCTAGTAACTGTGGGGTGTTCGTAACGATGCTAACAGAAGCAAGTCGCTCGTGCTACATTTTGATGATTAAGTGAATAGGTTTTAAGTGGCGTGAATATCGTAAATGCTGCAGGAGCGATAATTTTCCAGTCACAGCGGTGAAGAATGCTTCATGTAATCCTCGGCATTTTTGTTCGATCCTAAAACCGGAAGTTGTTGGAAATACGGAGGGGCTCCGTGTATCGTGTGTCCGGAGCTGTATACTATTTTATGAGATTACAGAGCGAGTTTACTAATAAATTATGTAGTTTAGTTCCGGAAAATTCTCGCGAAAATACTGTTACTAAGACGCCTGCGGGCGTATCTGAGTTCGTGAGGGATGGAAATCTTAGTAAAAAATAAAAGGAACTAAATTCGATGTTTTAAAAATTTATTCACACAGCTATTACTTACAGCATTAACTTATCTTTCCCCACATTTACTCTTTATTTCACAGTGAGCGCAATATGTAATGTCTATTTTAATTCTAGTTAACTTCCTCCTTTATGTTTCTGTTTGGTTATTCACAATTAACTCATACTCCTCATTAACACACGTTCGGTCTATTTGCGGCCATTATTTGTAATGTATTTCACTCGCGTATCCAGTCCAATAGTCAAGCCTGCAGTCGTACTCTTCACTGCTCTAATGTTCGCAGTCGCAGATTTTCCTCCCGCTGGCTACTTCTCTCGTCATGAGCTTCTCTCCTCGCTAGTCGTCTATCACTGAAACTCATCCATTCAACAACTGCTGTCTCGGAGGCCCAATACGCCTTTTATAGCCGCTGGCCTTGACCTGGAAGGTTCGCCACGCCCCGAGTCTATCCAAGAGATTCGAGTTCAGTAATCCAGAGCATTCTTCAGATGCCTCAAAAACACCTGATGCACAAGGTCGGGAGCGGCACACGCCTTGACAGGCATACCAGGCACGCTTTGTAAATATTCCTTTGTGAAAAGCCGCCACGTATCCCGTTGCAACTGATATTGCGCGCGTCCATAAATAATATTAACCATTCTGTCCTTCACTTCCACTCGCTCGCACGGGGCGGGTCAAGTTCAGCGGCTCAGACCAGCGACACATAACAATAGGAAAATTTCTGCCAGTGGATTGAGTTTTCCTGACAGTATGCTCGCAAGCACGAATTTAGAAACCGTAAAATAAAGGGGCGCACATAATGAAAGGAGCGATAAAAAAAAACTCTAGCATTTGCGGCAGTTAAGCATGTTTTTCCCTCGCCGGTTACCACTTTTTCTACTCCACACGGGAGCCGCGGTGGTGTAGTGATTAGAGTACTCGCCTCCCACCAAGGTGACTCGATCACCGGCGGTGTCTCGCCCTGATTTTCGTGCGTGACAATAGTGCCAGACGATGCCGCTAGTCGGCGAGTTTACTAGGGGATCTTCCGTTCCCCTCCGCCCTTTCATTCCGGCGCTGCTCCATACTCACCTCGCTTCACCCTCATCGGCTCTCAATATCTCAATGTAAAGAGCCGCCCAAATCACTTCCTTCATTACTCCACAAGTCATAACCTTGCAATGAAAAACAAAATTAAAGTAAATGTTTCTTATTGTACCTACATAACGTCTTATTCAAAATGTAAATAGACACGGTGAAAAATTTGACCCGTGAAGACATCAGTGAATTTTAGAATAGTGTTCACTTTAGGAAATGAGTTTACTATGTTTCGTTTTGTTATCATAGCACGCAAATCTCATCCTCAACTTTCATAATACTTCTTTAAAAGTCGCATACCACGGGCCAGATAATGCAACAATCCTCACGTCGTATCTCGTCCTTTAAAATGCAAGTTGGATTCCATGACAGCCATCAGTACTTTTCTTGCATCCAAACCCCGGAATGTCGTAATCAGGCGTCGGTGACAGATATAAGCTGGGCGAGAGATGGTATGGCTGAAATCGCGGTGGATTGTTATCGTGGGCGGGAGATAAAATTAAATATCCCTAGGAAATTCACAACGTAACGACAACGTCCGCCATGTGGTGAGAGGCAGCATATGAGCGTCAAATACATTCCTTAACTACCAGATATCACTTTATTCGTGCGTCGGTCAAGTGAAACTGTGAAATTATTGGGAAAGTAAATATTTTTCACATCTGCTCATTTATACACTTCAATGCATTAAAAAGAACAGAAAGCCAAATAAATAATTTAAGTTATCGCATATGGAACTATTTTCCATCCATCGTTACCAACTTTACTGTGCGCATGTCACTCAGTGCACCCGTTAAAATATATGCAGGTAGAGATAGTGACATTTTTCTTCGGTTGATTTCGAAAGTGCTCACTTCATCGTGAACAGCCTTTACGACTATGTTAAGAGGGACCGTCAGGACATTTTCTTTTGCGAAATAGATTTTCCTACTAACTGCGAACACCTGTACTTGTGGTGGGATTTCAAGCGGCGGACTTGTCATTTTACTGGTGAAAGGTCTGTAAGTAAGGCCCTTGGGAACTTGCGTGTATATTTAACTCGTATATTTGGAGATACAGCGCTTAAATAAACCGATTTTAGGCATGTCTGAGAGCTCTGGAGTGGTGTTTATAACGTGCGTGATGTCTTGAAATAACAGGTTTCGTTTGAAGGGGGGGGGGGGGGTGGTTGTTGTTTTTTTTTTAAGTTTGCGACCATAGTGGGAGGCAATCCAGAAAATCCGATGATAACAAAATCTGGGGATAGCTACAGTTTGGCATTGCAGCTCCGAATCTATTGTCTACATTCAAAATGCAATTACACCACTCGATTGCAAAAGAATCGAAGAATATGTTACGAAGTGAGGACTGCGAAGCATTGTGCACCACTTGTTGCGGGGGGGGAAGGGGGGTACGCCGCCATTTTCAGTTCGTTTCACCGCGTCTCATAAATTCCGTGTAATATAACTTTTGTATGGGCTGTTGTGTAAATTCATGTTTTTTTCTTTGTTAAAATTAATTTTATTGTTTCATTTTATTCTTTAGTATATATTTAGTTAAAAAATATATATGTTTCCATTTTTTTATAGAAGCATTGCGTATGATATTCTACAATGTATATTGTGTTCAATAATCCAAGGCAATATAATTTTTACTCCATTTTTTTTTTTTTTTTTTTTTTTTTTCAAATTTGTTATGAACTTTTACCATTTGTAGAGTGGAGGGTAATTTATAACAATGGTGCAACTAATACAAGGAGTTAATGGTAATCCCCACTCTCCTAAACACCTCCCCTAACCACTTCCCTCCATGAAAATGATTGATCAATCTATTAGAAATATGTATATACACATGAACATGTAGAAAGTCAAAACACATAAATATCGAATGTGGATTCCCATTCATTTTTGTAACTGAAAAATATCAAGGGGTTAGAAAAATTAGAATTTTTAATTAATTTAACCTCCCCTACCCCTTGTCCGTTTGCAAACAATATTCACTGCACCAATAAATTTGCAACGTAAAATCATTCACTGTCAATGTCACAGTCTTCATCTAAATCTGGAGGAAGTTGATAACTGCTATTTGTGCAGGCAGGTTGATTGTTGAAGCATTTACAAAGTTCAGTGCAGTGTAGCTGGTGAGTAGGGCAAGAACAACGAAATTTACATCCCATCCTGCAGCCACATTGCAGAAGGTTTACTACTGCAGCAGGTGCTGGAGGAAACATACATTTCACTGGAATGTACATTGTGTTGTCTTCGAGTCGCCAGCCATATTTTGTAGGTAATGGTAGTTGTGGGTTACTGGAACAGCTTCTGTACCAAACCATAGATGCATACTGCGCACGACGTATGTGAGGTCGAAGGGAGCTAGTAGTAAGTAGAAGTTTTTCTGCTGCAGCAGCTTTATTCGCAAAAAGGTACAATCGAAGCCCCTTCAACTTTGTAATTGACGATGATTTGTAAAGTATACATACAAACTGCTCTAACTCATCCTCTACTGCTGGTGAAGGTTCAGATACGTTGATTCCTGGTGAAGGTTCAGATACGTTGATTCCCAGTGAAGCGAGACAGCTTAGGATTTTTTTTATCACATTCAAGAAACTTCTTAAACCAATACTGTTTCGTGATTCCAGCAAATCGACCAGTCACATCACTTCCTGTAAATGCATGTAATCCCGAGAATAGCATTAGCTCTTTTAGATCCCAACTTTTCATGCAAAAGGTCGCACATTCGATTTCCGTCCTGAATCACCCTTACCAGTGACAAAATATGTGGCACGTCGAAGTTTCGGATACATATAAATTAGCTCGAGGACTACATCAGCATCCGTGGAATAAATGTCCACATCTGTATTTTTGTTCAATGACAGAGCATGAAGTATGACAAGATTATCAGCCTCTTCATGTGCATGGTGCCGAAGTGTTGGGCGGATTTCTGTGTTGCCCTTAGTGCACGAGTTGTAACTCACTAAGAACTATTTCAGGTTATTTTCTGGCATCAAGCACTGAGCAGGCATTTTAGATACCAAATATTTTGTCAGTTCACCTTTAGTTTTTGGATGAGAGAGCCAATTTTTTCAAAGCGATACATATTATAGGACTGTTGTCATGTATTCGGTAGTATATTTGAGACCCTATAGTTCTCTTATTTCTAGTTTGACACATTAAAGAAAGTGAGTCATATCGGTCAAACACAAGTCTGACTTCATCATAATCTTTTTCCATTTGTAAAATTATACTAAGAAATGCAGCAGCAAAATTATTACGGTTATTCAAGTCTGAAGTTTTCTTGATGGTACTTACCACCACCATCCCATCCACAATAAATACTTTGGCAGTTTCACACATTCTAGTACCGACTGTGTTCAAGCATTTATACTATGGATATCTTCTGATGACTGAGGAACAGGCGATGGAGTATTGTATATTTGTCAGATGCCAACAGAAGTGTCCCATCACTTTGAAACAGTGATCACGGAATGCAGTTGAATTCGTAACAACCTATTGCGTCAACGAAGTTAATGTCATCACGTGACCTAGCTATAACTACTAGTCTTTGTAGCACTTGCCTGTCTTCACATACTTTGACGAACTTATCCTGAACACGGAGTTTAGAAGTGACATTTAGAGTTTCAAAAGTTCTGAACTTACATTTAGGGAGCTTGTCCCACACACAAACTTTCCCACCTGTAAGGCATTCACCTACAAATTATTTAAAGGTTTGCTGACCAATGTTGTCACGGGAAGTTATATTGTTTGCTATATCTTCACTAACTGTGGCACCAGTTAATCAATTATAGAGATATTCACATTTTTCTTCAAAGAACAGGTGACAATGATCTGTAAAGACTTTCTTCAATTTTGCAGCATTTTCTGTAATCTGCTTTGCTTTTTTCCCAGATATTTCATGATGCATTTTTCTTGTGATATCAGCTTCAACATTGTATAGTGATTTAAACTTATCCATTATTCGAGTCAATTCAGAAGAAATGAGTCAATGGCAGTTCAGTGCATCCTCATTTTGCATTATGCCTATTATACCTCCAGCCACTTTCAGAGCACGGTTTTCATGTTTAATAGCATGATCGGGGGCAATTGAGCAAAAGTTGAAAGGTGATTTAGTCACACAGAAGTTATCTATTTTAAAGTCTCGCCATACATCTAGATGGATTTTCTGTACATACTGCATTGTTGACAGTGTGGCAACAACCGTGCATACTTAAGGTGGTTGTGAGCATAAAAGTACTTAAGTGCCTCGGTTGTTTCAAGGGGAAGTACCCAGTTTTTCTGTCTTGTTGCCCTTATATATGAAAAGATACATAGCATTTGTCTCATGTAGTTCTTAAAAAAATATCTGTCTTTGTGGAGGTAGCTTCATACTTATCACGCTTCTCCATCAGTTTTATCTTCACTATAATTTCTGCAGATTTTGAAACTTCGTGTATGAGGTGGTTCTGTTGTTCTTTGTCTGCATTTGTGTCAGCCACAAAATCCTCTCTAATTTTGACTGACATACTCTGGAGCAAAGATGCATCTTCAGGACTAACTTCCTTGAACAAATCGAAGTACAGACCATATATAGAAAACTGTGTCACTGTGTGTGCTTCAAGGCCTCTGTAGAGATGTTTACCACTTAAAATTTGAGCCACAGTAGTTGGAGAATATAACCCAGCTTCCACCCATGCTTGATCAATTACACTACCCTCAACATACTTTGCTAGAGCGACTAGTGCCCACATTACAACATTTAGTTCACCTAAACGGAAAATGAACTGATTCTGAATATCTTCCCTGGACATCCACAGCTTCATAGCCATTTCATATAGTTGTAGATCAAGTGAAACACGTTAATTTATCAGGACCTAAGAAAATCACAGTAATACCTCGTGCTCCCACAAGCATTGTGTACAAAACACTGTAATCAGTAGGTGGTAAGCAGAGAAGAGGTGGGACCAAAGAGATGTTTGTCACTGTAGACTCTGCTGACAGTATTAAGTTAAAAATGCTCCATGTCACTGAACATTCACTACTAGTAGTCTTAATTTTCTGAATCTTCTGTTAACTTTAAGCAGCTAAGTATCCACAGCAAATCAAGTTGATGACACTTATCCATGAAGTGTGCAAATTTCCATCAACAGTGTCATCCAAGTAATCAATATTGTCCAAAGCAAACCAAACAAACTGGTCCTTAACCATCCATGATGGAATAAATAGACCACTATTAGAAACCTTGTGTTGTTGGATAGCACTACCTAACCTGTTTTCAATATCAAGGGTTTTTGTGTAACTTACAGACAAGTCGAGCTGTTGCAGTAAGGTTATGAAATGCTTACTTCGGAATTTCTTGTATACGCTCATTGCTAGTGAAACAGATAGTGGAGTCTTATGGAGGTCTCGAAATAGTGCTGTATCCATTTCTGGTTTATATGTGACTTGTCTGCTTGACAAGAATGACTGTGCCATGTGTTGTCTCAACAACGTTACTCTACTATCTACTTTTGCTTTTCTCCTCTTGGTTTGAACTTCATGTGCACCTTTAACAATGTACTCGTAGAAAATAGTAAGCAACAGAGGGGCCGAATAGTCATCAAATGACTCATTAAATTGCCAAGTACTGTGATTGTTCATCTCTTTGCGAAGGATGTTTGCTGCCATAAATACAATTTCTGCATCATCTTTCACGATGGTCATTTTCACAGCTTCAGCAATAGCAGTTTCTTTGGTTTTTGTAGATATTATTCACTCTGCTTGTGTTCTTCCTCAGGACGATGGAAATCGATGTGTGGAATGTTTTTCTGGATAAATTTCTTCAGATACAGTTTGTATCTTGGAGTAACAGGAATTGAAATACCATTATAATCCAGGATATTTAGGTAAGTAGTATGAATATCTATCATTTTGAGAACAGGTTTAGAATCTTCCATAGCATCCTTGATTACATTTAGGATTTCAAGTTCTGAAATGACTTTTAATATATTGTCAAGTTTTTCCGTTACTTGCTTGCTCTTTTGTATATCTCTTTTGCACTTCACGAGACATTCCAAATGATATTTCATATCATAAGCTACTGCTTGCAATGGATCATTGGCAGCGACGAGGAGGCTCAACCTAGTTTTAATATGTTCATCGTTTGTTTCACGAAAAATTTCTAGCACTTGCAACCCCATACTTGCAATTGATACCCCATGAAGGGAATTCATACTATCTTCTTGGCATAAAATGCATTTCTTCGTGTTATCACTTTTTGATTTTCTGGTTGTTCGTCCAAATGAAGAAAAGGAATCGATCAAATCTGTTGCTGGACTGGAACTTGTTGTAGGCCTACCTCTAATTCTTTTCCACGCATCTGCACTCTTGCCCGTTGCAATAGATTTGTCATATTTAGCTTTAACCTTCTCTATCTTCTCAGTACTAATCAGATTACCATAGCAGGTCGTATGGTAAGAAACACCTTTTGAAAATAGTTCTTCAGAGGTCAGATTACACACGTTACTTACTACAGTGCTGAAATCACTTTCGCCATACTGCACACGTATCTTGGCACTGTCGCTAATTTTCAGGATCGATTGTTTTGTGGAATTGGTAACGTAACTTGTATAGTCTTTGGTCCCTTTGTCAGCCTGGCAAATAAGACAGGGGTTAAAATTAGTGGACTTCAGCCTTTTCATCTCTGTTGTCTCCATTGCTACGAGTTGAACATTTGCCCACCAATCACTATCTGACACACGAAAATAGTACATGAAAACTATCAACATTAAACCAAATATTTAGAAAACAAAAAAACAGAAGTGTGAACAAATTAAAATTAGCATAATCAAGTAATATAGATTTTAAAAATGTTTCCTGTACTATAAAGGTGCCAAACACACAGCATATAAGTATGTCCATAACTGCCACAAGATAATTTTGATATGCCGTGAAATTAAGTAAATATACATACAAAAAAATGGAAACCTATTCTTTTTACAAGTTTGGGGTACATATTAAACAAATAATTTCGGCTTCCACTTTTAACAAACATTTTACAAGACAGTACATTTAATGATATAGTAGCCCTCACTATAGGAGAAGCTACGACGCTCGTTTAGTTATCAATCGACAGGTCTCGTCAAGATCAATCGAATGCGATGGTGAAATTGAATGATTTTAATAAAAAACATTAAGAAAACTTGACACAATGTCGGCCTATACTCATAAACAGCCAACTCAAAATACAGAAATCGTATACGGTTGGGAAATGCATCTCAAAAGCAATCCAGTGATACCCATAAAACCCCACATGATCGAGTGAAACGGTGCCGGGAACGCAAAAAAAAAAAAACATCAAGACGTCCGAACGGGTCAACGTAGACGTATTCACGCAAAACAAACAGCCGTGTCCCCAACACAGCCACATCCCACTTTATTTTACGTCGATCAGCACACTGGGCGCAAATTCAACACTTTCGTAACATTAACATGCATTTTTAACATTCTGCAACGCAGTTCAAGTGACAGCTAGGCGCGCCGAGTTTAACTAGGAACTTAGTCTAACGAGTATGAATTTAGTGATGTTCGCTCTAGGTAAATGCAACGGCATTCGCATCGGGAAAAAAACTGCCTCCTTGTACAGCCGGCCCTGGTGACAGAATCAGATACGCTAACACATGACCAGACATCGTCAGTGTATTCCGTTAACCTTATCCTGCTCATAATGAAAAAAAAATTATTTCGTGGCCATAATTGACAATGCGTCATACTACTAAAGGCTGTTCATGGTTAAGTGAGCACTTTTGAAATCAACCTTAGAAAAAAGTCACTGCCCCTACCTGCAAATATTTTAAGGGGCTCAGTGAGCGACACGTTTCCAGAAAAGTAGGTAACAACCCCCCCCCCCCCACGGGGGGGAAGTAGTTCCATATATTAACGTCAAACAAAAAGTGTTAGGTAACCATTTGTGATAACTTAAATTATTTCTCTCGCTTTCTGTATTTTTTAATGCACGGAAGTGTAAAAAGGAGCAGATTTGTGCAATATTTACTTTTGTGATGAGGCCCATGGCAATTCTAATTCTACACAAGGCGGAAGAACACACAACGTGTATACGAGTAGATCTTAAGCAGGGATTTCAAAAGTGCTCATTTTACAGTGTGAACAGCCTATGGCTTTATGAAAGTTTCAGGGAAGATGGAAGTTCTGAAAGAAACTACACGATCCCAAACATCCCAAGCAGTGGCGGTGATTGGGCGCTAAAATTTGGGTTTCGAGGGGAGGGGTGTGGGGAGGATGAGGAAGAATTATTTTTCTACGCCTTCCTTTACTTTCCTCACTCCCGACGCTGACAATATTGAACGAGCAGTCGAAAACACCGTCACATTCACAGGAGCAGAGACAATATTAACCAAGGACGCGAGAATTCTCGCGAATGTAATAGGAAAATACGAAAATTACTTATGTCTCCGCGAAATTACTGGAAACAGCACAATGAAAGAGGATAATTTTATATTAATAGAGTTAATAAAAATAATGTGTCGCACACAAGTTCAAATATTACGCTGTCTGTACTAAATTTTTAGTTTCTGGTGTCATTCTTCCTTCTACGGTTGGTAGTGTATTAGCGACATGTTATAAGTGTACGACTTGAAATAATGCCTCGTCCCAATGCATGGGAGTGCCACTTCCTTTGGTACCAGTGTTTCACTCGACGCTGTGTACTTATCAAAGTGTACATGTGATAGTTTTTAAAAACTAAACCAAAAACCCCCCTTGTTCCTCAAATAGTCGCCACCAATGTCATTATTCCTATTGACGTGGAGGAAATGTTTTTGGGCGTCAATCTGAAAACAGCATCAGTATTAATACCAGGAGAGCTTCAGCCAATGCTAGGTTAGCGAAGACGTTCTCTGGAGAATATTACATGATTATTGCTGGGCCCTAGGTAAACTGGGAATTCCTGAAAGCCTTGTTCATTTTATCCTCTCAGCCTAGCGTGGGTATTTTCATAGCAACATGCAACAGTTATCATTCCCACTATTTTCCAAGGATCTATCAAGTTACACTGTAAAAAATATATCCACTTAATAATACTGAGATAATGCCAGTAAAATATAAATGAAGCAGTTCATTCCCCATTTATGGAATTACATTTTTTATAAGACTATGACACGCCATTGTTCCAAATTTGCTTCCAGCATTTCTTTTAAGTTATTCAGTTGGTGTTTACTTCGAAATGTACAATTGGAAACGCAACATATGCAACGAATAAATGAAAGTGCGTCAAACGACTGTACAAATTTATAAGGACCTTAGAAATACAAGTGTTTGAAACAAATTTTGCAGACTACAGAATGGAAGAGATGTAGGTGCATTGAAACGGAACCAAATGTTCTTAAAATCGAGAATGATGTTTTGAATTTTAATTTGCAATGTGTGGAAGGCATTGTACGTAACTCAATGTGAGGAGCGTGTAAGTCTCAGACCACCCCCCCCCCCCCTGCTCACGGGTCTCCTTGCCACTTAGCCACAATTGTGCGAGAAAAATCAAAGGTAGGCGGAACGCATATTTATGTAACCAATACACTGGACTTCTGTATATTATTTTTGCAGGCGTGACACATAATTCCAGTTGTATCTGGAACACGATAAGCGTTTCATTTCAAAAGCATAAAACTTCTGAAATGGAATTTTATACATGGCGCAATTTACGTAGGCTCTAGTCCATAAAAAACTAAGAGAATATTCTTGTCTCTGTATAAATCATGATATTCCTCAGTTGAATAAGCCACATATTTCGTTTCACTCTCACACTCACTCTCACACACACACTCACACTCACACACTCACACACACACACACTCACACACACTCACACTCACTCTCTCTCACACACTCTCTCACACATTCTCTCACACACTCTCTCTCACACACTCTCTCTCTCACACACCTCTCTCTCTCACACACTCTCTCTCTCACACACTCTCTCTCACACACTCTCTCTCACACACTCTCTCTCCCCTCTCTCATATATTCCATTAGCTGAAATTAAACTCCATCTTCCATGCATATTAATTACCTAAAAAAAATTAAGTAGCTTAAATTACCATTAACTAATATAAATGTATTGAAATCAGATCTCAATATAAAAGACGCTAGGTACACATTAACAAAACAAGCTGCTTCATTAAGTGCAGTGTGGCGTCTATCAAAATGGATAGAATTTGTTTTGACAACAGCTATAATTACAAATTCATACTAACAAGACGTTAAATTTGTATAAACAGATTCAAATATTAAAAACGCAACTAGTTATAAAATTTTAAACTGTTTAAGCAATGATTCCCGTCTAGTGAGTAATATTAACAGCGAACGTGCTATTTAGCCTCTCCGCTTTAAAACGAGCGTGGTAATTATGATAATGAGTCAGCAGTAGCTTTACATGTTAGCTACGTTCTACCACAATTTCACTAAAAATGTTACCGAATTACCGAATACATATTCTAAACAGTGCAGGCGAGTAAAACCCTCAGTCACTAAAATACCATTAGAGAGGCTATTTTGTTTTTTTTTTAAATACACAAATCAAAATAGTCAGATATTAAACATCTGGTCCGTATCTTGAGAGGTAAAGATGATAATCCACGTTTAATTACGCAAGTAGCGATTAACAACCAACTTGGGCATTATATTCTATGTCACCTGACTCTGTCATATTTCCATAACGTTTTAAAATATGTTCAGCAAATCTATATTTAGATGTGGAGTGATGTTTGCCTTCAAAATCAGCCTCGAGAATCATTTGGTCCTGGCACATTAAGAGCATAGGATGTACCCTTCATATACTCATAAGCATTAATTAAGCTTGCCAATTTGTGTGCATAGCTAGGGCAGTGTATTGCTGTCGATGAATATTAAGGGCCTAGCTACATTTCTAACACTGTATGGATTTGTTTCAATAAATACGAATTGAATTGACTCATTCCTCAGTTGACCCACTGTAATAGTGTATACAAACCATGGAAATGTCTAAATTACATCGCATATTTATACTATTTTTGCTCAGCCGCCAAATACAAAGAAAATTCTCAACAAACTCATACAGAAAATAATTACAATGTTAGCCTTTTCAAGCAGTTAAGTGGTCAAAAACAAGTTCTTTCATTTCTTTAAACGAATCTGCTTCTTCGCTGGACATTTAAATATTTTCCCGCTTTGCAGCGTGGTGACATTGTCCCGTTAGAAATATTAAATGATTATTTTATTCGAATGTTAGCCCGCCCATTTTTATTCTAGCGACAAGAGAGAAATGTAAATGAATGAACAAAGCCGAGGACTAGATATGGGTGGAGCATCGGAAGTTATGTGTAAAGCTCTGGAGGGGGGGGGGGGGGTGGGCAATTTAAAATCCATGCCATGTAACTGAAATAAGGAGCCTCGTCAGTATCAGAACCACATTGCAGTCCCTGTACAAATAAAAGTCTGATGTTGTGCCAACAGTATTAACAATACGAGCACAGTAATTTTTTGTTATCTGTGAGCCGTCAGTAACTAATGTTCCTGTTAACGTAAATTGTTATGCTATTAACGTAACTGTGGTGTTATGTGCTTTGTAACAACGTTATTTACTTAAAGTATGTCAAATAACGAAATGTTTATATTGCGGCAAAACTAATTTTGTGTTAGACTGATGCTAACATTTGTGCTAAGAATTTTCTTGTATTTTATTTGTTTTATAAAATATTTTAATGTTATATTAATTAAATAAAATCATGTTTCTCACAAAAGAAATATTACGGAGGAGAATCGAACCCGTGCGTTGAGCGATCTCTACTTCAAGAAATCCATCGTCCTACCAACTGCTATATTTTAACGTGTCTAGTTTCGTTTCGTATTGTGGATATTCTAAATAATGCAACGACAAACTGATGTACTCTTTATTTAGATAGCCTATGTGGAAATACTTTATGTTCCAATAATATACATATGCATGCAAAGCAAAAGTGGACTGTTTTAAAAGGTTTAAAAATATCTAAGTTACATTTAGTTCCCATTCTATACTTTGGAATTTAAATATTGCAGTTTCATTTTATGGTGTTATAACTATTCAGTAGCATCCGCCATATTACGTCAAGTCAGCGTAAACTGATGTTGGCTGGGCATTAATTTAATGTACATAGTAGTAACACAAGTATTTTTTATTTCCGTTACCTTTGGCGTAATTCAACATTTAGTTGCGGCAATATTACTTACAGACTTTGATAACATTAACACTTCAACTGCGTGTTTGCAATAAGACTTTGTAAATAGTTAACAGGATTAACTTTGTCACAATATTATTAATTTTACAACAAATACTTTCAAAGAAATAGCTCAATAGTAATTATTTGGTTGCAACAACTTTATACTTTTTCCTATGTATCGTTGCTATTTCAGTATCGTTATATGGTAGTTTTTTTTTCCCACGTATTCGAGCTGTTACTCTCTCCCAATTTTTGTGAATAATGTCTGTCTATGTACTAGAGCAACTCAAATTATGCAGCACACATAAAAGAGGAATACATTAAATTTCCTGCAAAACTTTATTTCTTGTATTACCTAAAAAAATGACTTAATTTTTTTAGAAATATTATATATATATATAATTTTTTTAGAAATATTATATATATATAATTTTTTTAGAAATATTATATATATATATATAATCACTACGAATCAAATAAAATTTTCATTTACATTTTATATTATAATGCTTATTTTACTATTATTAACAAGCGGTAGAATACGAAAAGCACTTCCGTAAGTATATTACTGTAATAGCAATTATTTAATAAGTAGGCAATGAAAAGTGTTTATTTTTTGTTTTATGCGCACAAAATCAGGAAATGGTGAAATTTATGTTGGTAACAATGTCACAATACCACTTTATATATGCATGACTACTATCAATTAGGTGCATGAAAATCTTAATTATTTTTGTGTGGCGGAATAATAAACGATAGGCTTTAAGACGGAAATAGTAAAGGCTTTCAAAAAGTATTCTAGTGTCCGCGAAAAGGACAATGGCAATAACAGGAAACTTGGACACGTTTCAATAATCTTTAGTGCTCACGCCTCAAGATAAAACATTTTTTTTTTTTCCCCCCAATGTCTAGTGCCTAAGAGAGCGTTCAATTTTATTCGAGGCCAGATAGCGTGGGATTTCTACATTATTTGTTTTTTTTTTTTTTTTTTTTCCAGGTTCATTAATCGCGTAAAGTCTTCCGGGATGTTTAAATAAAGTGGGATCCACCCATTTAAAAAGTAACACGAATATACACTCGTAAAGTCTACACACTATGTAATTATTCATACAGTTACCACGTTAATGCATGCGCATTTCGAGAAAGCACGGAATGTGTAAAGCTACTTCCTTGCACATCCACGACAGCATTCCTAAATTTCTTGCAGAAACCGTCAAATGCGGAATGAAATTCCCAACATTGTGTAGGAGTTTAAATTTTTGCGACCTGATAACAGCGAGAGAAAAAAAAAAGTATTTGGACACGTACAACAGAAGGAGAAGCATTTCTATATCATGTGTAAAATGCGTCCCTCCTAGGATATTTTACCCTTCTTTCGATGAAGTTGGCAAGCTCTCCAAGTGCCCTCATTCTGGTTTCCTTGCATCGTTCCCACCAAGGCGAAACGGGTTCGATTCCTGGAGGGGTCGCTCCCAGATTTTTGCACGTGGGGCTTGTGCGCTCTACATGTGTGTGATTCAACGTAACGTTTATAAAAAAAAACTGTTATGATTTGGTAGCACATTACAGAAGTAACACGTTTCATTATTTATAGCGCTATTTTTTCAAACGTCTAGGATTGCCTCGACGCCTACTACTGCGCATGCGCAAAAGTTATTTTTTTGGAACGTCTAGCTTTGTTTACTGTTGTTTCTAACATAACCTTGTATATCACAACTATATACAAACAAATCATACTTCAAAGCCGACGTTTTGTATCAGGAAAGCTTATTTTTGTGAATAAATATAATGAGAAACATGTGCACGCATACGCTTTCTAGTATTATTTATACTTACATTACTTTAAATAAAAGTTTCCCGCCAACAAATCAGACCGCTCTGTTCTGATTGGTCGCAGCCGCACAAGTTTCGGCTGGCAACTGTGAGTGTGCGCTGCGCATGAGTAAAAGTTCCTTTTTGGAACGTCTTGGTTTGATTGCAACAGTGCGCATGCGCGAACGTTATTTCTTGAAACGCCAAGCCTTGGAACACAGAACAACGTAATCGGTATATTCCTGAACGTTGGGGCAGGCGAGAACATAAGATGAGGTAGACCGATCTCGCTGGCTGCGCACAACCAACCTCCGTGTCCCAACAATGAACTGCTTTTCTGCCTACATGTCTAGCAAAAATGGCGTGGACTGGATTTGATGTTAAGCACTTGTTCATTAAACAGTGTTCTATGAGATGTTTTTATACATCTTCTAATCAATTTGTAATGCTTTTCGATTGCATTCAAACTGGTAAAACAATTTTATCAATATAACCGTGCTTGTCAGTTAAAAATTAAGATGTAAACAAACACGTTCATCACTGTTGACCATGTTACTTTGACAGTTGTGTAGGATTGGGGTAGATCAATGTTGGGGTGCATGCGCAGAAGACGAATAAGCGGTTTACCTCGTCTTTAGTCTATGGGCGAGAAATGTTTTACAGTAACCTGTTACAAAAATAAGATGTTCCTGGAATGTGTTACTTGTTTGGAATTGGAACTATTGGACACGTTACGCGAAAGTAAATGCTTTGCCCATCCCTACTCTTGCCGGACGACGCCGCCCTTTCATCCCCCCACCCTTTCATTCCGGCGCTGCTCCATACTCACCTCGCTTCACCCTCGTCGGTTTTCAAAACCTCGATGTTATGAGGCCGCCCAAATCTCCTCACTCACTCACTCCTTTCACCGCACTTTTAGCTTAAAACAGAGTTAAACATAACATGTTGGCGAAAGTTGAGCACAGAATACGTAGGGTAAATTTTCCACACTACGTTTACGTCGAAAACTTTTTTTGTAGTTTATGAAGTTCACTGGAAAAAAAATGTTACGGTGTAGAAAGTACTCAGATGAATATGTAAATCTCCTCCCGTTTCAGGTGTGAGCCCACCCTTTACCACGGCAAAAACACTTGCCCTGCCAGTTTCTCTCCCACCGCATCTATCAGGACACGGCTGGCCCACGAATGCCCTCCCTGCAGGAGCGCATTAATAATTCCGGTTTGGGAGGGGGTGAATGTAGGGCAGGAGGACCAAGGGATGCCCGAGGGCTGGCGAGCGCGGGAACAGAGAACTGCATTAATACGAGTCCACAGAGGAACCGCGCGAAGCCCCTTTCAGTCCGAGGGTGCTGCGCTTCCCCACGTGCACCCATTCCACCCCTCAGATTTATCGTCGGCCAGGGCTGCGCCGTTTCCTACGAAGGGGTTTGGCGGGGGCGGGAGGGGGGTCGGTCGTCGCCGCACACGTGTATCGGCCATTCCGACCACTCACACATATTTCAAACCCCTGGGTAGGAACTGCGTTTCGTCGAGGGGGGGGGGGGGAGCTGGGAAGGGCCAAACCCGCCTTGCAGGTGCCGTCAAGTTGGAGGAGGGGGTGAGTTACTGCAAGGGTTATGGTGCCGGACCCACCCTCCCAGGTGACACAGGGTCGCCATAGACAATGGCACAACCTTTCCAAACCACCCACTTCGCCGTTCCAGCTACAACTCCGGTCGAGTGCGTTGTGCGTTAGCGATGATACGGATGACGTGTACTGAGTCGTTGTGAGGTTGGTTGCGTCGAACAATGTTCGTCCTCATGCGTTTGGGCCAATCGTGTTTCGTCGTATAGGTTGTTCACGGTAAAGTGAGCACTTTTTAAGGCCCTTATAAATTTTTCCTTTCATCCAATTTTCATCTTCCTACTGTTTTTTTTAATATAAACATTGCAATGTGACCAATAAACACAGTGAATGCATTCCACCAGCATTCAATAAGATATATTTATTAGAGGTCAATGCCCGTTGGAAGAGTCTTAAAAAGTGCTCACTTTACCATGAACAGCCTATACCCAAGCATGTCCTGCTTTGCTTGCACTGGGGCCTGGGTTCGATACCGCTGACTGCGCGAAGAAATCTCATCCAGCCGAATGTTGATACATTTCCTAAATACGAACCTATCACATTCTTGCGTTATTAAATGACAACATGATTATTAAATCTGTCATTTGATTTCCCTGTGCATCTAAACGTCAGCTTGTTGTTGCCTTTATGCGCGCGCACTCGTTTTGATGCAGATTTGAAGGTCAATTTTAAATGAATCCGTGTGCTCTACCTCGGAAGATGCAACTGAAAATTCTGCTCTCGTTGATAGAGCTTGTCTACTATGAAGTAATCCCAACATTTTGTAAGCAAAAATTGCTTTATCAAAAATCAATGAAATAAAAAATAATCATGCTAAGGCAGTGAGACAAATTAATTTTCTTTTTCTGGTGTTTCCCAGATGATCCCGATTCAACGTGGTGCCATTTTTAATTGGGGCAACAAAACAACCATTAACAGTCAACTCAAGATCAATACACGATTCTTGAAACCAGCATGAAAAATGTATTTATAATGTTGGCACAAAGTCTTCCAGGACATATCGAGTTTGATGGTGTCCATAGACAAAACACAAACACGCATGAGTCATTTCAGGACTTGGGCCACAATATTCACCAAATTTTCGTGTAGCTTCTTGTTAACATTCAAACACTAATAAGTTATTTAAGCGAGGTGTTTAAGATCACCGTAATTTGAGTGGCTTAGCAGCTACTGAGTGACGAATAACTGAATACACTGTCTGCGACTTTGGGTAGTCGAAAAACAGTAAATCATTAGAAACCACGTGTGAAATAATGAATTGCGTGAATTAAGTAATCCACGCACTTTCACAGTTTCGGTGCTGCAGTTTTCAAATGTCTCGTATAATTTCAAACAACTTACGTTTTTAGGGGGTTTACGTATTAATTTGGCCTCTACACTTTCCCAACCCGAACCGTCTTAACTTCTGTTCTTAAAATACGTACGTTTACCCGGAAGTCTAATTGAGATGGTCGACAACTGCATTGCAGTAACTTACCTTGCTCACGGGTCTGGAATGTTATTCGTACGGGCGAGTTGAAATCGACATTCCAGTATCTTTAACGACGAGCTTATATAGTCTATCCCAGGAACGAGTTCCCTATCATAGCAATTATAAAAATGTTTCAGTATACGTACATCTATTTCCAAGGCAATACAAATAACTCTACTCCCTGTGTTGTGTTTCAAACTGATTACGTAATTCTTTTTAAAACATGAATTTCTATAATGTACGATAGATTTGGCAGGGGGAAAATCACACTGATAAAGTCGCGCAATATTTTTAACACTCCGAAGTTATTATCTTAGTTGTTATCAAAGTTATTATCATTGTGTGTGTTACATCAATAACGGCCGCTTCATGGCCAGTTAAATGAAAATATTCAACTACAAACACTTTACATATGCATATATCTCCGCGGTCCGTTGTGCCTCAGTATGACTGTTACAATCCCAATACGAGTTTTATCATCACTCGAGCATCACTCAGCCTGTGTACATGGCGCGTCTATGGTTTCGTTTATGGCACGTTAACACACAAGTGCACTCGTTTGTGTGGTAAACTGTAAAAATCACTTTGCCTCTAATGGTGTTTCCTCACGACCGTCATTCCTGATGTCGACTAGCTATTTGGCACGAGTAAACATGCATGCCATCAGCTGTGTCTGTACACAGATGGCATCAAGCGGTGTATTTTGTGCGTTACACAGTTCATTTTGTGCAGCAACCACAGCGTGTCGGGTCGTTGACGTAATAAACAGAGTAGAAAATTGTTGTTACTTTAAAGCAGTATTTGTCAATTACTTATCACAGGGGCCACAATAATCTTTCTTTTTTCCTTGGATGGGGCCAGATGAAGTGAAAACTTAATTTGGGATATTTAAATATACTGTGCTCGAAATGAAAACTAAGTACCTGGTAATTTATAAGTATAAACTCTGCCGATTTATTGATGGTAATATCACGCATAGCACAGGGTTGCCAAGCATAATGTTTAAAATAGCGTTGTTTGTTTAACTACTTACTTCGACTCATGCCAGACTGGAAATTTCTGCGTGCCAAATCTGGCTTGCGGGCCACCTATTAAGGACCTTTGTTCTATAGGGATCATGGTATCAAATGCTACTTTTAAAAATCTTTTTAATTCTTGCATATGCAGTCCCATAGTCCCAATACACGTCTAAACTTATTTGGCGCCTGGCTAGAATTTTGAAATGTTTAATACATTTTAGCTCGGTTACTTTTGTCAATGGATCTCTGTTCGTTCGACAAACTCTGGAGGACTGCGAGAGACAATACGAAGAAACTGTAACCAAAGTGGGGCCGCGGTGGCCAAGCTGTTAGCTCGCTCGCCCCCACCCCCCCCCCCCCCCCCCCAAGGCGAACCGGGTTGAATCCCCAGCCGGGTCAGCGGATTTTCGCATGTGGGAATTGTGCCGGATGATACCGTAGGTCGACGGGTTTTCTCGGGGATCTCTCGTTTCTCCCGCCCTTTCATTCCGGCGCTGCCCCATGTTCATCTCAATCACCAACATCGGCTCTCAAGACCTCGCTGTTAAGAGCTGCCTAGATCTCTTCACTTACTGTAGCCAAAGTGCCAACCAAGAACGAATGAAAGAAAGTTGTCTAATCGCAGAGGAAATCAGTGAACACGCGTGTGTTACTCCCATTCCCAGAGGACTATGGAATTTTAATCCAGCGCTAAATTAATTCGCTAAAATCACGGGCCTACAGTATGTCACCCTTGTTTCGAAGGACACTGTATTTTGTACAATGCATTGGTACGGCCCCATTTTATTCTCGCTCAAACGTTACAAAAAGTAAAACCTACAAAACGTAACCGAATAAATTAACTGATTGGTGATTGGAGCTCTTTCCAACGTCCCCCTGCGTTATGCCTGAAGGTTTATCAAGGTATGGCTCAAAAACTAACTAGTAACCTAGCCTCGCCTAGGATTCGAACCCAGAGCCTCCCGCACCGCAGACGCGTGGCGCACCAACCGACTGCGCCACGGGATGTCCGGCCAGAATAAATTAAAATTACGAAAAATAAATTATTGGTTTAGATGACTCGCGCGATGTTAGGATACATTTGGAAAACTATTTGGTCAATATTTCGGCACCATACACAATAACTTCCTTGGCCGAAACAGATAATGACGATTTATCGATTCGAATCGTACCGCCTCGTTTAGTTTTATAGCAGGGAGTTTCATTTTCATTCCAGTCATTGCACTCACTGTATTCGACAAGGATCGTATATGATTGTGATTAAAAGTCTCGTCTCGGTTATATTTTAATTGAAATGTTATTTCTCAGGGCCCTAATTTCTTATTTTGAGGTATGTTTGTTTATATATGCACATCACAAATACAGCTACCTATACGAATATACAACACAAAGGAGATAATCTTACATACTGAGCGACATGGAGGATTTCAAATTCTACCCCGAGAGTTGTTATTACAAAGTTTCTCATAACTATCGTTTCCAGCATGGATAAATCGACCTAGCGGAACACACTCGCGTAATGAAATTGGTCATAGTATTAAGCTAATAGAGGCAGCAATATACGTGGCCCTCCAATCAATTAAAGACTTTATTTACAGTCGACCATCACGTTAGTACGTTACAGAATCGCATGTATACACACAAGCCTTTCAGCCCGGTTTTCGTTTGTCGATCACAGGGTTATTAGCCAGATTACAGATCAGCAGCCGAAGGGTCAGATATGAAACCAAACAGTTGAGTTAACACTTGCCTTAATTATGCCAGGCATAAGCAGTCATTCCCAGCTTGTCCTATATTTACGCGCTTCGTGCAATTTGCATTCTCAATTGAATTACAAAAATTGCTGGTACCGTTTGCGCGCCCATCAAAGTCGCGGGTTATAGATATTATATGGAAATCGTTACAATTATTAATATTCAGTTTTGCCTTCTATACTTTCCTAAACAATAATATTCTTGTGTGACCCTAGTCTTCCGACATGATCCGTCTAATACAGTAGTTCTGCATTAGTTTTTAAAGGGGTATTAGTTTTGTATTATCTTTGCCGTGCCCTACTTCTATTTGTGCCCATACTAGATTTCTCACAGGCCTTTTAAACTTTTACCCGTTCAACTCCTTCTCTACACTTCGCCTCACTCCCTTCAGCTGTGTCTCCCTTTGCCTTCTTCTCGGTCACATCTCAGAACTTCTAATTCTAAACTTATATTCTCCATTTTCATAATACGATCAAACTACCACAATTCTCGGTTCTTTTTCGAATGAGCTCATTTATCAATCAATATCTCATTCGCATTTTCATGCCGTATCTTGTAGATACTTGTCTGTTCCTATCAATTATCAAATTCTTCGTCTCACGTGCCTGTGTTCTGCTTGTTTATCTACACTATCAAGGACATTTCGCTGCTTACAGCAGTAAGATCCTGATCGAAAACTATACATGGTGATTATTTATCTACTCGTAGGTCTACTGAATACCATTTAATTGAGCTGTATTATAGATCTCAATTCCTCCATATATTATGTATCGAGAACTTATCACTGCGGTAATGTAATAATTTGAGTACTTTTCATAATAATTACCTATTTGGGTTAAAGATTCTTCTTCTTCTATTTTCGGTTGTTGTTTGTCATCGGTAAAAGACCAGACTGGTCACCATAGCTTCTGACGTCATGTTGCTGTAACCGAGTCGCGGTATTGTGAGACGCCATTTAAGTTAAAGAAGCTCAGAAATACTTCAAACGACATAACGATGGCATAGAATGAAAACCTCGTATCTCACATTTTGGCAAAAAATACTTTTTGATCTATTTGGTTAGAAAACCTCGTTTCTTACATTTTGCAATGCTCTAAGGGAATAAAAGTGCATCCTTTATATTCATTTGGAACGCTATACAGTTTTAGACACAATTTTTCTTATTAACATTAATCACAATGTTATTTCACCAAAAATGTGAGATATGAAGTATTCATTCTAAGCCATCGATAACTTTTTGTGTGTAACTGAAAATCACGAGTACTCTGTCACTTCATTGCGCTGAAATTGTCAAGTGAATGTACTACACTAATAAAGTGATTTGGCCTCTCTCTTGAGTGTTATTGTTTACTGTAGGATTTATCAATATTATTTATATTTGGCAAAGCATGTAACATTTTTGTAGTAGATTTAGTACACTGGGTAGAATATGTATTAAATTGTTCTGCCTTAGTAACATATATTATTTGTTATTTTTATTTCACCTATTCATAAAGGATTGAGTTAAACGTGTTAATTATTGAGAAAGGTTAAAATCTTTAGTTCAATAGCTGCTCATGGTTTATGTCATTCATGTTTGTTGACTTTCGTTTCACTTAGGTTATAAGAGAGATAAGGGATTATGTTTTTTTAAATTTCTGTTAATTTTATATACTAAATCTGTACGATTTCAAGACTATAAACACAGCATATAGTGGTTTATGTAGGATCTTAATGATTTTATAAATAGGCACTTGAGAGATATAAAATACTTCCGAATTTCAATCATGCAAGTTTTAGGACTCGAGGTAGCATTGAAGAAAAAATGATGAAGGCCGTACGAAGTTAACTATGCAATGTTTTCCGCGAAAGGGATATTGAAACAAGAGTATGATAAGGTACAAAACAAATAATTTTGGGCGATTTTCTGGCACTTGACAGCACAGACAAGACAATGTATATTTAGCGCGCCCCACAAAAGGGCTTAGCGGCTGACGCCGCAGGAACCCTAATTATGGGGAGTAGTAGGGCAATGGGCGAGCTGGCTCAGGGACCAGAGTCCGGGATTCTGGATTTTGGACACCATTTCAGTTTCCCTCATTTTGGAATTTTAATTTCGAAATCACTTATTTTTACCCAAAAATCACATGATTTCTAAAGGGATTTTTTTTTTTTGGGTAAAAACAATTATTTTACCTGAAAATCACTTAAAATTTTCCCATTTTGCCCAGCTGCTAAAAAGGGCTCTCCCGGAAATTTCCTTCAAGGGCTCTGTTCACCATTTTGAATTTTCCAATTTTTTTCCCTTATAGTAGCATGTTCTACTCCCAAAAATAGGTCTTTTTCACCTTGAAATTTCCCGAAAAATTCACTTTTTTTTCTAAAAAAATTATAAAAAATTTATTATTTAAAATTTGTAAAAACTTAAATGTGTCTCAATGCCTCGTATTTGTATTGGTTTTCCTAGAAAATAAACCTCCATCTGTCAAAATATCTGTGCTTGCATGGCAAGAACAATGTTAACAGGTCAACACTGTAATTGTGTGTGTGCTTTCAAGTAGCTTTCTCAAATCTGGACGGCGTCGGATAGCCGAAGTCAGCACATAGTATTTCTGCACATGGACGGTGTCAGGTAACTGGATGCGTGCATGCTTTCTGGCCGTTTTCGCACCTCCTTGGTGTTGAACAACCATGAAGTCAGCACACAGCATTTTTTCGCCCGCTTGGTGTCAGGTAACTGGAGTCTGTATGTGCTTCCAAGTCGTTTTCGCACCTGGATGGTGTCGGATAACTATCTGCATGGGAAGAGCTATTACCATTTTCACAAGCCTGCACCTGCATGGTGTCGGATAGCCTAAGTTGGGGAAGTCTCCCATGGTGGGCCTTACTCTGCAGGTACTATTTCCCTTGTATCGCTTGGCACTTCCCACCACTCGGCTAGAATATATAAAGACCGAAACATTACCAAATCTCTCACTCTGATATCAGCGCTTGTCGACTGCATATCCGAGCGCCCTTCTACTCAGTCGCCATTTTGTGCTTGAAGAGTTATAGTTGGAGTGAGTAAAGTTTTTCTGTGCTTCAAGAGTTTTAGGTTTTTAGTTAGTACGTCAAGATTTAAGGCTAGTTAGTACATCAAGATTTTTAGGTTAGATTTTTAGTACATAACAATGGAAGCAAGCCAGTGCAAGTTTTGCGGCAAGGCTTTTACTGTGCGGAATAACATGCTACGGCATGAGAGGAGCTGCAGCCTCAACCCACATCAGGGAGAGCACCTGATATGTGAAAAGTGCGACAAAACTATTGCTCGCAGAGATAAACTACAAGAGCATCTTCGTAGCTGCAATTTATCATCGGGAAAGTGGCGACCATCAGCTGCAAGTATTACTACAAGACTTTCCAAATTTGACTCATGCACGAAGACATGAAGCAGGATGTGAGTTTAAAACTGAACACTGCATATTGAATTGCAATAACTGCAGTGTCCAGTTTGCCCGCCATAACAACCTGGCAATGCACCTCAAAGTCTGCAAGTGGAAATCAGCACAACCAGCCCGGAAGAAGAGATGTGTGCAGCCAATAGATAGTGCTCTACCATCCTTCTCGAGAACATCAGCCCGACCTAAAATCGTCGTTAGAGCAGGTGCAGTAAGTAGCCATGGTTTCGTCAAGGCAGAGATGGTATTCCGTGGAAACCTAAACACGTATGAAGAAGAGAATGACGGTGATGCCAGAGATATAGGTGACTATGTGGTACACGTTCACGAGAACATTGTTGGCCAGTTAACAGAAGAAGTAGAGAACCATGGTAAAGTAAAATTTAACATCGTGCTGAAGTGTACTCATGGAAAACCAGAGTCGCACGAAGACCAGACAGATGCAAGAGCTTTTAAGACGAAAAATATCCCAGTCTACAACACTGATGACATTGAACATGCCGTGTCAACAAGTACTGAGAATCTCTGTACTGAAGAAAGAGAGCTTGCTGAGAAGGATATGGATGAAGCTCGTCTGTGTCAACTGGCTCCAACTCCAGATCAACAAACTGGATCCTCTAAGACCATCGCCACGAATACATTTGACAGCTTCCATCAAGGCTAAGGAAGCGGTAATCAATCCAAAAATGAAGACCACATGTGTTTTAAATGGGCCGTACTGGCCAAGTTCGTGTAAGGTACAGACCTGCAACATATATACAAGAGATACAGCAATGTTGAAGAAAGGTAAGACTTTTCAGGCATCACATTTCCAACAACAGTGCGTCAGATCAAATTTTTCGAGAAGAAACCCCCAGGATATGTACTCCAATGGTGAAAATTAAAATATTTTTCTTCTCCAACTGACCAGTGAAGAAAAGGACGATCATATAGACTTGCTGCTTTTGTCAGATGAAGAGACATCGCACTACTGCTACATTTCCAATTTATCCAAACTGGTACGGTCCCAGAAGACAGCTCACAATGGTACAGTGCATATAAACAAGAGATGCCTGATGCATTTCGGTGATCATTCACAAGTGTCTGGGCTCAACGCTGAACAGTGTCTGGCTGAACACAAGACATTTTGCTCTGGAAATGCACCGTTTCCGAGCTGAAATGCCACAGCCTGGAAAGGATGGAAGGGCTCCAATGCTTTGCTTCAGAAATATGCAGCACCAGTATAAACTATCGATTGCTATCTACTCATATTTCGAAGACATTTTCGTACCGATTCAGACCTGTCAAATTAATCCTGAGAAGGCTTTCACGATGGCATATCAGAAGCACTAAGCTTACAGCTTCTGTATTTTCGTACGTGTGGACAATAGAATCATTCTTGCAACACTGACGTCGGAACTGCCACAAAAAACCTATCATATACACAGGTATGGATGCGCCGAAGATTTTTATTGAGAACATTGTTGAGATCGGCGAGAAAGTGAAGAATATCCACAAGACTTCACTGAAGATGCTACCACTAGCTCCAGCACAAAATTAATCGAATCTCCAAGCATCGAGATGCTGTCACTGTGAAGGAAGCTTTGGCAAAGATAACATGAAGGTATGGTACCACTGCCATTTTAGCGGCAAGTATATTGGAGCAGCTTGTAACAACTACAATTTGCTCAGAAGACAACCAAATAGGCTTCCGGTATTTTTTTCATAACCTGGCATACAATGAAAATTTCATCTTCAGAGAATTGGCGTATGACAAGGGCATCGCCATAATAACGCATAATAAAGAGAAGATGATTATTTTTGGAAAATTGCTTGGAGAAAAGTTCAGCATTCAATTTATCGACATTTTCCATTTCATGGCCAGCAGTTTGTCAACCCTAGCAGGGAACCTGCCAGCAAAGAAGTTCAACAGTCCATCTAAATTTTTCAGTTCCGATGAGCTGGCTCTAGTGACAAGGAAGGGAGTCTTCCCCTATGATTATATCGACAGCATCAAGAGACTGGACGAGACAGAGCTACTACCGAAGGAGAAGTTTTATAATAGGCTGACAGATGCAGACATAAGTGATTCCGAGTACGCTCATGCTCAGCAAGTATGGGACAAATTCGACTGCCGAACCTTGAAGAATTATTCAGATATTTACATGAAAGCAGATGTACTACTACTCGCCGATGTATTTGAAGACTTCCACGACCTCTCCCTACACACATATGGACTGGACTGTGTTCATTATGTTCGTTTACCTGGTTATGCATTTGATGCCATGCTGGCGACGACTGCCGTAAAACTCGAACTTTTGACAGACTACAACATGTAAATGTTTCTCGAGAATGGCATAAGAGGTTGTGTGACTCAGTGTGTGAAGAGGCACTGTGTTTCAAACAACATGTATGATGACGAGAACTATGTCCCTTATGAGCCGGCGAAATACTTAATGTACATGGATGCTAACAATTTGTACGGCTGGGCGATGAGTTTACCTCCGCCTATAAGACATTTCGAGTGGGCCAGTACCGACCTTGACATCATGGGCATTCCTGACAATTCTCCTGTGGGATATGTCATCCAATAGTATGTAAGTTACCCGCCTGAATTGCACAGTGAACATAAAGACTTTCCATTTCTGGCAATTAATGAATGTCTGCCAGAATCCAAGCAGAAGAAGCTGATGGCTACACTGACGAGCAAGAAAAATCATATAGTTCACTATATCACACTCAAACAAGCCATCATCCATGGACTGAAAATTGAGAAGATTCACCGTGTGCTAGAGTTCTAGCAGTGTGCTTGGCTACAGCCATACATCCAGTTGAATACAACAAGGCGTGCTGCAGTAGCAAACGATTTTGAAAAAGACTTTTTCAAGCTGGCAAACAATGCAGTATTCGGCAAGCTCATGGAAAACAAACGTAATAGACAGATAATGAGCCTCGTCTGCAATGGGAAGTAACTCAAGAAACTTGTCGCAAAACCGGCCTTCAAAGATAGAATAATTTATTTAGAGACACTGTCGCTCGGCAAGCTAGAGCATGAGGCTATTATGTTCGACAAAATAATATTTATGCCAGTTTGGCAGTGTGGTATTTGTCAAAGGTACTCGTGTATAATTTTCAGTACGAGACAACGAAGGCAAGTTATGGCGAGAACCTGTGGACACCGACAGTATGAGCTGTGAGATAAGAACTCTCGACTTTCATCATGACATGTCTTTTGATCCGGCTTTCCTAGACGAATTTGACACCAGTGACTATCCCACAAACCATCCTTGCTACTCGCTCAAGAATAAAAAAGTTATCGGCAAGTTCAAGGACGAGTGTAATGGTGTACCTATGGCAGAGTTCGTAGGCCTGCGTGCAAAGTTGTATGCCTACAGATGTGCAGGCAACATTTACAGGAAGGCTAAAGGAATTCAGAAGCATGTTATTAGGAAGAAGATTACTTTCGAAGACTATGTCCGTATTCTAAACAGAGAGAAGGCTTTGCGAGTTATTGTACATGACATAAGGACACACACAGAGCAGTTGTATTCAAAATACTGTAATAAATTGGCACTTGTGTGGATGGACGACAAACGTCAAGTATGTATGGATGGAGTGAATACATTGCCACACAGTTACAATGGCTAAAAAAATTTAACTTGTGATGTGATCTCACCTTGTTGTGGTAGGGCTTAGTATCCAATGATCTAGATTACCATTCCAGCGAAATCTACTTCGGTAGCTTGCTGGGAGGTAAGAGGAGAGGGGAAACAAAAAAATTGTCATACAACAGGTGAATATGACTTGCCAGCTGCATAGAAGGAGGAGAACGCTAATCGTGTAGACAATTTGTATATAATTTTAACGGATTTTAAGAGTTATACTGGGACATAGTGTATATATTTGTTTGTTAGCATTCCCTACATTTATTTAAAAAAAAAATGCTGACTTCAAGATATTCTTCAATATCGTATGCAAGATTTTATCAATGTTGTACCCCTGCCTGTATTACATCATTGTAGTGTTGCCGGTCCCAAGCCCAGATAAAATTGGGAGGGCGACGCGTGACTCGTGTGTTTCCTAATCGATATTCCAGACTAAACAATTTGTAAGTATTTTTGTATTAATAAATAATTACTTTTATAAAGAATCTTTTATTTCATTAAAAAAATCCTGTCATAAAATTGGTCTAAATGGCACCAGTTGCAATAGTCCTTCGTGCACTACTGGGAAGATACATACATACACAATTTATATGAAAAGTAATATGATCTTATTTACTTGTGTTGGTATGGCTTTAGTATATGCAAAGTCCTACATGAATGGTAGAGTCTCACACCAGAGGTAAAATTTTTTATAAATCCTGAGATGGGGTAGAATGGATATGACTAAGTGAAAAAATATTCCTAGTCCTACACAAGGTGGAATGGAGGTAACTAAATGAAAATAAATTCTTCTGTGTCATATATACAATGGAAATTTTTTCTAAGTCTTTGCGCATGGTTCAAGGTAATGTCCTACACAAGGTGGAATTGAGATGACTAAATGAGAAAATTTACGAGTCCTACACGAGAGGGATAAATATTGAGATATCAGTAAGTGAAGCAGATGTAGCAGGTGGAGCAGATGGACCTATAGTCCTTCCCGGGCTAACCAAAATATACATTACTTAAGAATTAAAATTATTTTTTTCCGTGGCAACTTACATGTGAGGCTTTTCTATTTCCTGTCGATTATTACAAAAATTGACTTCGGTGTAAGGGTTAAACATTAGAAAATATTTTAGCGATGATGCATGTCGTGGCTCCTTGTTAGTTGAGGTCAACTGCAGGCCTTTGTATTCGCAATTCATCTTCACTGTATAGTGAGAGAGAATGCTTACAAACAGATCTTAGCTTCCCCGATACTAAGGTATCAGCATGCTCTATATGTAAACTATCCCATCGCTCAGAAAAAATGCCATCCGAAATTTTCTAAAACCAAGGGAAAATTAATATTGTTTTAATAGTTTCAGATCTCGAACACAGGTCCTTGCGGCGTACCACACCTTTGGAGATGACTTAAATCCTATAAGGTGAGCATGAATGCTAAACAGTGAGAAATTAATCAACTATCATAATTTACAAAATTTTCCGAGACTTAGATCTTTAATATATTTGTTAACCTCTTATCTTACCCTGAATCTTATATCCGATGCCTAAAACTTTCATTCCCCGTTTATTATAAGTTCCTAAAGCAGTCTCCAAAACACTGGGTAAAATTACAATTTCTTTCTACGTCCGATAGAAAAAATTAATATTTCTACGGTTTCAGGTCTCGGACTAGAGGCCCTACGCTACTCCGAACCAATGGATATTGCTTTATATGTTTATAGTTGGTGTGTAATAATTAGTGAGAAAAAATCATGTACAAAAGTTTGTTTAAAATGGTCCAATGTACAGGTAGTTATTCGAACTGGGGTCCCTAAATCATGTGTATTATTTGTCCAAAAATTTGGGCCCGTAGGTGTGTGAGCGTAAATAACTTTCATTAGACATATTGTAAATTATAGACCTCGTTTCTTACACAGAAATTATAAATACTTTGTTCTGTTGTACAGCAAAAAAACATTACGTGTACAGTCATGTAGTAGACATATGTTTTACAAACACTTCCGCTATCTAAATATCTACACGAAACAATTTTTAAGAAATGCGGTATAGGAATGCATACTTTTTTATTATTTAACACAAATCACGCATAAATCTTACCCAATATTTGTCCGTGAATATTAAGTGCGCAGAAACACTGCTAAAGTTCTACTTCCAGGATATTCCTCTGCTTCATGCAAACAACGTTTAGAAAATTACACCAAGTTTAATTCATGCCAGCTCGGAGCAGTTCCAGACACTGCCATGACCTAACTGATGGATATAAACCATGATGCGCGACGCTCCGCCTCTCCCACGCACATGGTCATCCGACACCATCCAGGTGCGAAAACGACTTGGAAGCTCATACAGACTCCAGTTACCTGACACCAAGCGGGCGAAGAAATGCTATGTGCTAACTTCATGGTTACCCAACACCAAGGAGGTGCGAAAACGGCCAGAAAGCATGCACGCATCCAGTTACCTGACACCGTCCATGTGCAGAAATACTATGTGCTGACTTCGGCTATCCGACGCCGTCCAGATTTGAGAAAGCGACTTGAAAGCACTCACGCAGTTACAGTGTGGACTTGTTAACACTGTTCTTGCCATGCAAGCACAGATATTTTGACAGATGGAGGTTTATTTTCTAGGAAAACCAATACAAATCCGAGGCACTGAGACACATTTAAGTTTTTACTAATTTTTAAATAATAAATTTCTTATAATTTTTTCCTAGGAAAAAAAAAAAGATTTCTTCGGGAAATTTCAACGTGAAAATGACATATTTTGGGGGGTATAACTTGCGATTTTAAGGGGGAAAACGGGAAATTCAAAATGGCGGGCAGAACCCCTTGATGGAAATTTATGGGAGCGCCCTTTTTAGCAGCTGGGGAAAACGGGGAAATTTTAAGTGATTTTCAGATAAAATAATTGATTTATGAAGGGATTTTGGGTAAAATCAAGTGATTTTTGTGTAAAAAAAAAAATGCGATTTCGAAAGAAAAATTCAAAAATGGCGGAAACGGAACTGGTGTCCGAAATCCCGAATCCCGGACCCTGAACGCTGCACGAGATCGCTCATTGCCCTACTACAAAGCGGGACTAGCAGGACGTCCCTATAATATATATATGAAGTGTTATTGTATACTTGTAGGACTGATTCCCAATTTCGTGAGACCCTTAGACCAAATGACAGCAGTAAACTGGGCGACTTTTTCGGCAAGGATAGCTTTAGGAGTACTGACAACATTAATGAACCTCTCAATGTCTTACGTACTTTTAAAATGCATAAATAAATACGATAACGTATTTTGTTCCGGCTGATTACTAAGGTAAAGAACCAAACATGTCAAGTGCAACAAATTCCAAAGGAGACTCGGGCCAAATTGACTGAAGTTCTTCCTGCAATTGCTCGTTCGTTGCTTCAAATTTCTGACAGTCACAACTGTGTAGTACTAGACGAACAGTACGATACATATACGGCCAATAAAAATAACTTCGCAGAAAGTCACAACATTCTGTAGGACCATAATGCTCCAGATGCTCATGCGCCATTATTATTACTTCTTTGTGTAGAGCAGCGGGTAATACTAGTTTTGAATACTCTCCGAACGGGTTGAGCTTTTTTATTCTCGCATACAGTAATCCAGACGGAGTAACTCAATATAGGCTTTGACATCTATCGCGTAGAAGATGCAGCAAAGCGCTTGATTTCCAAGCAGGCATAGGCTCTGTTGCCTGTAGCTCTTAACACTCTTGACGTAGCTTCATCGAATATTAGTGTCGATTTCTTCCAAGCCATCATTGCACGTAGCTCTCTAGGACTATGATTTCCGGCAGATTCCCGATCACGCAGCCATTCGAAAGGATTTCTGCGAAAAGCATCAGCGACGACATTGTGTCGACCCTTGATACGGCGCATTTTCAGATCTAATTCCTGGTTTAACAGCGCCCATCTGGTCATAACGGCTTCCAGAAATGTTGCCTGCATTGAGAAATACGAGAGAGTGATGGTCAGTGTATGAAAAAAAATCCTTCGCCCAGTGTCAAATTCCGGAACTTCAGCAATGGCCACACGATCGACAATGCCTGCTTTTCCGTGGTCGTATAGTAACGTTCAGTTCTGCATTGTTAAGCGAACGACTTGCCATAAGCGACGGTAAGCTCTTCTCCATCTTCATTAATCTGAGCCAGATGTACGCCGAGAGCATAATCGGGCGCATGTGTGTACAGGTAGCATGGGCGTCCGCGTACCGGGTGGTACAGAACTCTCTCTCTTGCAGATACCACTATTTGAAAATTTTAAAACCTGACTCGCACTCGCCGTTACACTGCCATTCTGCGTCCTTCTTCAGTAGCGCCGATAAGGGTGCTGTGACTAGACATCTTGCTACAATAGCCCCGGTAGAATCGTATATACCCCAAGAATGCCTTCAACTGGTGAATATTTTCCCGGGTCGGGAATACTCATGAGCGAACTTGCTGGCGTCAGTTTTGATGTCCCTGTGGTGTAAGAATATACCCTCAGAAACTTTTGCACGGCAAAACAACGATTTGCTAAGCTTCGCAGTCATGCCTGCATCTCTTAAGCGAGACAGCAGAGTGCCCATATGTTGCAGTTGCTCCTCGAATGACGAGCTGACAATCGATATATCGTACACACAGCTGCGTGCAGAAGACTTACGCCATGGAAGAAGAACCTTATCCAAACAGTCGGTGAAATCAGCCACCGCATTGCATAGACCGAACGGTAGGACCTCGAAATATTACTGGCGGTGATCAAACAAGAAGGTGGTGTATTGTTGTGAGTCTGGATTATAATGCCTGTGGTGAAGGACCTTACTATGCGTTACGCCACCTACAATTATTTATGCACTGTTCCTAAACTGAATTAATTACATTTGATTTGAATATTGTTTACTATATGTAGTAATATTTATTTTCACACGGATAAGAAATCTTTCATGCTCAGTCCTGCTTTTTTCCATAACAGACATCTGCATCGCAACGGCGAATGTCCAAAAATTCTCCATTTTGTCATTCACCCCCATTGCACAATTCATTCAAAGATCAAGTATTGGTTTCTTATTTCAATCTGAATTATCTCACTTCAGCAAGTGGGTTAATTTAATTATTTGTACGTCCCAAATTCCCTGATATTTCGAATTCGACATGACGTTATGCAAATTAATACGTGGTTTATAACATCTTTATTAGAGAAAATATTACTTTTAATTATAGTCTACAAGATGGACAGTGATACGCACTAATATACATAAATAAATTCTTTGGTAACCGACTCAGTTAAGAAGTTATACGTTCAGGACGTTTGTACCGCATGAACGTTCACATTTCAAAAGTTATATATGAGATTTATCTTAATTAGACCGAAAAACTTGGCAGCTGGTTATTCAAAAGGGGGGGGGGGGGTGAAAACATGTACCAATACTAGGGCCTACTTATGGTCTAAAGAAAATCCAATGGGCGGTACACATATTTAAAGTTGGACCTGAAACACCAGTTTGTTAAACATACTAGAGAAACTTTCCAAGATAATGTGTAACGACACAAACAGATGTAAACACCACAACATCTTTATGTCGCTGTTATCGAATCACGTCATGGAAATAATCACGGTTACTCCCCTTATTTCAAATCAATTTTATTTTCGCTGTAGAATACTTGGGATTTATAAGATAAATTATTAACCCCCATGTCACAATTAACTTAACACATTGTTCAGACAGTGTTACACCTCCAGTTGTAGTAATAAACTAGTGCTTCGAGGTCCAAACATAAAATATATATGTACCGCCCATAGCATTAATTTTAGATCATAGGCTGGTTATTCGTTTTCGCCTTCTTTATGCGTGATAAACGTGCAGTCGAAGGTCTGTCTAATCTGCATACACGCTGTAAAACGTGAAACTGGGGAAATTCCACCGAGCGAGATACCGCAGAGGTAAAATGGGCTGCTGGACTCAACAGTGGAGAGTATTTGATTACCTGCCCGGCTATTATACTCAAGGTTTTATATGATATTCCGAAATCACTCCAGGAGAATTGCGGGGTGGTTCATTGATACAATTTATTCACGGTAAACTGAGCACTTCTTTTTAAAGCCTGTATGCAAGTTCCGTGTTATGTAAAACTGACACTGCCTTGGGCCTCATCACTTTATTCATGCGTCGGTCAAGCAACAATATGAAATTACTAAAAAAGTAAACATATTACAAATCTACTAATTTTTAAAATTAAATCCACTAAATAAACAAAAAACAAAATAAATAATTTAAGTTATCACGAAATGTTATCAGGCACTTTTAATTCGAAGTTAACGATGAGAGGAAAAGAGTTCCATGTTTTAACAACTTTACTAGGCGCATGTCACTCAGAGCGCCCGTTTAAAATACGCATATGCAGGTAGCGGACAGTAAATTTTTCTAAGGTTGATTTCAAAAGTGCTCATTTTATCGTGAACAGCCTTTACAGAGCATATCCGCTTCCCGATCTTGATTGTGCGATCTAATGGCTTCGCCTCTAATGATATTGTTACCGTGCCATGTGTTAAAAAAAAATTGGGTTTGGCTTTGTTGAGGAGACAGCTGTTTGTTTTGCGTCAATCATACGGGGTTTTATAGGTATAGTTGATTCACGATAACTTCCGCCTTGTTACTGATTACGTATGCTTCCGCTACACGTAAGTATAAACACTGCCATGTGATTTCTACTTGTATAACTGTCAAATGCGTTGGTTGTTGTTTACAGATATTCAAAAAACGTTGCCATATTTCCTACAAACGTTCACAATTTAGGCCGATAGCAATATTTAGGTCGGCTTTATAACTATTTGTTGCACACGATATAGCACGTTACACATAATACACATTAACATTTTGCCACTACGGTGTTTGTTAGAACTGTGGCAGAAACACCAGTAGTATTTAACCTGTTGTTATTAATGTGTGTGTGGTTATTTCGTTAAAAGGACGGCCTAATTTGGAATAAAAATTAAAACGAAGGGACGACCAGTTCAACTAAACGACACAGTAAATTCAAGCACGCAACACATGTCGCGTATTGTTTGTAACATCGAACAAACGTACAAGATAGTGGTGAACATGCAAACATATAGGCACCCCGTAACATTTACTCTCCTAATATTCACATGCATTGGTACTTACTAGTTTTTAGGTTTATTTTATTATTTATTTAAATTTATTTGGTTGGGTTTAATATTTAGTAGGGATTGTGGCAGGCATTCAAATCACAGAAAAGTAAGCTCGTTATACAACTGTGTTTCAAATACCCAAGGCAAATGTACAACATTGCGATAAATAAACAGATGTGGTTGTAAATAATTATCTTCGTCATAAAAAACAGTTCACACTTAAAATGTATAAATAGTGCACATCAAATATTTTAAATCACGCATACACACACAGGGCCAGCCAAATGACCACCACGCAGCGGTTAACGAAACACACGTAACAGTATATTTATTACTGCCGCGGAAACACATCTATCACAACACTGTAACGTGCCTAGGAAGTTTAAAAAACACGAGTACGAACTTGACGCTTCGTTCAGGAACACGCCGTGCCATTGACATGTCACCACATCACTGCCAGTCGTAAGGCACTGAGTATAATCGCCCGCCATTTTGGGACAAGCGCATGTCTAGGGGGAAGGTGATCAAATTCTATATTCTCCTTTCCACACCACGTCTGCCAACCTGCTGGATTTGTAAGCGTCGCGCCATCGCATCTATATAACATATAATAGGTTTTTAAACAATAAAATCTCGTTTAAGTTGTAAATTACAATTTCAAACATCATTATTGTTGCCGTAATTGCAATGTGCTGAAATTAGAAATATCAAAATGTACACCTTCCATACTACACAGGCGGTACGAACTTCCCGAGAGATAGAAGAGAGAAAAGAGAAAGAGAGAGAGAGAGAGAGAGAGAGAGCGACACGCTATGCTTCACTTATTGACCGGCTATCTTCCGGATGGAAAAAAAACACACCGTGTCACTAGAGCCTATGCACGGTAATTTGCGCTGATATTTTTAACTGCAGCAATGAAGTGTGTTTCCGTCAGTGCTACCAAACAATGCAAATATCAATTGGCACCGTTTAATTTACAAATAGTATACATAAAAACGAGGTTAAAAATATTGTAACTGGGAACTATTTCTTACCGGCCGTTGTCAACACTTCGCTGCTCTCGCTGTTGTTAATTCGTATTTAATACGAGTATTTAACAAGGTACTTTAACGTTAATTACAGGGTTATATAATTTTGAAATACAAGTGATTGAAGACAACAGGTTAACATGTTACATCGGCCAAAAGGCCGAAGAAAGCGTGAATGGGCTATATCACTGTATTGCTTTTGAGATGCTCTTTCCAACCGTATAAGATTTGTGTATTTCGACTTGGGTTTTCGACGAGTATAGGCTGAAATTGTGTTAGGTTTTCTTACATTAAACGCATACAATTTTACCATAACCACGCCACACAAATGTTTTTATCCACACAATCGATTGATCTTGGCGAGAGCTGTCGATTGAAACTCAAACGAGCGTCGCAGTTTCTCCTAGTCGAAAGTTTTACTACGCGGAAGTTATGAGAGGCGGCGAAACGAACTCGAAATTGCGGCTCACCCCCTACCCTCCCCCCTCCCCCCAAAACCAACCCGTCAATCTCCACAAACGCGATGCTTCGCAGTCCTCACTCAAGCAGATTCGCTGATCCTTTGTCAATCGAGTGGTGTAATTGAATTTTGAACGTAGACAATAGATTCGGAGCTGTAATGCCAAACTGTATCCCCCGATTTTGTTATCAGATTTTCTGAATTGGATCCACTATGGTCGCAAATTTAAAGACGTATTCACGTCGAAATCCCTGTACTTTGTAGTATGGTGATCAGGCCCATAAAGCCTTTCACATGTCTGATTTTCAGTTGTGGCCCCACGTCGACGTAAAGACCGCTTTAGTCTAGGGGCAGCCTGTGGACTCGACGTAAGGATAGAGATGAGTTGTTACAGCTATTTTCTGTACCTGCTCCAAACTGATATGGATACAACCTGTATCTGATACGAAGTATCTGATACTTTCTGTATCAGATACAGGAATTCCGGAGCTTCCAGAGTGCGTCCCTGCGTCATCACTTTATTCAAGCGTCGGTAAAATGAACCCGAGAAATTATTAGGGAAATAAATATTTTAAAAATCTGCTAATTTGTGCACTTGGACGCATTAAAACAACAGAAAGCTACAGAAATAATTTAACTTATCATGAATGGTTACCCAACACTTTTTATTCGACGTTAAGATAAGGAACTACTTTCCAGTCATCGTTGCCAACTTTACAGGACAAATCTCACTCGGTGTGCCCATTGAAATATATGCAGGCAGGGGCAGTAACTTTCTTCTACGTTTCATTTCAAAAGCGCTCACTTTATCGTGAACAGCCTTTATCCGATAGGCGTGTATCAGATACGCCCGTAATCAATTACGTGATTTTGAGTTTGTGTACTTTGTGTTATATTCTATAGTGAAATAAAGTATGGGTAAGAACAAGATCATAACAAAAAAAAACTTCATTTCCGCTAAAAATTTTCAGGGAGGCTATTGAACTTTGCCATATGTAAATCTTAGCAACACATGTTAAATCAAATTAAAATACTACTGTATCAGAATTACATGCGACTGCAGATGCAACATACTGGCGGCGTATCTGATACTTCAGCAGTGTACTGATTTACAGTACTTAATGCAAGTGAGTATCAGTTACGAAGTATCGCTCGCGCGCGCGTGAAGTAGTGGGGGTAAGAAACGGTCGCGGCTCGCCACATCTTTACACCCGACAACTCCAGTGAGTGCGACTGTGGAAAGGAAGGGGTGGTTTGCTAGGGTGCGGGGAGCATGGTGAACCACCTGAAAAGCGCCGAAGCCATTCGTCCGACCTCCCTGCTAGCGGGGGAGTAATTGCGCTAATGAATTAGGCGGCCCGCATTAGCGTCTCTTTCACCTCGGCGCCACTGACGGATCGCGCGACATTTGCTCCCCCCGTCCGCATCACCTTTTTTCCCTCTTTAGACTCCCCGGGGCTCGCCCGAGGGCTAACGCCAACCCTCTCCCCGGGGCTGGCAAAATATTGAGCTGCCCTCGACGCGGGCGAAGGGCTAATCTACAGCACACTCACGATCAATTAGGGCTTTCCTAAAGCGAAGCGTGGCGTACCACTGCGTGAGAGGCTGTGATTTATCACAAAGAGGGAAAGTAAAGTCACGGGCAGCTGGTTAGGTTCCTATGTAGTGTGTACATCGCCGCAGTTTTTCTTTTCTTTTCCTGTGGTTGTCTGTGCTGGAAGCAAAGCCAGTTAGAAGCTATCGCATGGCATGGGCAGGCCACATTAGATGCGGTCCCATTTTTATTTAATGTTGTAACGAAACTAATAATATTACTGCATTTTTGGAAAATCCGCAAAAAATATTATAAGTAGCTTAGCATGTGAAAATACAAACCAACCATAAGGTAAGAGTTACACAAAGAATCTTAAAAGCAAAAGTAAAATAAATTTAACTCGTGTATTTAAGTATGTATATACAATCATGTATAATATCACACAATACGTGGAAGATATACATGACCTACAACCTAAGTCAATTCCGGAGAGGTGTAACCACCCTTGATTACGTTGCTGAATTGGTGATTTTTTTACTAGTAACGTAGCCAGAATGAAAGATAATATTGTTTTAATTTTCTAGATAATGCATTATTAAACGACAAAGTGTAAACCATAAAAAAAATTGGGTGAGGATATCAACATCCTTCCATAAATACGGATGAATGGAATGTCATTAAGGATTTTAGAAATGTAACAGCCCGATTATTATTGTTGTTTACGTGGGATTAAAAATGTACACACTCTTAACGCTCCCGCACTTCTTGGTCTCAAACGCGGAAAAAACCCTCCAGGCAGGCGGAGGCCTTAAGTAAAAGATTTTCACCTCAGGTAAAGGAAGGAGCAGTATGGTTGGCACGAACAAACGATGTAAAAAGCACAGAACCCAGACATAATAGCGTCCAACCTATTAAGGAACCATGCTGCGAATTGTAGGGGCAACAAAAGTGAACAATATTTTAAGGACCTCACTGTAAACGAAATTTTCAGAAAACTTGCTAAACTGTAACGTAATCTTTTAAACTTGCATACCTAGCATGGAAAACCTTACCTATATCGGGATGCAAATTCCGGAATGGTGAGCATCGTTCCTTTGGAAAAATCGCTACATATTTTACTCTTTCCTGAACAAAAGTAGGAAAGTTAACAGGGATGCTAGGAAAAAAAATTACCAATCGCGCTTTCTCAGTTTGTGTTGTGTAGTAAATTTTCGAACACTTGCGTAGACTTTAGCTTCTTTTACCAATCAACGCATCGGACTAAAATACTGTTACAAACTGCTAGAGGGGCGTATTCGATTTCGTGAGGAATGGAGGTCTCAATAAAAATATAATAACTAAATCAAATTTTCAATTTATTCACACAGCTATTATTTACAATATTAAAGGAACTAGCTCCGCGCTCTCTCTCTCTAGTTCTCTGTGACAGCAATATGTAACGTCTATATCAATTTTAATTAAAGTCCTTCTCAAGATCTCTATGTTGGTTGTAGTCACTTAATTCTCACTCATTATTTACACTTGTTCAGTCTGTCTATAAACATGATTCCAAATGTATCACTCGCGTATCCAGTTCAGTAGTCCCGCCCACCAGTCCCACCTTCACTCCATCGATGCTCGCAGTCCGCAGTCATCACTCCCGCTGGTTACTCTCGCCGCCACTCGATGTTCTGCTGGCTCGCTGTCTACGTACACTTGTCGCTTAAGGTCGTACAATCCTCCCAACTCTCTGTCGGCTCGGAGGCACGTCGCATTTTTAATGGTCTCGATGGTTCTATCTGGAAGGTTCCCCGCACCCCGAGTATCACTGACAGAGGTAAGGGAAATGAACCAGAACATTCTTTTAGATGGCTACAAAAATCCGCGGAAGGTCAGGGGCGCTTTGTAAATCACCGTCCGCTTCTCGTATTATGCTCGCCTGACATTCCTTCGCTCTCGCGAGCAGAATGAGGCAAGTGAAGCGTAACAATAGATAAAACTAACCAATTTTTTCCACTTTCCTGTCAAAGGATTATTCTTAATGTCTTCGAAGTTGTAACGCTGGCTGATAATCTCAGATCACACACACGTTTTTCCCTAAAAACTCTTCTTTTTTTTTTCTACTCTTCCGATCCGCAATTCAACAAAAATAGGAACAATCAGTAGTTTGGTATTATAGTTTGCAGTGAAATAACTCAATGTCTGAAATCGTTACCAGCTGGTATTCAGCCTTACACTGTCGTTTTACTTCCGCTTACTTGAAGACTGTTCCGCTGAAACATAATTTCAGAATATGAATACCGTCCCCTTGCTTGCCACTCTCTAAGCGAACTGAGATCTCGGTCGTTTTTCTCTTTGACGATAAAGCACACATTCTTACCAATTATTTCTCTCTCTTTAATTTATCCCTGCTAAATCGCACACCAGCTGGCCGGAACTTCAGTCTTCAAAGGGCGTGGTTTAATACTTAGTCCTCCACGAAGCATTTATTAAAATAAAAAAGAAAAATCTTCCACTCGACTCACCGACTCTAAACAATGCTATATCCGTACGCAATGGCATACAAAATTAAAAATGTAAGTCCCACGCATTTTCCTGACAAAAGTGTATGAAACGCTTTCACGCAATTAAGAATTAAAAGAACATTAAATTTGGTTTTTTGGAATTCCTTTACGCATCTTGTTCGCAAATGCCAGTTCGTGTGTAATTTTCATCAGTAGCCCTATTGCTGATATTTGCATGGTTGTGCGCATAAACAACTGTCGTAGATTTTTGGATAGTATTTACTTAATTTTGTTTTGCCAACCCTAAATTGGTGGCATTTACATGTAGTGTTTTCGACAAATGCACATTCAATTACATGAATAGATTTAAACCCACAATACATAATTCTTGGTATCATTCGAACCCAATTAATGTGCTCGGTTAAACAAGAATTCACTGACAACTAATGAGCCTACTGTCTTCTAAATGGGTGCAAATCAATTTTTGTGAGTTCTTAAAAGCTTTGTGGGTAGGTAGGCGTTGACGTCTCATTGACAGCAATATCATTATAGATGAAACCAGAATAATGTTAAACACAACCAAGACAATTAAAATAGACGAGTGACTGACTCGGGATTCCAATTCTGAAAAACTCGTAAAATTAAGCTAGCTTGCAATCAACTGCATCACGAAGGTAGGATATGAAGCATCAACTTCAAATGTAAACAGTGTAATGTTCTGAATGATAGGTTCACTAACCTGGAATATTTGAACGGCCACCATTTTGAAAATAAGTCTCAGCCACTAAAACACATAAGTTTACATGGTCTACCATAACGCCACTTGTGTGAAAAATTTGGTGGAAATAGATTGATTGGTCCCCGATATAAGGCAAAAAATTCTTTTATAATCAGTGCTATCTTACAAAACTGCTTAAAAATGATCTTTATACAATGCATCTAATAGATACTGTCAGTATAAAATGTTTGTTTGAATTTGGATGAAAAGTTAAATAGATATACCAAATATATAGAAATATTTATATGGCCGCCATTCTAAAACTTAAGTAGCTGACCCTATTAAAATCGGGTAACTTTACATGGCCTTCTGCAGGTGTGAAAAATTTTGCGGAAATTAGATGAATCATTCCGGAAATATGAAAAAATGTTCATTTTACTCATCTGACACTACTTTACAAAATATCCTACAAAGGAGGATCTCTGTACACTTAAATGGTGGTTCTAATTAATACTGTTAGCATACAAAATTTGGTTGAATTTTGTTAAAATGTTTAACCGATATGATAAATTGATCTAAATTATTTATATAAGCCCCATCAAAACATTCCTGCCGCACATAAAACCTGTTAATTTACATACCCTACTGTAACAATACTTGCGTGAAATTTCGGCATGAATGAATGGATTGGTTGAACGATTTATTGATTGATCCGATATGTGCCATAAAACCTCCATTGTTTATATGGCGATATTCATAAATGGAGGACAAAAAGTTTATGTATTAGCATGTTCCATGATTGTCATAGAGCCGACCTTTCGTGGCGCAGTCAGTTGGTGCGCTATCGATCTGGGGTGCGAGAGGCTCTGGGTTCAAATCCCGGTAAGGCATGGGTGTTAGTTTAAGTTAGGTTATAAGTTAGTCTGTAAGACGTCCCCTGATAAGCTTTCAAGCATAAAACCGGGGAACATGAAAAATCCCTTTACAATTACAAATTTTCGTAGAAAACATATAAAAGTTCAATTTAAATTTGCCATTCGGAACATAAGAGACTTACACTCATAAAACATATAAATTAAGATGTCCTACCTCAGTACAAATTCTTCGCCAAATTTGAAATACATCGATGGTTTGTTTCCCGAGATAGGTACGACATAAAAGCGTTATAATTTCATATAGGGCTATTTTCCAAAACACCGGAATATTGAGGCTATGTGTAGAAAATTCTGATGGATGTATAATTTATGCTGTCAGTTGAGTTAAGTTGAAAATTTGTTTGCAATATAGTAGATAAAAAAAATTGAGCTAAAATATTTTTATGGCCGCTATTTAGCAAATATGTGTGTCTGCGACTCTCAAAGTTTATATAGCCTACCATACTGCTACTTGTCAACAAATTTGGTAGAAATCGGTTGTTTTTTTTTCCGGAGATATCAAGTAATTTTAATTTTCCATATAATACTATTGTACACAATGGCGGAAAAAGAGATTTTGTGCGGGCACATTTCAGGGATGTAACATTTATAGCCAGCATAAAAAGTTTAATTGGAAATAATTACATTTTTTCGAAGATTTACAATTGAAAACTAAAATATTTACATGGCTGCCATTTTAAAAACAAGTGCCTGGCATACCTAAAACATGTCAGTTAACATTACCTACCGCGTACTACTGTTTGCCATATTTGGTAGGAATCGGTTAAACAGTTTCCCGAGACATAACTATTTTTTTAAATTTATTCGTGTTGTACTATCTTACAAAATGGAGGACAAAAGAGGCTCCATGTAGACACATTTTATGCTTGTTTTATATACTGCTAGCATACAAAGTTAAGTTGGAATTTATTGAATAGTTTCGAAGATAGAGCATATTACACTGAAATAGCTAGATGGCCACCATTTTAAATACGTGTCTGACATACTTGATCAATATTCGTACATATCACCCTGTCGTAGTACTAATTGTTTGTCAAATTTGGTAGGAATCTGTCAATTGTTTCCCGAGATATCACAAGAAAACTTTACCAATTCATGTAGCGCTATCCTACAAAATGAAGGACAGAAGTGGTTCTTTTTTGGCTTAAATGGCGCTTGTAATAGAGACTGTCAGAATACAAAATTTGGTTAAAATTGGTCAAACGGTATAGTAGTTATACCAAATAAACCTAAAATACTGTGGCCACCATTTTGAAAATAAGTGCCTGGTGAATTTAATCGATTTATATTTCGCTTAAATATCATAGCATTACTTAAATGCAAAATTTGGCGAAAATTGGTTCAGTTGTTTTCGAGATATAATGTAAAATCTTTATTTGTTCATGTGGTGCTATCTGAATTTAATGCTTACACCTTGCACTGTCAGCATACAAAATTTGGTTTAAATCTGTTCAATGATTTCCGAGATACGACATATCAACCTCAATTTTAAAATCGCCTCAATTTTGAAAGAACGTATCAGGCGTGATCGCAAAAATTTAAAAAGTCAGGTGTCCTTACAAATTACCAAATGTGTACCGAGTTTGGTGAAATTCGGTTCACGCGTTCAGAAACTTGAGGAGGCGAGGACGCACAGACACGCAAACAGACACAATCATACACACACCGACAGAAAAGTGATCTCATAAGCCTTTATTTCATTCGGAAAGTATGCAAAATAGTGTGTATTAGTCTTGGTTTCAATGAATAGACCGCAGTTTATTTGATGCAACTTGGAGGTACTTGAGACAGTAATGAATGCCGGACAAAGTGTATCACATAGTACAGCGGTGGAGTAGCGCTAGGTTATGGCTTGGGAACACCCAGTGACTCAGGATCCCAAAAAGACTTGTCCCCAGTTTGCAAATGTGGCTGGGCCAACGTTTGCTCAACATTTGGCTTTACCCTTGGCCCAATGCTGGCATATTACACTGGCCAAACTCCGAATGTCACGTGGGCCTACGTTAGCCCAACATGAATACAACCGAAATACAACATTGGCCCGACATAATTATATAGCTGTACGCACACTTTCAGGAATAGTATTTTTATATATATTTTTTTTTTTCAGAAAGGTATTCACAGTCATTTACCAACCAAAGTTGTAACAAAATGTTTAGAAGTTGGTAATGCTGGAAATATGTGAAAATGCATACATAATAGCAATCAATAAAACGATTTTGCCAACATTGGTTACCAGTGTTTCAAATAGATTTTACGAACTAACTAAAAACAAAAACAATTGTGATAACCCTATTACTATGAGCCACTTTCCCTTTCAAATTATGAACTCAAAGTGTCCTTCGTAGAGGTTGGTTTCGAACTCTGACACTTAAGGTCATCATGCCGTTTTTTTATCCACTACACTATTGAGACGTCACGCAATAGGCAAAGCAATAAGAGGACGCCATAGTATTGCAGCTCAATTCACTGTGTTAGGTTATCTAATCGTTGTAAGTCAGTTTTTACTACATCGAAGATGTATTTAAAACCTATCAGTTACAATTTAATATTTTCCAACTAATGCCAAAGAAAACCTAAATCATTAACTGATAATAAAGAGATATATATTTATATAATATATTTTTCTTTATTAATAATGTTCTATCTTGGCATAATTTCTGCAGTGCACTATTGTTGCCCGACATAACAAAATAACTCATCACCAACTGTTATGTACACAAGATTGTCTTAACACATGAGGAACAAACACAGTTTAAAGGAAAACCAGACTTGGAAAGTTTTCATATGCATATCTACTAGTATATTTATGTTACTTATACAATGCTGGGCCAAAAAAGGTTTATTTACCAAATAAGACATAGTTTGGGAGTTTAAAACGTTGCTTTGAATCCATCATACGAAATTGTTTCATTTCATCAGAAATATGGCAATATTGGTTACACAATCTTGGCCGAACAGAAGTTTACATTGCAGATGCCATCAGTTTGTTTTCCAACATGTAATCAACACATCACCAATGAAGTCGATTTTAAATCAAACATGGTCTGTATGTTTAAAAACACTGCTTTTAAAAAGCATTCGAAATTGTTTTACTTTATTATAAATATGGTAGTTACCATGGTTACTACAATATTGGCCACACAATGCTGATCCTACAGAAGTTTAAATGCTAAATGACTAGAGTATTTTTTTTTTTTCCAACAAATAACCAACACATGACCAACGACGTCAATTTGAAATAAAACCTGGTTTGTGTGTCAAAAATATAGCTTTTACACAAACATACAAAATTATTTTTTTATTTAATTAGAAATATGATAATTACGATTGATGTCATAATGTTGATTACACAATGTTTGCCCAAGTTAACAATTACTAGGCCTAGGAATACCAACTGTTGCGTTCCCAATATATAACCAAATGACATATTTTAAAGAGAAGTATCTTAGGTCATGAAGAACCTCAATATTACGCAAAAAATTGGCAATGTTTTCATAGACAGACGTTTTTCCAAACTTTTACATAAAATGGTTCGCCCAACAGAAAAAAATACACCTATTACCAACAATATGTTTACCAACTAGTTACCAACCATTTCGATTTTTAGAAAAATGTACACTTGCGAAAGGTTATGGCATTTTTTGATTTCGTGACATCATTGCCTGTGAGGTCTGAGTAATCTTTAATATTTTATTGTTTGCAAATTTTTGCTGGCATTTTACGTAGGGCCAGCGTTATATTGATGCGTGTGTTTTCCAATCCAACGTACAGAGTGAGTAGGGAGGAAAGGAACGTATATTGGGAGACGATAGTATAGGTCACCAAAGAGAGAAAAGTTTATCAGAACATATTTTTATTTTCAGTAGTTTCTGAAATATAGATCTTTAAATTTAGAGCATGATACACGTGTTTACGTTCACAGTAAATGCTCAAAATCGAAGTGTGATATTTTACAGCTCCTTTCCTGAGGTTGCGTGTCCTTCGCCTAAGTGTGACTTGTTTTTTATTTCAGACTAGTAACGGCATCAACAACACAAGCAATCAATTCCTTTATTTTTACCGGATTTGTTGCTTACACTTCCGTTTTCAGACACATGTTCATATAAACTGTTCTCCTTGTGGTGACCTATGCTATCGTCTCCCTGACTATTTCCCTTTCCTCCTGACACATTTTGTATAGCCAACCTTGCCAAAAAAAAATTTCAACGTTGGGCCAACGTAGGTTGCTAATGGGGGTAAAATGGGATCCAAATTATTTATTTATTTCCTCTATAAAATAACCGTGGAATGTGAATTTATGTATAGCAATTTTACTGATTAGTATTTACGTTTGCAGCTATAAAAACACATGGATACTGTTTTCTTTACACTATACTGCTGAAGAGAATTTTGCCGGCATAACGTCATCGTCACACTGATACAACTCATTATGATAGCATATAGAAATAAAGATGGCGCCATGCGCTTTTTTTCGTTTCGAGACGCAAATAAAGGTTATCAGTTCGTTTTTATCTCCTGTATATGGTGTTCACGGTAAAGTGAGCACTTTTGAAGCCCTTGATACGTTTTTTCTTACAGCCTTATTATATCCTTTAACCACATTTTAAATAAACATTGCCATGAAAGTAATAAACAGTGTGTATATTCCACCGCACTCGGAAGTTAACGTCTAAGGCTAATATAAAATATATTTACTGACTGTTATACCAAATGAGAAGGCTTTCAAAAGTGCTCACTTTACCGCGAATAGCCTATAAGCTGGTATGATTTGTAAATTTACCATACCTGTGTATACGTACAGTGACAAAGCGCGAATAGTAAAATATTTTCCCGTGCGTGCATGGTAATATTCCTAGAGTTGCTCGGGAAAGAGTCGAGTGAGTAGAGAAGTTGCCAACTTTGTATAGTAGTGATGCTAAACATCCCCATATTTTCAGCCTGATACGTAGTACTACGACTATGCACTGTATCGGTTTAAAACTTCCATTACTGTTTATGAAGTTACCAGAATTTTTTTTTTTACAGCGTGTGCATCTGAACAGCGGTAAAAAGAATGAAAAATCTGCGCAGCTTACCCTCTAGTCCGCTCCCCGCGACGTACATCGAACACACCAGCACCAAACGCCGGCCTTTGCAGGCGTATGAGCTTGAAATAATAAAGAAAGGAAAGAGCCTACTCGAATGCTGTCCACATACTCGTGGCAAAAGTTAACGCACGGCTCAGCCCTTAAAAACGTATGGAATAAAAAAAAAATATGCCCCCCCCCCCCCGGGGAACGCCAGGTGTTTGAGCATCTCCTGATGCTTTGCGAATCTAGTAAAGCACGGACAAAATAAACGGTCTCATTGTGACACCAGCGAATAAACAAACGCGAGCGGCTTCAGGCAAAATAGAGGGGTCTTAAAATATTCTAGTATTGTCCTCTACAGACACCCATCTTCGTGTCTTCGTTCCACATTCATATCCTAGATATTTTTTATTCCGTTCTGTCCAATCGTGTTTTATTTGGGTTCTCATTTCTCTTCAATTACCTTTCACTCTTCAGTTCACTGCCATCGAAATTATTTTCACGCGCCCGTGACATCTGCACCGATTGTGCTCTAACATGTTCCAGTTTAAGCGATTACTTTCGTTACCAAGACTAAATAAACTCTTTATTTGTATATATTATGATGTAAACGACAGTGTATTAGCAGCGTAAACGACAGCGAACTAGAGAATGTGTAACCATATCACAGCGTCTTATAAAAAAGTATTTAAATTAATGGAACTGAGATCGGATATACATTGTGATATTGCTGGTAAAAATATGCCAGTAATTTCACGTAATATTAATTTTGTAAAAAATAAATAAATATATATTTACTTCACATAGGGATTATCCGATTAAAAAAAAAAAAAGTTTCGAGTTGTTAGTAAGAAACTGTGCTTGTCAGTTCTGGCACTGTTGTTAATCCGTGCGTTCAGCTGGTTCCACAATTCAATGATGTGATGAGTTGTAGCCAACCAGGATGAAGCAACTGTCAGTCTGAAGTTGCAAATGTCTGCGACGCACAGCGGGCCAAGCATGCATAATCCAAGGAAAAAAAAAAAAAATTTTACTTGTCTCAATGTGATATACATGGTCATAAAAATAGGGTTTGATCCTAGTAAAGCTACTCTAATACAGAAAAGTGCGATTTCAAATGAAACAGAAGATAGGGGATTACCGTAATTGCAAAAAGCTGTCATTGGGACTCTTCAGTCTCACTCGCACTGTCAGCGTCAATCGCTGCTGTCGTCTACCGAACAACGGACATCTGGTTCCCGAAGCATGTCCAGGACCTCCTTATCAAACTGCGTGACTTTCTTCTTCGGCATCTCCCCGAGTGAAGAAATAAGCCGGTCCGAGGATATCAGCGGCACCTCGAGGATATCTTCATCTGTTTGGTTCGAGACACCTTCCGGCAAAAACATTCTCCGAACTTTTTAAATTCCTCGTTTCTGGCCTAATTGGGCCTCCTCGCTTAGCTGGATTAGAATTTCGTGAAGTGTTGGCGGCATGGCGTGCCATGGGTGTTATGCACGAATAGCTGGGCTGTCTCCAACGCACAAGTGCAACACTTTCCCACGTCTATTTCGCGGCCACAAGAAAGCACTTGCAAAATTGTGATTAATCTTCTGGCGATGCCGATGTCAACTCCAGTGATGCTTGTCAACAAAGCCGGATTCTAAAAAAAAAAAAAACAACGCCTTGATGCATTCCCATAATTTGGGTTGCCAAAGCCCGGTTTTGGCTTGTCTACTAGCAGCCTTATTTTTTAAAATCTGTCTTCAATGGTTTTCATTTTCTTCGAGACAATATTCTTCTGCCCGATATCCCAAGATTTTTTTCAGCATCTATCTATTGCTACACGAGAGAGTAATACATTTACGGATCCTACGTACGGATCCTGCGGGCAGGAGCAGCGCCGACAGAAAAGGAGGACTTTCAAAGCCCATTTTAATTTTTCTAGCTTTTCAATATACCTCTGTACCCAACCAGCTATTGATCTTACATAGCGACTGACTTACGCATTAATAATTACGTCACAGTATTAATTGTGCCGAAATTTGGCAATATCACTAATGAGACGTAAATACGAGCTCGTAGTTGAGTAGTCGTGTCTGTACTGCTGTGCAATGTCAACAGCTAGTCGGGAATATGAGTACTTTCGGAGTTTTCCTTTTAAAAACATCCCCAAGCTAGAAACCCCGAGAATACAATACGACGGGGACCGGAAGCGCCAATAGTATGCGAGAGTGATTAAAAAAAAAAGAAGGCAGGCTCATTATTAATGGCGGGTGACCTGTACGGCGAGTCGGCGATGCAGAAAATGCCCCGTGGTTTACTTGGAAGGCGTGGGCGGTAACCAAGCGTCCTCGCGCTCAGATAACTCTTACCTTCCGACCACACACACACACACACATCTACTGTACGTATAACAAAGCCATCCTCGCCGCCTCAACAAACAACTGCGCCTTTCGCACGAAGCAAATTTAACTACGTCAACACGATACGTTCCATAAAATACGCTATCTTTTATATAGCAATGTATACACACTATAAACCTGCAGTACACGCATAATTTTCAAAACCAATATTGGCGAACAGAGTTTCAAACGATGCAAGTATAGCCAACCCAAAATGTGGTATTGTCAATAAATAAACAAACTTCTTTATTAAAACTGATGCTTTTATATTTCCAGACCCTGAAAAATATTGTGATTAAGTTATTTAAAGGATGAAATATTGATAGTATACTTATATTGCAAAATGGCCGTTACAAACCTATGATGTTAGCTGAAGTATATGGTTCCTTCTTTCCGAAATTGAAAGGTGTGGTTCTAAGTATAAGGTAACAAAAATTTTAGTCTTTGTTTTGTGTATCTGTCAACGTGTTAATTTGCCCTTATTGTTAAGCACCGTTAATTACCGTTATCAAATTATTGTTTTAAATTCGTTCACCAGCGAAAAATACGAAGTAGAAAACTTTTGCCGGGGCATTATTTTTTAAACATAATGTCGTATGGATTATGACTATCGAACATTTGATGAAAAAATCACTCCATATATCACGTGTTTTGTTGTTTCCTAAATATGTCATCTATCACAAGCGTTTTATACTCCCGCTAACATAAAATTAGCTTATTTCTAGTTAAACTGAAATTTTACTCATTTCTTATTTATAAATTATAATGCTTCATTTATTATTAATACGGAAGAATACCGAGAAAATATGTTCTATAAAGGTAATGCCTAGTAAGAAATAGGCAGTTTGCTCGCACAATATTATTGAGCTGGGTGCACACGAATGCGCTGTGTTGCCCCTTTGGTGAAACTGTCAAGTCACTTAAGCTTGTATGAAACGATAACATTTTCCGTACAAGGTCGGGGCGGAAGCTCCCACGAGATCTGATACCCAATCCTGCAAGCAAGCAGTTATGGAAGGTTCTTTGGAAAAACCTATCTCACGATACTTATCACACAAGTAAAGACGAAAGTATATTTTTAATGATCTCTCTTCTGCAACTGTGGCTCAGAAACTATCTTCACTCACGACTTTAGCATTATGCGTTTATACTCAGAGTAAGATCTCTTTGTTGTTATTAATTGAACTTTAATCTATACAAATAAAATAGAAATGCATATCTGTGATTTTCGAGATTTCCACTTTTAATTATTTTTTCATATACCATAATTGATTACTAACCCATACCTAATTTTAATTCTTTTCATATCTGTCTGTGTGACCAGATTTAACTCAAAAACCACTTAACGTATTGAAATAAAATTTATACAGTTTATAGATAATAACCTCAGGACCAACTTAGTCTTTGTTTCATTGTGATATCACAAACGGTTCCCGAAAAAATGATTATCAAGGATGTAAATAGGTGTTGGATTAAGCTTTTCTCAGTATTACTGCATAAAAAAAGCAAGGTAAAAAATTTTTCCGTGATTTCTCCTTTCTTTTTTGTCTATGGACTATAAACATTTTCCTTAAAAAAAAAGCCGTCGTGGCCCAATGGCTAGAGTTATTTAAAGTGGGGCCGCAGTGACTCAGTGGTTAGAGCACCCAATAAGGGGGCCGCAGAAGCTCGGTGGTTAGAGAACCCAATAAGTGTGCCACAGAAGCTCAGGGGCAAGAGAACCCAATAGTGTGGCCGCAGCTGTTCAGGGGCTAGAGCACCCAATAATGAGGCCGCAGTAGCTCAGTGGTTAGAGAAGCCAATAAAAATAGCTAGATCAATTCAAATTCCTAAATATGATGCTAACATAAAACCTGTACGAAGCGATGGTAGGATGTAAATTCATAATTCCATTCAACCTGAAAGAAGAAATATTAGTACTTTAAACATAGAACCTTAATGAAACTATGGTGGGCTTTATTTTAATAACTTTACAAAAACAGCATGCGAACGAAGTCTCACGGGTCAGCTAGTTTTAAATAAACAGGAACGTTTACCATAGTTTTCGCACAATGCTGTTTTGGAGACAGTAAATATTTTCATGTTTTTTATTTACTGTGTATTCGTGTTTAACATTCTACGATCTTTCTCAGAGAAAAATAAACAAAATGAATATATATATATGTATATGATTGGATCGAATTTCAACCTAGTAGGAAACTTTCCATCGCAAATTGCACTCGGACAGTTATGAAACCGTCCATGAAAACGGCCGGCAGATGGTCAAATATTCCAAACAACCATCCATACAAGTGCACATACAGGCTTGCAAGGAATCGTCCAAGGAATCTTCCTTCGTGGTAAACAACCATCCATACAAGCGCACATACAGGCTTGCAAGGAATCGTCCAAGGAATCTTCCTTCGTGGTAAACAGGCTTTACACTGCAAAAAAAAAATTGAGGTAAAAATTCCTTTACATGTAAGGTAATTACCGGTCAAATGTGGAGTAGATTTACATTACAAGTAAGGTACTAATCCCTAATCGTACGGAAAACGTACCCAACAATTGTAGGGGGAAAATCTCATAAGTAAGGTAATATTAACTATACTGTATAATAAAATAATATTTAAAAAGCACACGGGGTATTACTACTGTTAGTTTTTGTTTATTTACCATATCCTCTGACGAATAGTAACCGAAACCCCCAGCTCAAAAATCCTCGACACTTGCTGGTGGATGGGCACGAACCATGGACCTCTGCCACGATAGCCCGATGCGCTATTCATTACACCACGACGACAACATCACAATATGCTTGAACATTAGTGTATTAGAGAATAGTTTCTTCCACCCGTCCTCCCACTTAGTTGTTGAGAGAACGCTGAAGAGGTGCACGCGTCGTAATGCAGTTTTCCCTTCCATGTATGGGATCTTTCACCGCTATGTACGTGAATTTTACTCCAGAGTGCGGTAATCATAACTTACGTGTAAAGATCCGTGTTGAACAGCTTGTATGACTAGATAATATAAATTAATTTTAAGGTAAAAAAATATATATATTATACAATTATCAAATAGTCACAAATCGACTAGGAGATCCACACGTCCCAAGGTAATTTTCCCATCCATGTATGGGATTTTTCACTACCATGTACGTGGATTTTACTCCAGAGTGCTGAAATTTTACCTTATGCTGTAAGGAAAACTGTGTTTCCCACACAAGTTTGCGAATATTACCTTACACTTGTTCAGAAATTTTCCCATCATTTTTATAGCGTAGTTAATATTTGTTTGCACGAGGTGGAGGATAGCCTGAAAGTAGAACTTCAGCAAAGCTTCAGAAGAAAAGTCGAAAGTAACCGTGAATGGACTATAGTTCATTTGAGAGGTATTGATAGGTGCTTTACCTCGAGGTTTGGCGAGGGTGAAGTGAAGTGCGGATGGAGCAGCGGAGGAATCAAGGGCGCGAAAACGGGACTACCCCGAGAAAAACCGCTGGCCTACGGAAATGTCTGGCCCTTTTTCCACAAATGTTGATATAATTAAATGAATATGTTTGTGAGATCGGTTTTGTTTTATTTCTCCTATCAACTACGTAAATTTAATACAGACTTTTCAACGCAGTTTCAAGCCGAAAGAAGCGTATCACTGATAACTTAATTAGCAAATATTGGATTCACGGTTAATGAAGCCATAGTTATACGCGGATGCTTTAAATATAATATTCCATTACACACAACTGTGTTTTTACCAATTACAGAACTTTTATAGTTACTTTTTTTGTTTCCTAAATTATACGTGGACCTAAATAAATAATAAGTAGTACTTGAAAAAGCGGAACACAGATTTTACTGCAGATCGATATATTAGATATGAGGAAACTTTGATTTACGATGTTAACCAAATTTATATTTTATTTAGGCTATGAGCATAATTAAACATTTTCTTACGTCAGATTCTTAAGAATGCACCAGAAAATAGGGGATATATTTTCCAGGCTGTGTAAAATAAAGTTATTAATTTTTATTATTTTTGCTAATAAGACAGTGTAGTAAAGGCATTTTTGTTATAAGCTATTCACGGTAAAGTGAGCACATTGGAAAGCCCTCTCATTTGGAATAATAGTCAAAAAAATGTATGTTATTTTAGCCTCATGCTTTAACGTCTGAGTGTGGTGGAATCTACACAGTATGTTTATTACTTACATGGCAATATTTATTTTAAAATGTGGTTAAAGGATAAAAAAATTGCTGGAATAAAATAGTAACTAGTGCCTCAAAAGTGCTCACTTTACCGTAAACAGCCTATAATTGCGATAACGCATGCTGTATATAAGTAATAACATCGACAATAATGAAAACATTTTTAGAGATGCTTGAAAAATTAAAAAACCCAAAAATATTGAAATGGAATACAAAGGTAATTTTTAAATACGTTAACAAAATGACCAAGCAGGATTTAAAAAGATCTCCTCGAATATTTTTCTTCCGCCAGGGACACATGCAATTTCCTAATTTTCTTCCACTGCACATCCTTGGCCGAGAACCGTAACGTCAAGATTGTCGCAGAACGCCAGCTGCATTTCTCACGGCGGGAGAAATGCAAGTGTAAAAAGAAAGTGGAGAGAGTGAAGATAGTGCCAGGAATTTCTCATTCTGCTGGCATTTTAATTGGGAGTGCTTCTGTTCACGAAATGTCACACTTCCATTGCACGCAAGGAAACTCCGGGGAAGATTTAAAGACGATGGATACAAGAAAACATATGTTTCCCAATAAAAACTATTTAACTTGTAGAAATAAAACGCGAAGCCATTGCCAGAAAATTTGAAATTGGATTCCACAGTTTCTGAATGATCAAATAGTAGATAGTAATTACGCGAATTTGATATGTGAATACACTAATGAAAAAATCCCTTGCAGAAATAAAACAGTATATGCGGTAAAGTAATAATGTCACTAAATGCCTTAATTTCTTACATATGCCTAATCACGCGTAGAAAAGTTGTTGCGATTAAAGAAATTTTTTATTCAGTCTTTGATTGATGAAATGGGAACAATAATAACAAAAAAAAATCAACATTGTAAACTTTTACATAGTCATAGAATGAACAATAACACCAATGGTTTCCCAGAATAAAATTTCCTGTGAGTTAGAAAAACAGGGCAGATCCGTAGACCTGATGTCTATGAAACTTGTCAAAGCTGGTATTAAAGTACGGAAAGTTTTAGATCATGCAGACCATTTTTTTCAATAATGTCATTAAACTATGTTTATTTGCAAATGTGTCCACTGTTAGTCAAAAAATACACTCACTTGTATTAATGATAGCACAAATGCCTGAATAGGGAAATATCTTTCTCTTGAAACCAAGTAGAGGAAATGTTCACAGCTACTATACCACTGTACAGAACTGTAGTCGACCAACAGTGACATAAAAGATAATATTATGCTAATTTCCTACGTGCAGCAAGTAAATGTGTTACTGATTCTGAGATTGTTTGCATGGGAAACTCTAGATTTGTAAAATCAATTAGGCAGACAGTTTGCACGACTGGGTGAAGGTATTAAATAGGCAGGAGCGTTGCCCAATATTATTGCGGCTTTACGAGAAAGATTTCTCCTGAAACAAGACTGTGGTATTCAACCTATTTAGAATTTAATACACTCATATTTTGTGCGTTTCAACATATATATTTGCTAACATATATTTGATTGCGCACATCCAGTGATTGGCCTACACAAGGTAACTTGAAGTACTAAAATTCAGATCAAAATATTTTCCTCTCATTATTTTATTTATTTATTATCATGCTCACTTACAGTATCGACTTGTAGTGGTATATCTGGAAACCAAGGCCTAACGTAGCGCTACTTGTGTGAACAATGTGGCAGAAATTGGTCCATTCCTACCCGAGGTATGGCATAGAAACTTTGTTTTCTCACGTGGCAATACCGTATATAAAAGCTTAGAAAGAAATTCTTCATACAATGCTTCAAATAGATACTGTCACCTTACAAAGTCTGTTAAATTTTGTTAAATTCTTTAATAGAAAAGAACAAACTTATCTAAAATATTTATATGGTCGCCATTTTGAAAATCAGTGTCTTACCCACTTAAACCATGTACGTTTACAAGGAAATTCTATAGTATTACTGGTATGCGAAATTCTGTGAAAATTAATTAAGTGGTTCCGGAAATATGGCATGACTGTTACATTTATTTGTCTGGCACTATCTTACAAAAAAGGATGGCAAATTCTCATCTCTGTTTGCATAATTGATGTTTCTAAAGAATACTGCTAGTATACAAAATTTGGTTGAATTTTTTTAATTCTTTAATAGATACAACATATTAAGCCAAGTTCTGCATATTAACGCAATTTATAAAAAGTGACACGCCTAAAAAATGCCAGTTTACATGATCTACCGTAGCACTAATTGCGTGTACAATTTGCTGGGAATCGGTTAATGGGTCCCCGAGATATTGATAAAACCTCGGTATTGTCATAAAAACAGTCTTCATAAATGTGGCGGACAAAAAATTTTTGTGTCAGCACATTTGATAACTGTCATAGATACTACCAACATATAAGGTTTAGTTCAAATTGTTTGGGACATGTGGCCTACTAAGCAAAACTATTTACATGACTTATGTCAAAAATAATGATTAATCGGTTAAATCATATAGATTTAGACAGACTACAATTGTACACATTGCCACACGAATTTGGTGGGATCTATATAATTGTTTCCCGAAATGGGAACTGCCAACTCCAGACCAGCCAGCCACACTGGATGGAGGCCTAGGTACCACTATGAACAACATCCGGGAACTTCGAACATCCTGCGCGACACGTATTTCACCGAACTCGTGACACACCTACGATCATATTTCGGCCCCATCAGGGCAGCGAAAACCCTTGCGGACAAGCAATTACTGTTGCTAACGGCACTGGCATCTCTCCCACAGTAATGGCTAACACTAGAGTAGAACACGCACTAAACCATTAAACTGGAATGCCTGCGGGATCAGATCACAAATATATGAACTAGAACAACAACTAATAATATATGGAATTGATATAGCATTTATTACAGAAACCAGACTGGATAACCATGTTAAGCTTAAATTTGCGGGATATAATGTATATAAATCAGACAGGAACCTCAAAGTGGGCGGAACAGCTATAATAATTAAAAATGATATCCATCACCACCCAGTAAAAATTACAGACTTACAGCAGATTGAAGCCATAGCTATAAAAATTAAAAACCATACTCACATCCAAATGGCCGCAGTATATTGTCCCCCGAAATCAAAAATAAATGATGAAGACTTATATAAAATTATGGGCGAAACAGAACAATTCTTAATCGCAGGAGATCTTAACAGTAAATATAAAGAATGGGATTGTTTAAATAATAATACAAACGGCAGGAAATTACGCAGACATGCAGATAATAACAATTATGTAATTTTTCCACCACCTAAACCGACACACATACCGAATAATGGCCAAAGACCGGATAAATTAGACATAGTATTAACTAACATTCCCGACTCAAACATATAATCAGAAGTACTAGACGAATTATATTTAGACCACCTCCCAGTCTTTGTAAAATTAACCCTAAACACAAACATATATAATAATAAACATACCATAAAAGTCCAGTAATAAACTGGGAAGGATTTCAGAAAGATCTGATAGATAAAATGGCAACCCCACCTGAAATTAATGATGAATTGCAACTAAATGTGCAAGTACAACTATTCACCGATACGACAGCAGAAACATTAAAACAAAATACTAAATATTTGGAAAAAGTCAGTACACAAGAGTAAATTACCCAGAATTAGACTTCTTAAAAACCCTTAAAAGACAGGCGCGAAATAACTGGCAAAGAAATAGAAATCCCGCAAATAAAACAGAGTACAATAGGCTTAAAACACAATTTAAAAGTAAGCTCGAAGAATTAAAAATTAAAGACTGGAGTGAGGCCACCAAAAATGCGGCTAAATATCCTAGAGAAATGTGGCTATTAACTAAAGCACTAACAGGGAAACGTAAAAAATTAAACACACCAGCAATAGAAACTCCCCAAGGATTTGTTTATAATGAAAGAGATATAGCCAACATAATTGCAGAAAGCCTACAGAATTGATTTTCCCCTAATAAAGATAAACAAGATAAGCAATTCACACAATCAGTCAATAATGACATAAATGAATACCTAAAAATAAAAGAAACCTCTGAATACGAGCATATCACATTAAAGGAACTTTTAAAAATAATAAAAACGCGCCCCAATAACAAATCCAGAGGCCCAGACGGAATAAAATACGAAGCATTAAAGAAATTACCTGTAAACGCCCTAGAATTCTTATTAAAAATATATAATTCTATGTTCAAACTATGTCGATTCCCACAGGCCTGTAAGAAAGCTAAAGAAATTATAATACCAAAATCTGGAAAGGATCCCAGTAAACAGACGACCTATAAGCTTACTAAATAGCACGAGCAAAATTTTTGAAAAAGTCCTTTTATACAGATTACAGTTTCATGCAGACGTAAACAAAATAATCCCAGATAATCAGTATGGATTTAGAGCTCACCACGGCACCATCCGCCCACTAATTAAAATAGTAGAAGATATACCAGATGGATTTAATAATAAAGAACAAAGATACACGATAATACCATTATTAGATGCAGAAAAAGCTTTTGACAAAGTCAGGCTACCAGGATTAATATATAAACTGTTAAACTATAATTTCCAAGCCACATACGTAAATTTACTAGCACACTACTTAAATAACAGACGATTTTACGTAACACTATAGGGAGCAGACTATAATACTAAATTTGAAACAGCAGGAGTTCCACAGGGATCAGCACTCTCCCCTTTTCCTATAAAGTATTTACACGGCTGACATCCCTATGCCAGAACTAACGCTAATATTCAAGTGTACGCAGATGGCACTGCAATAATGTAACAACATTTTAACGTAAAATATGCCTTAGCAGCCCTACAGAGAAAACTTACAACTCTGAAAAAATTGTACACCAAATGGAGAATTAAAATTAACCCTGGAAAATCCGAGACAATAATCACTAAAAATGTTACCAAGATCACCAAAAGAACTAATACTGTTTAATCAAAATATTGCGTTTGTTAAAACTGCAAAATATTTATGCATAACTTTGGACCATAGGTTAATTTGGCAGCCACACATAAATAACGCAAGAAATGCAGCACTAGGCAAACTTAAACTGCTGTACCCCATTTTAAATGCAGATAACTTCACACTAAGCAAAAAACTTTTAATATATAAACAAATAATACTCCCCGCTATGCTATATGGATGTGAGGTGTGGGGACATGCCGCAAAATTCAGATTAAAATATTTGCAAACTGTACAAAATAATTATTTGAGAGTAATAACTAACCAAGACAGATTCACACCCAATCAAACTATCCATGAGCTGCTCTCAGCAAAATACATTAAAGACATAATTGTAGACAAAAATAAAAATCTGTATAATAATTTAGAAGGGCATGACAATAAAATTAGTTAAAACTTGGGTAACTATGATCCCGCAGGCATAAGAAAATTAAAAAAACCTAAACTTATCTGAACACTGCGAAAATAGGAATGAGCCCGCCCGCTGGTTGGCCGGTGAAGCCGGCCAATCACAGCGCACGACCCCGCGAGGCTATAAATACGACGGCGCTACCAAAAAAAAATCCGGCATTCGGAGGCCAGTGAGGCGACAGCTGCAAATCGCAAACTTAGCACACGCGGTCGAGTGGCTCTTCTCAGAGCTGCTCGTCCAATGAAAGGTATACAAGTGTGGGTAGTTCTTGTTAGAACTGCCACACAGCCCGGGAAAGACGGCCCGGCGCCTGCGTCTGGGCAGCCGACTCCCCTCCCCCCCCCCCAAAAAAATCGGGAAGCATGCGTCGGTAGAGCGCGCATGCCGACCGCACCACCCAAGCCGTGCACGATATATTCACTACACTTACCGATGCACACCGCACCATAACTTCTTACACTCACAAACACAACAAAAAAGAAGTAGAGGTGCGCTGTTTCAGGGGTCTACTGCGTGGATTCTCGGGCAAGGAGACCTGCCCCACCTCCACTCGGGAATCAGGCCTAGTGGCACACACACTGCCCCAGGGAATAGTGTTCATATGGGGTAACGTCGCAATAATCACTACCACCACTGTATATATCACTTAACTAGCTTTCAACACTAGACATACCGGGATAGGTAATTAATAACTAAAATTATAGAAAAACATTTTTTAAAAAATTATATGTATAAATATGTATAAAATTTAAAAAAAAATGACAAACTATATTTATACAACAAAAAAAATTAAAATATAAAAAAATCACAAAAAAAATTTAAATGTAAAAAAAATCAAAAACACTATAAAATACTTATATTATCATGTACGCACAATGACGCACAGATTTGATAGTCTGTTTCAGGTCGGGAAGAAGCTGACTACCAAGAAGGCATAAGGGGGGAGGGAGCCCTGCTTTTACCAGAAATCCGACTGGACTACGGAACCAAGGGCTCCCTAGAATATGCACTAATAACGACCACCTTTCTTTCAGGTTTGCACCCTCAGTGCTCAACTTTGGTCCTCCCCCCCCCCCCTTTTTTTATCTTAATTATAGACAAAAATATTATTTTTCTTCTCAGGTAGCAGAATGAAGAAATATGGCACACAATTAACATTACAATTAGCTTTTATAACGTACCCACTTTGAGTCATGTTTCCTCCCGAAATGAAAAACTAAATTAAAAAAAATTAATTAATTAAAGTGCTATCAGCACCAAAACAGAAGTGTGCCATAAGTATACGTAAAAGTAAATGTTAATAAGTATATGATATCTTTGAATAAGAGCCATCAGCGCAAACACATTTGACTATGAATTTTTAAATTCTCTCCTACACTACACATTGAAACGTACCCTGTGGGCTGCCCCCGGGAGACTAGGGACGCACCTATACAAAAAATGCGAGTTTAGTTAGCACGCTTGCAAACAACAGACCAACATATTAGACAGACATCACGACACTAACATTCACTCCAGCCGTGAGGCTGGAGGGGAGCCTCACTCCCCCGCCGAATACAACCACACGTAACTTAATTTAAAAATAGGCAACAACTTAAACAGCCTTAACACGGGTCCGGTGTCCAAGAAACCACAGCTACACGGCGCCCCGCCGCCTTACCCAATGATTTAAGTACGTGTCTGGGTGCATTTAGTCTTTACAAACACCCTGTGAGTTATGGGAGTCTAGGGTCCCGGTCTCACGACACACGGGCCATTCGGTGGCGTATGAGGGTTCGGCGGCGGCGGCGGACATAAAAAGTTAAACTTTGAGTGTAATGTTATCTTCTAAAATGACGGAGAAAATTGTTTATGTATAAGAGCATTTGATGCTTGCATAGCTACTGCCAGTATAGAAATTTAAGTTGAAATTTTATACATGGTTTCGTAGATACGGCTTATTAAGCTAAAAAGTTTATATAGCGGCTATCCTGAAAATAAGTGCCTGATTCTCTTCAAATATGTATCTCAATATAGCCTACCATAACACTACTTGTTTGCGTAATTTTGAAGAAATCCGCCGATTGTTTCCCGAAATATGAAAGAAAACTTTATTTTTTCATGTGGCGATATCTTACAAAATAGCGCACAAAAGAGACTTCGTGTAGACAAATTTTATGACTGTAATAGCTACTTCCAACATACAAGGTAAACTTGAAATTGATTGCATTGTTTGGAAGATACGAGTGTGTGGCCCACTTAGAACCTACCTATACACATAGCCAGCCATGGTTTGCCAAAATTGATAGGTATTGGTTATTTTTTCCCTGAGATATTACAAAAATAATAATTTATTCATGTTACACAATCTTATGATATGGCGGAATAAAGTTGACTTAGTGTAGACAAATTTGATGGTTGTAATGGATACCGCCAGCATAAAAAGTTAAGTGGAAATTGTTTGCATGGTTTCATAGATTTAGCAAAGTAAACTAAAATGTTATATGGCCGACATTTTGTAAATAAATGTCTGATCCACTTAAAACCCACAATTTTTTTATGGCCTACCGTAGTATTATTTGTTTGCTTAATTAGGTAGGAATCAGTATATGATTTCCTGAGATATTAGTTAAAAACTTTATTTCCTAATGTGCCAATATCTTAGAAAATCGCGAACAAAAGTAGCAAAGTGTTGGTTTATATGATGCTTGTAATAGATACTTCAAGAATACAAATGTTTGGAGAAATTGGCCGAACGGTTTAGTAGCTACAGCAAATATACCTGAAATATTTGTAAGGCTGCCATTTTGAAAATAAGCGTCTTATCCATTTCGATAGCATGTGTTTACATGGTTTACCATACCGTTAAGTACGTGCCAGATTTTGTGACAGTCAGATAAGTATTTTTCGAGATATAATATAAAGACTCAATTTTTTCCAGTTAGTACTATCGTCCAAAATGTAAGACTAATAACGATATGCATATCAAAATTGAATTCAAAGGTTATGCACTATCAAAGTACAACTTTTGGGTTAAATCGGTTAAATGGTTCCCGAGATGACATATCACCCTAAATGTTAAAATGGCCCTTTTTTTGAAAAGGAACACCTGGAGTGGTCGGGTGTCCTTACCAAGTACTATATGTATACCGAATTGTGTGAAATTAGGTTCACGCGTTCAAAAGGTTTTTAGGGGGCGACACACACACAGGCACACGCACATACACGCAGACATAAAAGTGGTCTCATAACCCTTTCCTTCCTTCGGAAAGTAGGCAATAAAGGGATGTTATTTACCAGTCGTATAAATGTCCTGCCGCCATGAGGTGGTACGCGATCCTACGCCTCATACGAAGTGTTTGCCCAGCGGTGAGTCAACATACCCGGTAAGAGGTGTGATGGCTCGCACCAGTTTGGTTCCACGGGAGGTGGGAAGAGGTTGTGTGTAAGCAGATTTCGGGTGGGGCGAGTGGTGAAGCGAGGATGGGTATGGTTATATGCCGATGGTGTAGCGACCACGAGGGCGAATCCATCGCATGTAACCTGCGCCGCCACCGGCAGCCGGAATTATTCGCGCAGTCCAAACAGCGCGCGGGGTTTAATGTGTGCCTAAAATCAACAGCGCCACTTATGGTTGAAGAGGGTTCGAGGGGAAGGGGCGGCTGCGAGCGAGTGGCCTTCGCTGTGGGGTTGAATCGGGGTCACCGGAAATCGATACGCGCCCAGCCCCTTCCCTGCCCCTTTCCATGGAGGGGCAGAGAAGGTGGGGAAATTCGGACGTGCAGGGCGCGTCTCGCCAACCCCTCCCCACTCCCCAAAAAAAAACTCCATTCTTCCAGGATCGTCGAATTTCTCCCGTCAGCTGTCGCCACGCACAAATTAGGTTCGTGGCCACCGGGCGAAACTCGTATGTAGGCAGCATCCAAAGGCTGAGGAGGGGGAAATGGACCCCCCGCTGGAAGAGCATCGACATACTTCGCGCTACATTCCTTTTCTTTCAGACAGTGCTGAGGTTGCTGATCAGCACGAAGCCCTTTAGGAACGTCAAGAGTCGGTGGTCTCGGTGGATGAACACTCGCCAGCAGTGCAAAGAAATGGTGCCCGCCAGGCCCAACACGACTGTGTTGTCGTGCCATTTAGCAACAGACGAGTTCTGCGACGACAGGAAGATTAATTTGTAAACAATTATAGTATGAACACTCAATTAAGATGAAAATAATTTAATGCTCTCCCGCCTTTACGCTCATCGCATTCTCGGCAGATAGCAGCAATGTTGCAGTTTCCTGGTTGGAATAATCGTTTACCACCGCCATGACAGTTCGTCTGCAACTGCTGAGAATATACACTACTTTCCGCACACAGGTGTTCTCTGGATGGAGAAATACCACACGTAAGTGAATCACCAGCAGCCTATGTAGATAACACAACTATTGTCACAGGCTCAGCTGTTGATAGCAGAAAAAGAAATACGGCCTGTGCCGCCTCTTGACAGGTATACGCAGCTATACGGAGCTATCAGCAAGCAAGTGTCCATGGGCGAAGATATCTTAGATGAGTGGATGGAGGGCCTGCCACCCTTCCTGGAATAAGAGTAAATAATAAAAATAAGACAACGCTGGCAGTTTGAAGAATACATTTCAAAAATTTTTCCCTGTGTACAAACCTTTTATGGAACACACACACTTCCCACATTTTTTTTTATTATTTCTATGAACACACGTAGCATGTTTAAAAAGGTGTACAACATTCGACTACACATCAAACGAATTTTCTGTTATCCTTTAGCATGTGGTTGCAAATATTTGATTATTTACCCCAAGCTACAGTATAGTGAAACGGTCACTGGTGATGTTTACACATATATGCTGCAGGAATCTGTCGGTCCAAGCAATTGAAGACATGTTTGATGATTCAGAGATATTCTTCAGTAAGAAGGTGTACTTTTGTACAAACATCATCAAGTCAAGGCCTATTTCGATGCTACACAACTGCACTGAGAGAAAATCGAACAAAATATTTGTTTGTATAGGGGCCAAATATATATTTAGTTGCCCTAACAAAATATGTTGTTGAGCAAACAAAATTTGAAAAGCAATAAAATTATTTTTGTTAGTCTAACAAAATATGTTTGAATAAACAAAATTTATTTGTTAGGCGAAAAAAAAAATTAACTGAACTAAATATTTTGTTGAATGAACTGTATATATTTGTTTGGCCACTCATTTAACTGCCTTCGTTCAAAAATGCTGCTGGATAGCTTGTTTGTATGTTCGTGACAATTAGGATAGTAACCGTGTTTGTTAGTGCATACATTGATGTGTAACAATGTATAAACATATTAATAAAACAATGCAACAATAAACTGACAAGTAAAGCTGTAAAAATTGAAATATTTGTTTGCACTTGTTGCTCAATATTTGCAGTATATCTATTTAAGATCCTTCCGACGTCATGAGGTATCACATTAGCTGAGATTACTAAGGCGTAGCGCTCGGACTCAGGTGATCTAGATTCGAAACTCGGTAGAACTTGTAATTTTTTTTATATCGGGCCAAACTGTTTAACGTACGTGTAGCCAAGCAAATATTTAGTTGCACCAACCAAATCTTACAGTTTGGGGCAACCAAATGAGAACAAGAAAATAATTTGGTTTCAGAAACAAAATATTTCATTGCCCCCTATGCAAACAAATAATTTGGTTGCACCAAACAAATCTTGTTTGATTGAACAAAACATTTTTCTCTGTGAGAGCACATAGATTAGGCGAAAGTGTAACACTGAATTCTTTATACGTTCCCCTGACCTTATGGCGATGCCTTCTTTTTGTGGGGATACCTTAAAGATCCGGTTCACTGAAAGAAACTAGAAACACTTGAGTTGAAAGAGCTAACTGTCAGTGTCTCGCAATCCCAAATGAAATGGTCTGTAATGTTTGTGATTCCACTAGTTCGTGTTATCAGTTGTGTCTCGAAAATCAAGATAATTGGTTTTTAATATGTGCTAACACTCAGAGAGTACTATACGTCAGTTTTCTTACTTTGACGGTTATTCTTATACTTATGTTAATAAACATTGTATTATTCTTTTAATTATTCTGTATTTCCCACGTTATACGATGTTTATACATCCTGTATGTACCACACAGAAAGAGCAAAAACAGGGTCTTCTGTTTACGTCAATCTCCGAATAACGCTGCACTCGCTGTTAACGAATCGAGTCACGTCAGGAATTTTGTATACGAGTCTTATGAACGCAAAAGAAGGAAACGAGCTGTAAAATCTGAGTCCAAGCATCAACGGCCTTACTACACACACAATAGCTGCGTACAATCAATTGAACACTTTTGAAATCCCTGCAAGATCTGCTTTTGTCTCTTTCTCCCACATGTAAAATTAATATTGTCATGGGCCTGATTACTTTATTCATACTTCATGCAAGTAAAACAATGTGACAATAATGTAAACATGTTACTAACACACTAATTCAGACACTACAGGATATGTAAAAGATAAAGGCTAACTTCAGTAACTATACAGGAACATCAAAATTAGACAGACAAATTTCAGAAGCAGGTTAATATCGAAAATAAAAACGGTGAAAACGTATTGTTATGACGCATAGTCTAAAGAACAGATTCAAGATGGAACACCCTGTTTCGGGATAGTGTGTGAAGGAACAAATATTTAAAACCAAAACACTTCTCTGTCGCCGTCATCGAATTATTTAATTGATATAATCATGATTACTACCCATATTTCGACTTAATCCCGATGACGCTGTAGCGAACTTCGGATTTAAAAGTTGTAATATTAATATGTATCTCATAATTAACTTTACACATTATGCAGACACTCGGTGTTCAGACTTAAATAACTTCTTCAGTATTTATAATAAACTAGTGCTGCAGGTACATTTTCAAGGGTGCGTGCCGTCCTTAGGGTTCACTTTATACCATAGACCGTATGGTTACACCTTTTTTACAAGCTTTTATTTAACTTCTCTTGTTTGTATGTACGGTAGGTGTCTGTGAGGTCTCTGTCCTGCGTACACCGAATCACTAGCAATCACGATGTATTTGTTGAACAAGTTGTCGATTACTGGTGGCGTGTAGAGCTTCAGTGCTGGGGAAGTCCTAATTTACACATTGTTGTTTGGGTAAAAGACTAACCAAACTTCGAAACACAAGAAGGAATTCAAATGATCGACCGTGTGTGGCTATGTTCTAAAATTTTGGGAGACTTATGTTTAAGAGGAAGAAATAAGTATGGTGAAAAATATGTAAATTCAACCACCAAGATACGTTCGTATGTCTGTAGGGATAATACTTGTAGAACCTTATGTGTATCAATACCTTCAGTGATTATGTACAAGTAACTTACATCCTCTGGTGCAGTAGTAAACTCTGGAACTCTGTAAAGGACACACAAGATACTGGAACCCAAAATACCTTGAATTCTCATTCAAAATAAGAAGCACTTCATTTATATCGTTGCATTTAATTAAACGAAAATTTGCACGAGTCAACATTAAAATTGAAAGAAAGCCAATAATGTTAAATTAAAATCAGAGAAGATAAAAATTAAGTATTAAAAAATGTTTAATAGTGTGAAATCCAATTAAATAAAATTATTCTCTGCAAGTAGGGTAGAATATTGAAATACTACCACCATTAAATCAAAACATTCAACTAATCAGAAATAAAATGAAGTAAAAGGTAAAGTAAAAAATCTTTAAAGGTGCTTTCTGTAACTCAAATAAAATATAATTCAAACAAACTGTGTCGGAATTGAAGATTTTGGTTTAATGCCTCTTAATAAAACTTTATGACTCGAGCTCCATTCTGAAAACTATATTCAAAATTCTGGTAACTTTCCCACAGACTTATTAGAATCGTCATTTCTTTGAGGAAAATCTTAGTGTTCTCCAATGATAAGTAATGCCAAAGTTACAAAAAATAACACGGATAAATTATTCTTCACTCCAAAAATAAATTAAAGTTAATGTAAATGAAAGTTTGCTCCAGACACTAACTCAAGTCAGGACAAGCAGGACCACTGGGCTGATTAGCGATTAACATAGAAATACAGCAACTATTTATTAACTAATTGTAGCATCTATCATTATAATCATGAGCATAAATCAAACTTAAGAAAACGCTACTAGGCACAAGTCTATTTGCTTGAAATATAACCGCGTCACTTTACTCAGTAGATTGTACAATATGCTTCCATCATGGCGTCTCGACGTCGTGTACCGCCCAATCGTGGTCGGCAGCGTCCACTAATAAAAATAACCAGTAGTGATAAACTTAGTCTCATCCCAATATGACTAAGCTAGCCCTGGTTGAAAACTAACTTCTGGGACAAAATATGCCTGCCTAATTTATGTTGATGCAGGAGATTTCGACCTCGAAATACCGGCTACGTCTAGGGACCTTCAGGTCGTACCCAAAAGCACCTAAGTACAGAAAACGGCGGGTTCCTGGACCGCTTTGTGCAAGAGTGGACTAAGAACCAAACCATGATATGCAAATTAGATTAATTCATTGTTTAATTAATTGACGAATTGATTGTATTGATTGAATAATTATTCAAATTAATTATCAGATTAAATTGATTAATTCGATTAATCGATTTATTAAAGTATGTTTTGATATTATAACTTTTTATTTTATGGAATTTTTTAATACCAAAGTATGTTTATTAATTTATTCTTGTCTTAAGGGTCCTATTGGTGGAGCCGGTTCGGTGTGGATTCTGTGAGATACTAAGACCGACTGACCAGAGGATCAGGTTGTAATTGTTTATATACGAGAATGTTGATGTAAGAGTGTTATAAGGGACATTAATTATTTTGTTTATTTGTGACATATGCGGAATCGGCTATACGGCCAGGTCGAAGGTCTGGAGGTATACTGAGTATTTGACAAGTTTAGATACTGGAAAATAGTTTTATTTTTTTGGCAAAGTAAATATTTTTTTTAATGAAAAGAGACATTGAAATAGGTTATCGAACGAATTACTTTAATCACTCCTCGAATAGCATAAAAGTAACGAACTATTTCGGCGAAGCAAATTCGTTAAACCGATTTTAATCATGCGATGAATCTGTTTCCCTTAGCAAAGTAACTGATCTCTTTAATCGCATAACATTGAATGTACAGACATGTATTCATGCGATTACCGAATGGAACAAATTAAATTTAACGAAACGCCCAGCTAACTCAATAAAATTACAACTCCCAACACGGAATCATAGTCGCACATCCATACTTAGCCCAAATATGAAGTGCTAATTGTAGATCCGGTTACAGAGCCTGTGGAGTGGCCTGCGGTACCATGTGGTGCCAGTGGTACACTCTATTAAGTTGACTGTGGGGCATATTGTGGAGCTAGTGTAGTGTTAAGTATCGAATGTGGAGGCAAATGTGGAGGGGAAGGAAGAGGAGGAGCAAGTATAGACTTAGTATTGCAAATTGTATAATGTTTATTTAAAGTGTTGTTGAAAAAAAATTATGTAAGCATACATTTGAAGAATTATATCTCTTTACAGCAAACATAAACGACATCAGCCATAGCAATTATTTCTTTTGTATGTTAAAGTAAAAATCGTAAGTTTATATTTCTTTGGAAACTAGTTGAAATTAATATTTTTGTTTGTTACCAACTAGTCACTCTTTATCCTTGCTCTGCGGGGCAAAAGTCCATTTACCTGGAGTTGTCCCAAACCACTTTCCCCTTGCCAAGTTCCACCATTGTGTGTTTTTCAAGTTCAGTTAACCTTTCAAATTCCCCTTCATTCCTTTCCTCTCAGAGTTCATTCACAAGATTTTCTCAAGATTCTCCCTCATCCCATTACTTTCCATAGTTCATCCATTTTCATACTTCCATTTTCAGACTTCTTGGTGTTCACATCATGTAAAAACTTTGCAACTCACCCAAAAATTAACCAAAGTTAAAAATATATTTAAAATGTGACAAAAGGAAATCCTTAAAAACTATATTTACATATATTTTCATCTTCACAAACATCTACAAGAACATTCCTTAATATTTACTAATATTTCAACAACTTCACAATCATCTAAAACGCATTCATTAATACTAAATTTACATATGAAAACAATTTAAAAATATTTACACAAACATTCATACAAATTCATTCATACAAATTAACATTAGAGATATTTATAAACATTAAAACTAAAAAAAATATATACAAAACACGATATGTGTTGTTGTCCTTGTGTTTCACAGCCATGATATTAAAACTAAAAATATACACTTTTTCACAAACGGCGATACGTGTTGTCGTCCATTGCGGCGCTATGTTTTGAGCATCCGATATGTCAAATTCAGGTTAAAATATGCCAGACACACCATCACCTACAATGACTCCAAGCACACACACACACACATGGCTTCAAGATTTAAAATGGTGTAATCCCATGCTGCGAAGAGTGATTCCAGGGCGACACAAAGGACAACAGGGTCTATTGTGTCGATTTTAAATGCCATGGTGTTATGGCAAAGCAGCAGCTTTGAAGAGGAATATGGCATCGATGCAGTAGGTTTCAAGACAGCTGTGATGCAGATTGCAGTGCGTAGCAGGGTGTGGTGCAGAGATGGGTATGGTGTTGGGTGCCGACGATGGCGGTCCTATATTTAAAATGATACTGAAATTACTGTGTTGGGGAGGAAAAACATTTACTTGGGAATCCTGTAGTGCTCCGAGGATAAAGTCGATACTCCATCCGGCTCAATGAAGCCCTTATCGTCTAAATCTGACAACACTAGTTTGGTCACGCATTCGGTGTAAACCTCGTGACCACACGAACGGAACTGTCATTGGGTCCCCAGGACCCTGGTGCAATTATTGAGGCAACTTCGATAATCCTCGTATCGGAGGGATTGCAGCACGTTGGGTTTTACTACCTTCGCCTTAAGTATACACTGCTAATTCGAAACAATGTATGCGTAAAGCTTGGGACATACACCCACAAAGTGTATGATGATGCGGCCGGCACGTTCATACTTCATCACTCTGATACTGCCTTTGTTCTCGGTCGAGAATCCTTGTGGGTTATCGAGCCCATAGTTGGGTGTATCAAACCGCGTCTTTAAATCTGGGGAAATTACAGCATAAAAATCTCTACAGGAAATTTCATAGATGAGGCTGTCTGTGACGCAGTATAAAAAATTCAAGGCTGGCAGAGGAAATTTATCACACATGTACATATAATGAAATTCGTAAAGGGATAATCTGGAAAGATCAAGAATGGCAACACCAGTGTACAAAGGCTTGTTAAACGTAGTATAGCCCTTTGACATTTAGATAAGGACAAGATTTTCATCGATGATCTGTCATGCCTGGAATGTAGAATGCCCAATCAGTTCTGCAATTCCATATATAGTGTCATACCTGGTGACGACTCTAATGTCTCTTTCCTGACGGACATTCTGCAAAGTTTTTCCATATACGGAATTATTCATTAATTTAAAAAACGAATTCCCAAAGTCGTTCACAGCCTGGGACTTTTCTCAATATTAAACTCGATGTACAGAACCATCCAAGTCTTCTGCTCAACGTGCAAAATGCAATGAACAGAATCGAGTCGGGCTCCATGCATCAAGTACTGCCTCAGTGAATAACATAATTCTTGTACGGCACGAGTGTCAAAAGGAGTTTTTCATGTGAGCCATTAGGAGGTATGCCATTTACTGGAGCCAAAGGCAAATCTGAATGAATAATCCACTTCCCCAGAAAAAGCATGTGTCTCCATCATTCACTATGTTTTCAAAATCCCATGATGAAAACTCTTCAGCCTCAACCCACTCGAAATTTCCAATAGGAAGCTTGCGCTTAATAGTATGGCTGTACAGTCCATTTATGTCGAAATAGCAGATGTATTTCGATGGCACACTGGGGTCATACTCTTCGCCCATGCAATTGTTATTGGCTTCCGCACGCCTTCTGGAAACCTGGGTAATGCCACCCCTAACCCCACATTCAACAAAAGGTACATATCAGGGTCAATCAACAGCTCTAGCCAAGCATCTGTCATCGACAATAAAGCGTCCCATGCAATAGACGGAGCTGTGACGTACTTGGAGGGGCCAAGACTGTAATGAGCCAAACATACGGTTCTGAAATTTTCAAACACATCTGCCAACAAACAAGTATCCACACGTAAATACTGAATGGTGTACTGCAGCAGCTTTATGCAGTAGCACACATCCCATGCGGCTTGGGCGTGAGCGTAATCCTCATTGCTAACGCCTTCGCCTTTCAGGACATTGTGAAAAACGTCCATTGGTGGGAGTGACGTGCACATCAGACTGTCTCCAAACTTAACAAAGTCATAAAGAAAAACTCCCTTTTTGCCATTTAAAATTGGGTGTTGTCTGGAAACATCGAGCAGGTGATACTCAATTGCACATGTAGTAACTGCCAAAGTTTCTAGTGAGGTGCCCATAAACTACAAATAATCAATAAATCGTAACTTAAAATGTTGCACCTTTATGTTTGAGTCAGTCCTTTGGGAATACATTTGGAGATAGACTTATATTTTTCAAGGGACATTCCAATCACTTCTACCTGGGTGTTCGATTACCACAGTTCCATCGGGTTTTGTTATGTGACGTTCAGCCAATGGCTTTATGAGAAAGTGAGCATCATAGTTTTGCAGGTTATGAAAGACAGTGATAAGTTGTTTCTTGGGCAGTATGAAGTTTAAGTAGCATTTATTATGTGTGGCCCCTCTGATTTCCCCAGTCAGATGGTCATGGTCGACCACAATATTATCTGTACCGAGTTCCTTCTTACAAATATGACAACATTTCTGAGCTGCCAACCTAGCTTCGTCAGCAGGGGTTTTTGGCTTCATCGGAACAGCCACGCTGTAAAGTCCTGCAACACACTTTGTCAATTCAACTAATTTTTGGACTAACTAATTCATGCAATCATCGCCAACAAACTCAAAATACTGAGATAATGCTGGATTGTATGAATAAACCAACAAAATGCTACAAGAATATGGAACATGTTGATTGATGGTATTTGTACTATGCATTTCATCATTTGGGAGGCAAGTGGACAAGGGTCCACTTGCCTCTGCCACAATGACTCGCTATGACTCTGCCACAATAGGAAACGAAACCTTATCTCTGCTGATTGCTATAACCCTGAAATTCCAAGTATTTGTTGTCCCCAGTAGGAAAAGCACTGCGAGCAGCCTTATGATGCTGACAGAGATCATTATGTTTTGCGATTTTCTCCTCACTAAAGTACTAAAGTGTAGGCGACAATGATCGCAAGCATGTTTTTTCGTTTTTCTTAATTCCCAACTGGCTGTTAAGCCGCCTTGACAAATCCTTGATGGAAACAAAATGCAAATGGGCCCCATTGTCACAAACACAAATGGCCAATACATTTACATGATGTGCATGATGTACAAGAGAAACACACATTGGTATGATAACCTCTTGCTTATCGAAAGTTTCGTCAATAATATTAATATCATTGTCTACTGCAGAGTAGACATTGATAGAAATGCTTTGTTCTCCTCGAACTTTAGAATATCCTGTAAAACTACAGGATCTGTCAGACTTTCAGTATCCAAAACCTCGCAAGGATCTGGATATGAACTTGATCTATCGATATGGTGTGTGACAGGAAACAAAGCAGATATAGCAATGTAATGGAAACACAGTCCCCCAGGACACTGCACGTTAATGCAAGCTTTCCTATTGGCAATGAACTTGGGGAGCATAGTGTGATCAGCACCGACGTTGAATGCAGTAAACTGCGATGTGGACATCCATATGCAGAATTAGAAGCAGGTTCTAGTCGCTACCACGAGCACTAAATCCCTCAGGCTTGTTCTTGAGATAAGACCTAATTGTCTCATCATATATTTCACCCCCATCGGTTGAAAGCATGACGGGAAGTGATTTACTCTGAAAGTAAAACGTCCGCATAACACCATCAACTAAAAAGGATTTCAAGAATTTAACCACTATGCTGACACTAAGAGATATTGGCCGGGGTGGTGCCGTTGTTAACTCTAACAAAGGCACCTTGTGAAAAATCATTCAAAAACCACACTAGACTCTACTTGATCATTACATATCCACACAACATTTTGAAAACACTTATTTTGAAAATATTTACGAAAAACTAAGTAGGAATTCTGAAAATGCAACAAATTCCAGAAAGAAAGTAGTTAAATCACGAAGTCAAAAATAATTTTAAAATCCCAGTAAAAACTCAAAATGTTAAAAATCTAGCTAAAAAATATTAATGCAATATCGAAAAGTATTAAAAAGGGCATTTCCCAACACGTATATAGGGTAGTCCTCGAGTAGCGCCTCGGTCACGTAGTGAAAACTGTTATCGTAAGCTATATCACCAGAGTCCCATTTCAAACTGTGTACTTCGTAAGTTCGATGTCGGAAACTCAATTTCAATTCCTGATTTAAGGACCTTAAAAAGAAAACACTTTTGTGTCATTTTCGTCACTTGCATAAGAAATTGCGAGTTCTTTAATTATAAAAGAATCGTCTTGATTATCTTCGAAAACGTTTGCAAAACACATCATTATTGTTAATTACAAGTTACAATTTCAGAATTTTAAAAGTCTAGTTTGGTTTACGAAAGCTCAGTTGTTGTTTCCGAGCCAACTTCATCAATACCGGAATCGTCTCCTGTTCACACAGGATGATTAGCGAGTTGCATAACATTTTGCCACCTACACATTACACAGCCTCTCATAAAATGGACTGTGTTTGGCTGATTGAAGAAAGCCGGTGTGCTATATGGACAGTCTTCATCACAAGCAAATACGAGATTACATCATCATCGCCTCTTAAACCCTCAGAGAGGAACGGATACATGTGTTGAATTTCGTGTCCCACAAACGTTAGAAGAAATTTTCTAGGTAGCAACGAGAGAGTCTCAACGTCTGAGCTTAAAAGTCTCTTGGTTTGACCATATGATAAAATGGCATTAAACATTGTAACACATTCTTCATCGCAATTTTGGCAGCAATGCCCGTTGTGCATATTACCTGTTGTCGAAGCTTCGACAACTGCTGGTTCAAGACTAGAAGAAAAATTAATTTATTGCTACTTATATACTATACAAATTCAAAATGGCTGTGCTTTTTACATTAAAATCGTTCGAAATCGGACCTTTACGAAAAACTATTGAAATAATGCTGTTTTTGCAATTTTTAAAACTTATTTCAGGTTGAAATCTGGGTATTTACGTACTTTTGTCCAGAATATGCACATTGCTGCTAATAGTGGTTGGGCATATTTGTAAAATATCCTGTAGGGGTTTTTCGTTGAAATATTGGAACTTTACAATTCCGATACGAATTCTTATCGGTATATTGTCTTCTCCGTGGCGCAGAGTGAGAGGAGTTGGGTGAAACAGCGAAATGGATGGTCTTGGCCATCATGAGAACTTGCGCCAATTTCTTTGACCATGCCATGCACGCGGAAAAGTAAACAAAGCCAGCCGAGAAATTTTTTTGGTTTCCGAGAGCCGGGCGTTGGTTAGCCTTCGCGAACAGAGTACACATTCCCCGAACGAGCGAATACTCCTCGAGTTTACACTGTTTGGGATATTTGTTTTGCCAAACTATTGTTTATAACAGAGCTGTTTATACATTTAACGGGGAATATTATGCACCTTAAAATGTATATAGAGCTCTGTATATTACTAAGTTTTATGATAACACTTTATGTTATTTGTGTCACATATAAGTAGCCATCACGGTAAAAATACATATGTTTATCTAAACTTTGTGTTGAAAGCAAGCGATTTGCTTGGATATTTGTGTTGGAAGAAAATATTCTCGTGCAGTTTATTTAATCAATCAGTTCATCTGGTTTCTATTGCGTATTTAGAGAGCCGATGAGGGTGAAGTACATATGACTACGATTTCATGTTGGGAGTATTAATTTTATTGTGTTAGCTGGGCATTCTGTTTAATTTAATTTGTTCTATTCGTTAATCACCTGAATATGTGTCTGTAGATTCAATGTTATGTGATTAAAGTGGAGATCAGTTACTTTGCTAAGGAAGACGGTTTCATTGCATGATTAAAATCGGTTTGACGAATTTGCTTCGCCGAAATAGTTCATTACTTTTATGCTATTCGAGGAGTGATCAAAGTAATTCGTTCGGTAACCTATTTCAATATCTCTTAATTTAAAAAATATTCATTTCGCAGAAGAAAAAAAAACATTTCTCCCATATCTTAACTAGTCACATCCTCAGTATGCCTCCAGACATTCGACCTGCCTGTGTAGCCCACTCCGCATATCAGTCACAAACAAAATATAAATAAATATGTCCCTTATAACTTACAACAACATTAACACCTATATAAACAATTAAAACCCGCTCCTCCGGTCAGTTGGTCCCAGGACCTCACAGAATCCACACCGAATCTGGTCTGCCAATATGACCTTTATGATATGAATAAATTAATATACATTATTTGATATCAAAAAATTCCATGAAATAAAATAAAAATTGATTTCAAAACATTATTTAACTAATAAATTAATCGAATTAAACAATTTAATTAATCGGCTAATTAATATAATTAATTAGTCCATTAATTACACAATTAATGAGTCAAATTTGCATATCATGATTTGGCACTTAGTCCACTCTTGAATCAAATGTCACTTGGCCACTATTGCGCAAAGTGGTCCAGGATCCCGCCGCTGCCTCTAATCACCTAACTTCCTGCAACTTCCTACTCAATACTAAAATGGAGCTTAAATACATCCGGTCTAACTAGACATAACTATAGTTTAACATAAAATTAAATACAAACTGCAAATAAAAGGAAATAAAAGTGTTAAAATTAAAATTATACATTCTGTGTCAAAAATCTTGAATAATAAATAATTAACATATTTAAGTCAATTTACCAATTGCTCAGAATAATGCACTCTCGTACCATAGAGTAACATAAATAAACATAAAAAGAATGGAAAATAATGGTGGACACTAACTCATGTTAAATATTAAAAATAACTAAATTTATGAAAAAAACGCAGGAGGGCCCCAATTAAATTAAGAATACCAAAAGATATGCAAAAAATATAGGTGTCGTATAGTCCAAAAGCAATATATCTGCTAATTTGCGTATCAGTTCCTGTGACATTTAAATGAGGGTGCACTGATATATTACAATGTGAAATACCATATTAAGATTCCGATCTGCGTGAGCTCGTATTGAAATGTCAAATATATCGAAATACACACAAGTATAAGATGAATAACGAATATTCAGCATGCCGGTTCAACTGCCCGCGCAAATAGTGCACTGAAACTCGCCTGATCGCAAGCGATGCCCAATACGGACGAGTCTGTGAATGTACACTATCTACCAAAAAGTAATTGGGCACCTGTCCACAATGATTGCTCGGTGGTTGTCACTCCGTTAGAATATCGTAGGGCCACCTCTTGCGGCTATAACAGCAGCCACCCTGTCTGGCATGCTCTCTAAGAGTGTTTGCAGGACATCCACGGGGATTCGTCGTCATTCCTCTTGCAACCACTCCATGAGTTGAGCAATGGATTTTGGCCGCGCCTGACGAGCCCTCACCCGGCGATCCAATTCGTCCCAAAGATGTTCTATAGTGTTGCGGTCGGGCCTCTGGGCGGGCCAGTCCAATCGGCGAACATTGTTGTCGGCGTACCACTGCATAGTGGCCCTTGAAACATGGCACCTGGCATTGTCATCCTGGAAGTAACACGGGTCCATTCCGCAAAAACGCCACAATGTTGGGAGCATTTCATTACCCAGAATGTTACAATAGGCCTCTGTGTTCATGCTACCACGGACAAACACCAGCGGTCCTACGCCGAAGGCCGTGAAACACAAGTCAACTGACGTACTGAATTATCTATCTTCACGGGTGCCCAATTACCTTTTTGTAGTAGATAGTGTATGAATGTCCATATATATATATATATATATATATATATATATATATATATATATATATATATATGAGACTAAAAAGTGAGAAATACATTAACTGTAACAAATTTTTATAACCAAATTTTTATTGATAAATGAACTAAAAAGATAAAAATATTTATAGGAGTAGTTACAAAATTTGTTGATTTTTTAAGACGTGGTCGAACAGCCGTAATAAACTTTACTACAAATAAATATTTTTGTATAAATTTATATCTAGTATATAAAAGCTTGGCACGAATAGTTAGAAGCCTGACGCAAGATACGTGCTTATTACGCTTACGTAAATGACCTCATTTACGTATATTACTTTTATATAGTCAATATCAATTGTTACAACAATATTAATTCGAAGTAAAGTCTATTACGGCTGTTCGACCACGTCTTACATGTGCTACAAATTCTGTAACTACGCCTATAATTATTTCATTTTAGTCAATTTATAAATAAAAAACTTCATTCAAAAGTTTTTTACAGTTATTTTTTTGCGATTTACCTGCTTCTGAAGTTTGTCGGTCTAACCAAGATACACCCGCTATTTCTAAAAAATACACTCTCAATTCAACTCCAAGTCAAAAGAGGATTATTTTTATCAATGCCTTGCCAACTTAACTAGAAACTTGCGAGCCAGCGTTTACTGTGGCGTATGTGTGGTTATGAGCAGCGATTTTGTTTGGAGGTTTGTTACAAAAGTGCTCGCTTTACCGCGAACAGCCTTCACAGCCCATTAAAATTGCGAAACACGAGGAACCCAGGGCAAGCACTATAGAAAAATTAATGTAAAACCCAAACACAGGTCAATGACGAGCACTAAAACGTGAGTAGAAGAACATAGATAAATAATGGATGTACACTGGCCTACTTCTTGTCCTAGGACTGAAAGCGAACCATCACCAGCCAATCCCCTCGCCACGATAGAGGTAAGTGTTAAGGGTATCAGTTACGTTATACAACTTGTACACATTGTATATGACGCAATTTTCCTAAGATAAAAAAATATATACATTTTATTTATTTTTTATTAATTTGATGTCAAATCCTAAATTTCCCTGATTTGCTGAAACTATAGCATCAAATACTAACTAAGTTGGATAAATGAAGAAATTTACAAAGTAAACTAATGCTGAGAGCTGCCGCGTGACATATGTAATCACCACACAAGACACCATATAGATAAAAAATGTTAAATATAAAAAAATTGCATATTAAAAAAAAATTAAAATGCATGAACCGTTATTTTGAGATTATTTATATGTCAAGCGGTAGCCCATGGCATTAGTTTACGTTATAAATTATTTCATTCGTACAATTTAGTATTTATTGCTACGGCGCGGCGTCAGCAACAAAGAAAAAAATTTGTATTTGACATAAAATTATTCACAAAATCTAATGTGTAAAATTATTTTATTCGAGGAAAATCTCGTCACATACAATGCGTACAAGTTCAACAATGTTTTGAACAAGTGTAAAATAATACATTTTTTTGGTATCAAACGACTCGTGCCCGGTCATGGAGGACCCTGACAACCCGTCACAGCTGAGGTTGTATCAAGCGTGGTGATCGCGCAGGGCGCAATACAGCTGCGGTTGACCAAGAGAGGTGGTTGATGGGAGATGGGGTTGAAAGGGGATACAATCGACGACAGTCAAAGACACCCCCCTCCCCTTTTCACCCCCTCGGCGGTCATCAGCCGCCAAGGAGACCCCTCTAGCGTCAAAAGCCCCTGCATGCCAGCGGTCAGCGTAATTGCCGGCGCCACATGATCGGGGCCGTAAGGGGGGGGGGGGGGGGGGTCCACCGACGTGGTGACTGAAGCGCCAACCCCTCCCATAACCCTTCGCAGACCCACCCCTAAAACCGCTGCATTCCCGCCCAGGTAACACTTCCGAACCGATCAATTATTAACGACAGACGTGGTCCGAGCGCACAGCCACTCCACTGTCTCTCGACAGGCGACTGGCAGAGAACCAGCGAACCGCGCCGTTCACTTGGTGAACTTGACGTAGTCGCCGATTGGTTTGCGGGTCGCTGTGGAGTAGGCGATTGCGACGCGAACACGCGAGCCGACACGTGGAGTTGAGTTGAGAGGTTTGGCACGCTCCTAACATCAAGGTCTTGAGAGGCGATAAAAAATGAAGCGACGCGAGCATGGTGCAACGCCGGAATGATTGGGCGAAGGAAACGGCAGATCCCCGAGAAAACCCGCCACCGGCACGATTCCCTGGTGCTCAAATCCGGGAGCGACCCCACGGGGAAACTAAACGCGGTTCCGAAGCGAGTAGTCTACCCACTACCCACTACACGACCGCGGCCCCCGGTAAGAACGGTGTAACGTTTGCCGGTTGATCCATTCCGAAAATGTAAGTCCGTTGCTAGCGACATGATTGCAATAGACGTGGCATCGTTCGATCGGGTATAGTACTACGGTGCGAGCGTGATGTTGAGTTGGTACGTAGAGAAGTGTAAGAGGGGGGGAGGGGGAACAACTTACGCCAATTTCTTGGACGTAGTAGAAAAAATTCCCGGACAGTATACCTCTCGACTCAAACGTGCCATAGCACGTTGCTTCTGGCGCCAAACGAAACATCTCGTCCAGATCTGTCGATTATGCAACAAAAGCCAATTATACGTTTCGTTACTTCCGTTTCATTCATCCGTTCCATAGAAAATAATACCCGCTAAGGCCCCTTTCACACGGTCCGCAGCAATCGCCCGTCGCCCGGATAAACAAGCAATACTCGGCGAATCATGGGTACCTTCACACCATCCGGACACGGGCGAACCTCCGTGCGGGCGCTAGGAGTCCTCGCTACATTCGCACGGGGCCCGGACAGCTGTCTAGCGGACCACACGAAACAATAGCTGTATTCACACTGCCCGGCCGATCAGTCGTCCGGGCTCTCTCTCTCTCTCGTTGTGCTGTTGAGGTTCGTTATTATTATTAGCCAAGTCTGAAGTGTATGTAGTGATACTGTGTGATGTCTACGTAGCTTTCACGTGTGTTTAAACATGTTGAAAGGCGACGAAATAGACGCAGATATTCCGATTAATTTGGTACAAGATAAGCCAGAATTCTTGGACATGTCCTTAAAAGATTATAAATAAAGGAAGACTTAGAAAGCTTGAGTGATAGCGAGAGAAAAGAATTTAGTAGGTTTCGAATTTGTTAACCATATGTGTATACTTATTACAAGGATTAATTTTGTGCGTATGCCTAATTTTATATGTCTCGCTATCATGTATATATATATAATTTTTGTACGTATCGATATAGTTATATACTTGAGAGACTGGTGCGTGTTGTCACAATATTTGCATTTAATTTTGTAAAATCTGATATAACACTATTAGCAGTACAATTCACATTATTTGTTAAAAACATTTATAAGTCACATTTGTTACGAATTAACACCGTTATGATAACATAGAGGTATTCGCTTTAAAAAATAAGTCAATAATCATGAAAATTTACAGAATTTATAAACATAAGCTACCCTCTTACAGCAAAGTTGTGACAAACTAACCCTCATATTTTACTAGCACTATACATAAAAATATTCCTCTTATGTAGTGATACACGCAACTGTTGGCCTCATATAATGTCTTCACAATAGTGACTCTTCTTATATCAGTGGCGGATTCTGATCATACAAGGGGAAGGGGGGGGGGGCGACAGAGGGTGCGTATCCTCCTCTCGTGGGGAAAATATTTCGATTTGATTGTCACTATGTTGATGCCCAACTAGCACTTTATATTACGCTGTGTAGCAAGTGTTGTGCAATAAAACACTCCCGTAGCAACAATACTACAAAGAAATCGCTTTCTGGTGCAAGGCCGTAGTCGTGGTAACTGAGGGCATGCACCAATATGATATTTGTAAGCTCCAAGATGGACACCTCTATCGTCACTAAGCATAATTTGTATGTTAACTTATTCAAACGATTGTTACAAACACAATTATTGGGGCACGAAGTTGTTGCTTCAAGTAAATATACAATTAAATTTTATTAAAATACGGTATTCCAGTGAAATGTTTACAACAACAATACACGTGTGTGCTGTAAAACTTTGCTGTTATTTGAATTTCCCATTTATTCTGGGAAAAATCGTGCATGGAAGTGATATGGTGTATTCAATACATATTCTTAATATTTCAAAACCTACACTCCTCCCGCGAGAAAATCCTTGACCTGCCACTGTGTAGCATTAGATAAAGAGATCATATGTATTACCCCTCAGAAATTGCTAATTTTAACATTCGGAAACGAGCCCCTTCGACAACTTAAATATGTTAATTTATTTAGTATGCAGAAGTTATATCACTATATAATTGCAAAGCGCGACAGACAAGTATTCAGTTAACTCTGTATTACATTATTTATTGTGTGTAAAAAAATTGTAACTATAATGTACGAAATAATTTTTATTACTATTTTATGTGCGTCCATTTGTCACAAATATTTATGGGTGGAACCGGCGCAAATAAAGTTAATTATAGAATTTATATGATACATTATTACTATGATTTGATTACACATGATAACAGTAAATATAAAGATGCTTTTTCTTTACGAAGATTTTCTTGCAAATTCTACTTTCCAAAACATCCAGAATGAAAATGCGCTTAAATTTTGTTAAAAATACAGATCATTTTAATAGATTATTTTAACATTATAAAAAATATTTTACTTAAATATACTTTTTTCATGTTCAAAAAAAATTCATTCTTCTTCCATACACAGCATCAATAGCACTTTTTTGATCATTTTTATGGTCTCCGTACTACTTTTTTTTTACGAGTTCTTCACGCAGTCTAGTCGGGTGCAATGCTCCGTAGGCAGTTTAATTACTTCAACCATAACAAAGCAAGAGTTATAGATTTCCTGCGTCTATCCATCGCATCCGGTGGGTAACTAAAGTTCGCGAAATGTGCAGAACACGAGCGACAACCCGGATAAACTTTGTCACCGTGTGAAGACAACACTCGGGGCACCGCCCGTTAGGGTAATTAGTTACCCATCCGGGCAGGCTTTACAACGACCTGTCGCGTCCGTCCGTTACCAACAGCCAATCAGAGGTGGCCATTAATTATATCCGTCCGACCGTCAAAACCTTGGCAAGCTCTAACATTTGACGGACGAACGGATGAAATTACAGCCGTCTAAACTCTTTCATCCCGAGTTCTTTACGAGGTTGTGCAGCGAGTCCAGTGTTTTGTTTTGGATGTCTTTTGTTTTCATAAGTTTGTTTATGTAACTGTAAAATGAAATTATTTTATGTTTTTCCTGAAGACTAATTGATAATTAGGTTTGAAAATACGAGTTCCTCTTATGGAGTTGTAATAGCAGTACGATCATTATTTATATTCTATTTTAGAAAAATTTACATCGATTAATTTACGTTACGTACGTATGTGTGTGTTTTGGGTAATTTCCACTTTTAATGGAGATTTTTTTTTTCTTATTTGTAAACAGTTCCGTTTTTATTAATTTGCAGCAATGAACTTACGACGGAAGTACGAAGTTTGGTTGTAAATCGCTCGGCTGGGAGACGGACAAACGAATGACGGACGGGCGAATAACGGACGGACGCGACAGGCTGTTATAAATCCTGCCTAACAGTAGATGTCTATTGCGGATACAAGCTCAACGCACTAAATTAAATTAAATTCAAGCAAATTACTGCCAAAATCTAGCAAATCTCTCTTTCCTGTAAAATCTTTCAAACTGTAGCCAAAAATAAAAATTAAGGCCAAAATCAAACAAATTTCAACATTCTTAAGGCTCCTTGAGCAGGGTTTTTAGGCTAAATCTGCAAGCTAAATCATCACATCTTATTAAGATTTAAGCAATTTAATGCGAATTTAGAGCTAATTCATGCAGATTTAGAGCAAATATGGCCTATTTGATCTGAAAAGGATCCTGCTCAATGGGTTTTATAAACAAAAGTGTGCTCGATTTAGATTTCAGATATTTATTAAATTAGCTTGATTTTAACCTAGACTTTTTTGATTTTGAGAATGAAATTGGAGATAAATGATGTCTCCAGAATAATTTTAAACGGATGCTTGAAAATGAGAAAGTTACTTGATTCTTAGTGTAATTATTGCGCTGCGAATGTATACGCAATATACTTCTACTGAAAATATATTATATAAAAAAAAAAAAAAGAATTTTAAGCATTAGTTAATTTTTTTTTTCTTTTTAATCGATTAATTCCTTTATAAATAAAAATGGCTTGGCATATCGTACCCTGCGGCCTAACGACCATTTTAAAAGGTGGTGGTGCTTCAAATACATCACTCTATAGATTAGATGATGGGTCTGAGGAAATAAGAGAATTAATTCACACATTTAATTTAAATTTACGAAAGTTACAATCATCACTCTTAGATAACATTGACAATAAATATAAGCTTCAATAAATGGGCATCAATATTAAGCAAATACAAAAAGTGTTTAAAAATTAGTAGAGCTTTGAATATAAACACATTTTTGTGTCAATTCTAATTGTGTCAATTTTATATATTAAGGAATCTGGTTTATAGCATTTTTTTTGTGGCAATTTCTGGCTGTTTTTATTTTTATTTATCCTACTAAAATTTATATCTTTATATATAAAGATGGAATCGCTACTCTCTTGTGAAATGTAAAATGATATCATTCGCAAGCAATGTAAGAAATGTGGTGAAGTATTAAACATTGGCTGTTTTCTATCGCACAAATATACAAAATATAAGCACATTAGCACCTGTAAAAATGTTACAATGAATATTCTAGAAGTCGTTATGAGCTAAATAAAGAGAACGTAGTTTGCTAATGTGGAAAATATGTTTGCAAGGCAAATATTGAAAAGCATAAAAATACTAAATTTCATTAAATTCTCTAAGACGATCATTCAACTGAGATATGCCATGTATGTAATGTGAATAAGTCTATTGATTCTTTTGCATCTAACAGCACATTAGAAAAGCATTTTAACATCTGCAAAATTGTTATAGTGAATATACTATTAGTCGATACGAGTTAGAAAAAAGAGAAAGTATTATGGGAATGTGGAAAATATCTATATAATCATTCTCTGAAAAATGCATAAAAATAGTAAGTCACACAATACAGCAATATATATTCCAAATTAAATCTAACATGGTAATTAACTCCGACATTACAAATTTTATTATATTTTACTATATATATATATATATATATATATATGTATATATATATATATATATATATATATATATATATACATATATATATACGTATATATACATATATATACATATATATCAACGCTCAGCCCAATCAGAGATCTGAGAGAAAAGAGACTGCGCGAGCTGAGAGTTATTGGCAGAGATTTAAAAATTAAATATAGGTGTAATTTAAGATGAATGAACAAAGAAAAAGAAACTTTGCAAATTCATCTTTTCCAAAAGGCGGAATAGTATATAGAAAAACCAAAAAGGACTTAAAAGAAATATTCCCCTTCTCTACTAATGTGTAGGTAAACAAAATAAATAGAAAAACCAATAAAACTTCCGCAGTCGAAAAAGCTTTTAAATGTAGATTATCAACATACAACATTGAAAATAATTTTAATTTAGTGTTGCCTAGGAACTTTTTAACTTCGGTGAAACAAAAAGTACTAAAAATAATACGTGATCAACTTATAAAACTTAGACGGTGAAATCTAACATTAGACTTGTCGCCCATTTGCGAAGCCGGAAAAATGACGAAATACGACTATTTGATGAGACTAAATCACATACATTTACAGTTGAACGAAGGAAACATTAAAAATATTAACAAATAAACAAAAAAAGAAATTCTTACACGAATAGAGAACATTGAAAAAATAATTTGAGATTCGGTTTTATATAGCATAGTTGGGATGCAATTAGCCATAAATAAATATAATACATTAAACGGATCGTCTTATATTGAACTACCAGATGCAATTAAGAATAAAAAAGCATGCATTAATGTAAAAATTGATGATCAAAAATGTTTTCTTTGGGCAATAAAGTCTGCATTGTTTCCAGCACAAAATATCCATAAAGAGTATCTAAATGTAAAAATGTAGGTCTTAATGTTGACAAAGTATTAGATAAATATGAATAACCTATTAAAATTGGTGATATAACAAAAATAGAAAATAAAATGGATGTATCTATAAATGCATACTCTATTGATGATAAAACGACTACTGTATATCCACTCAAGGTTACAAAACACCAAAAGGAAAAACATACAAATTTACTTTTTTTCAAAGATGAAACAAACACAAAAGTAAAACTTATATATGCGGCATGTGCATTAAATTTTTTTTTACTCTCAAGAAAGATCAAATAAATATGCAGAATACTGTTATAAAAATGAACCAGTATAATATTAGTTACCTATGGAAGGAGAGCAAATATTTTTTTTTTTTAAACTACAAACATGCAATGAGAGTTCCCTTTGCCATATATGCAGATTTCGAATTGATTCTAAAGGAAATATCAACAACTAAAAAAAATCCAAGGGAAATACAAAAATTTGAATTGATCTAAAAATGAAAAAGTTTTAAAAGTGATTGGGGAAATATATTCGCAAATTGAAGTAATGCATCCACTAACAAAAGAAGAAGAAAACAATGTACAATAAATCTAGAACATTTACTGTATGTGAGTGCGAATATACGGAGCTAAATAAACAAGTATCCCACCACGATCATATAACTGGAAAATTTATTAACCGAACATTAAACATTTGTAATATTATATTAAAATTACCCAATTTTGTTCCAATTTATTTCCATAACTTAGCTGGTTATGATGCCCATTTATTTATTAAAGAGTTAGGTTATGATGAAAAAAAAAAGACTGAGTTACTTGCAAACAATATGAATAAAGTAATCACTTTTGGGAAACAAACAGAAAATTTATAGATGCGATTTATAGAAACTTTTAAATTTATAGCAAGTAGTTTAGAAAAAGTATCATTTAATTTAACTAAAGAACAAATTAAGCATACAAAAAATATTTTCCAGAAGATAAAATATATTTAGTTATTAGAAAAGGTTTTTACCCATACGATTATGTGGATAGTTTTTGAAAATTTAAAGAAACTCAACTTCCACCAAAACGCAAATTTTACAACAAATTAAATGAATCTGATGTATGTGAAGAAGATTATCAGCATGCAAAAATATATATGGAATCAATTTAGTATTAAAATTCTTGGAGAATATCATGATTTATATATAAAAAGTTATGTATTATTGTTGACAGATATATTCGAAAATTTCAGAGATACATGCACCAGGATTACTTGGGATGCAATGTTAAAAATGACTAAACAATCACTAGATTTATTACACGATTACAATATGATTTTAATGGTAGAAAATTGAATTAGAGGTAGAATATCGCAATGTTAAGCAATATGTTAAAGCCAATAACAAATATTTAGAATATTTTAATCCGAATCAAGAGACTACTTATTTAGCGTATTTAGATGCAAATAATCTTTATGGCTGTGCAATGTCTCAATATTTACCATATAGAGGTTTCGAATGGAATAATTATACAGAATTTAATTTAGATTTTTTGCGGATATATGTATTAAATTTAAAGGATTATTTACAACATGGATACACATTAGAAGTTGATTTAGAATATCTGCAAGGACAACATAATTTACATAAATATCTTCCATTTTGTCCAGGAAATAAGGTAGTTCCAGGAACAAATGAATGTAAACTACTAACAACTTTACATAAAAAAGAAAAGTATATAATACACTAATGCAATTTAAAACAGTGCCTAAATAATGGATTAAAGCTTACAAAAATATGTAGAAAATTAAAATTTAATCAGTCTGATTGGTTAAAGAAAATTGATGAGAACTAATTCAAAAAATAAATTTGAAAAAGATTTTTTTAACAGATGAATAATTCTGTGCTTGGTAAAGAAATGAAAAATATAAGAAACAGAGTAGATTTAAGGCTGGTTTCAAGTGATAAAGTTTGCAAAAAATTAGTAAAAAAACCAAATTTCAAAAGAAGTACTATATTTAATGAGAATCTTGCAGCATAAAATGAACAAGATGAATGTAAAATTTAATAATCCTATTTATGTGGGTATGTCAATTCTAGACATATCAGAATAATTCATGTACAATTTTGATTCTAAAGAAATGAAATCGAAATATGGAGATAAAATTTAATTGTAGTCTCAAGATACCAACTCGTACTTTTATAACATAAAAACACAAAATTTTTACGAAGACATGAAATCAGTGTTAGTTAAATTTGATACAATTGATTATCCAAAGGACAATATTTATAATGTGTCACAAACAAACAAGAAAATTTTAGGCAAAATGAAATATGAATGTAATGGCAAAATAATTAAAAAATTTGTTGCCTTAAGAGCAAAAATATATACATGTAAAGTTTCTTATAAAGAAAACAAAAGTGCAAATGGTGTGAAAAAATGTGTAGTTAGAAATAGAATTGCATTTCACGATTATAAGAAATGTGTGTGTGAAGAAAAAATTCAATATACAACTTTTAATTTAATAAGGAGCATGGAACACAAAATATTTACAATCGAAGTTAATAAAATAGCATTAAGTACTTGAGACAACAAAATGAATATACTATAAAATAAAATCGACACTTTACCATATGGATATCAAAATTTATAGTTTTGTAATTTAAACATCTTTAATTTCAAGAACAATGTCAATATCAGAACCATCAAAATCAATCAGTTTACCACTTTCATCCTTAATTTCTAAAACAATATAATTCATTAGGTCATTATTAATTTGCTAAAAAATAGGATATTATGGATTATGAACAATATAATCTCTAAAGCCAAACATCATTTTCGGCGGAAAGCTAGCAATTATATCTGTTTCTAAATGATCAGATTCGTCATATTTTATGGACATACCATATGCCAAATTACAATGAACATGAATTGTTTTAAATGGATTAAAATGAGGTAGTTTAGTAGCTAGAACAATTTTGTCTTTTTCAATAATCATATTTCTCTCAAAACTAAGAAAATTGAATAATCGATCGTCAAATGTAATATCAAACTTAGAGAATTACTGGTTATATTGGTGTAACAAATTCTGTATGAAAACTAATCAATGCTATAGATTTACCTTGATGAATTATATCATAGTGAAGTTTCTTCTTTTGTATAGAACAATTATTTGTTAACTTAAATACTTTATTTTCCATTTATTACAAAAATTATCATATGAAATGAAAATAGTTGATTGATGTGTTGATGTTCTAATTTCTGAAGGAGATGTTAAGAAAAAAAGAATGGCAAACTTTTGCCTGACGATATAAGGGCCCTTATAGTTGGTTCAAGAAATTGCGAAGAAAAAAAACAAATTGGTGATAAATTTTATTTATAAGAACGGTATATATGTTATAATATGAATAAATTATACGTTTGTCCAAAAAGTTAAAATCAACCAAAACATACTCAGTAACAAAATGATTTTGATGTCGTATGCAACAACTTTAGCAAAAAGATGGCTTATTTTTATAATAACATTGATGAAATGGCCTCCTCAGATCAATGTGAAAACAGTTCTTTAGACATACTTGACTATGTTATTTTAGATAGTCAATACATAATTCGTGAGTACTTTACTAGAGGTAGACACAAGAATTTATGTGTGTTTTATTTAGCTCAAACTTATTTGAGAGTTCCCGAGCAATTGGTGAGAGACAATACGAAATTTCTTTGTATATTTAGACAAGATGACACAAATTTAAAACCCATCTATAGTGATTTTGTTGGTGGCGATATGTCTTATGAGAAATTTAAAGAGATATACACAAACTGTTGTAATAAAGACCGTAGTTTTATCACAATATATTTGAGCAGAAAAATGAACAGTATATAAGTACAAAAACCAAATCCAATGTTTTATAATGTAACTCTGTCTAGTTTCTCTTGTACATGAGAATTCTCTATCTACTTCCTAAAGAGGCACTTCAGCACACTCTTGCCACCACAGGAAGTTTATCGCGACAGTGTGGTTGTCTAGTTGCATAGCAAACAGTTGGCGATGCAACTCACAATATGGAGCTGTCTACTTGTGGTGAGAATAACTCACCACATGAAGACTTGTAATTGGCATGTCGCCCAGCTTGTCATGGAGGCTCGGCGACAAGATGCTTGATTTCAAATATGAAGGTTGTATGTTTAAATCCTGCTCTGAGCAGATAATTTAATAATGTGAATATGCGGTGCCCATATTATGCACTATTATACTATCACCAAATCATTCAAAATATAAGCCAAAAAACTTTGCTCTTGCTCATATATTCAATATGAGTATTGATGCAAATAAATTGTACTACTTAATCTCCAACCCAAAAAACATTATCTATACTGTAATGCAGTATATCAGACATACAGGGCATAATGATCCATATAATGGAATGTGCCCCACTATATGAAGCGGGACAACCATAAAAACAAATAACAATAACAAAAAATAAAAAAATTGAAAATCCCAATCATCTCTCCACTTAAAAAAATAAAAAACAGGCCGGCCAAGTGGAGATGTGATTGGGTTTCTCCATTAGAGTCTTGTAGGCACTAAAATAAAAAAGGCCAGAAAAATGGGCCACTGGCTTGATATAAATATCTGTAAACCTTTTATAATTTTTAAGAAAGAATTTTTGTGGGGGAGATGAATAGGCACCTCCTTTCTTACAATGAAGGAAACACTATATACATTATTGAATCCAACTCGACCATCATAGTGGTAAAGCAATTTCCATAAATTTTACTGATCCTAAAAGCATCCCTAAAAAAGGGACACCTTTAAACACATAGCAAAATGCACTATCTATAAATGAATCTGGTCTATATTCTTTAATTTTATTTTTCTTCCATTTTTAATTTCCTAACATAGGCAATTATAAAGAAACATAGGGGTGGGCGATTTACCCACCCTTTCAAATATGCAACCTAAATTGGTATATGAATATATATTGTTGATAATGATAAAAATTAATTTACTGACCTTAAAGGCATTCCTGCTGAAGGGGCACCTTAAAACACACAGCCAAATACTATATTTATCAATGAATCTGGTATATATTCTTTAATTTTATATTCTTTAATTTTTAATTTCTTTATTTAAAAAGAATACAAGTAAAAAGACTTACTACTACTCGTCAATTCCACTTGTGCATTATTTCACATATAAAAACGGAGTCAATTCTAGACACAAATAATTACAAACTTATTCACAATAGAAAACAAGTTTTTATGATTGTTGATGAGGAAAATAATCCTTGGTCTAACACCAAAGATATTGCTGAAATTTTAGAATATAAAGATACTAAAGACACTATCAAACAACATGTAGATGTGGAAGATAAAGCTAAATTAGAAGCAATTAGGAGGGGTGGCAAAATGCCTCCCCTAATATATAATGAATAAAATACCATTTTTAATTGCAGAATATGGTCTTTGTGATCTAGATATGAGCTCAAAATAACCAATTGCTAAAATGTTTAGAAAATGGGTTACTCACAATGTTATTCGATCAATTAGAAAACATGGTGAATATAAAACTCAAAATAATGTAATGCATTGATACAAAGGTCAAATAGAGAATATTAAAATAATGAATGAGTTTTAAGTTAATCATATAAATAAAGTGAATTTAATTAAAGTTAACCATTTAAAAGATATAAATAGTATTCAAGGTGAATGTGTCGAAAATTTAAGAGGGACCGTTGATATGGCTAAGGATGTAATGAATTGCAGAAATGCCGAAATAAAATAATGTCCCCCTCATGTACAACAAACACGAGATCAAAATTTCAGTCCAACTTTTGTTCTTTTAAAATTATTTGATGATGATTGTGAATATGATTATTATGTCATTATAACTCAAAGAAAAATGTTCAAAGATAATTGTATAGAACTGAAGATAAACATCCATATTGTGAAAAAATATTGAGATTTGATTATATTCCAAATTCTATCAATTTATAGCAAAGAATGAAAGAAACGTTGAATAGTCACATGTGTGTTTTCGTAACTATTTTAATATTGCCAGAAATAATTATACTCAACATCAATTGATTAATGATGTTCATAATCTTCATCGAATAGAGTGAGAAGCTAACTTTAAATATAAATTTACAGGCATTTATATGGGGCGGCAAAATGCCTCCCCTTACTTACAATGAATAAAACAATATTTAATTTCACAAAACATCCAAAAATCGTGAGAATGATCAAAACCAACTTTTTACATAAATTTGATCACCTTTAGTTTTAAAAACTTTTTCGACCAAATATTCATCGGGATAGTTAGTGTTCATAATTTTGTGTTCATAAAAATTACCTTTTATTTCTTTACCTTTGCTATCTTTCAGTTTGTAGGTTGGCACATCGTAATTTAAAACCTCAGAAATAGTAAGAAATTTTGTTGTCCAATTAGCAGTTCGTTTATTTTTGCTCATGAGGACAATATCGCCAACTTCATATTTCGGATCAGTAAACGTATTCGCAAAATATTGTTGTCTTTAATTTTTTTTTTTACTACAATTGCCTTCACACCAATAGTTCTATGTTTTGTAGTGTTGTATTCTTTAACTAAATCATCTTAAATATTGACCCATTTATAATTGCCTTTAAAGCAAATTTCTTCCACATTTTATTCTTCACTGTGCGATTATATCTTCTTACAACACTGCATTTAAGTTCACTGAGTGTGGAAAAATGATTGATGTTTTATTTTGCACAAAATTCATTAAATATTTTATTATAAAATTCTAAGCCATAGTCACTTTGAACATTAAGTGATTTTCTTTTTATCAATATACATTCTAAGGCATTTGCTACATTTTAGATGTTTGATATTTTATTGGTTCAGCAAATGCATATTTTGAAGAAAAAAATCGATAATTGTCATAATATACTTATATCCATTGTTTATATGTGATATTTCTTTTAAATTTCTGGCATCCATCTCTACAAGATCAATTTGCCATAAATCAATTCCATACGAAGTTACTTTTCTTCTTGGAAATTTTTTTTGTGCAGAATTATATAGACCATTGATTATACCTTCTCTTACATTAAGCTATTTTTGTTTAAGAATGTTTATTTATTATAATTGTATATAGAATATTGGCTTTTCCGAGCTAATAGTCCATTTTTAGTATTTTAGTTTTATATTAATATTTTTAGTAACTTTCTTGCACTTCAAGCACCAAGTATTCTCCATTTTATAGTAAGAAAAAAATATATATATATATAATCCGTGTATTTCACGAATACTCCTATTGTAGTTACCATGCCATCACTATATTCAGATATTTTATTATTTTTTTATTTTAAAAAAGTTAGTAATAGCACCCCTTTTGACATCAAAAGACTTGCTGTAATTTATTTTCTTAGATACCATATTAACTGTCATAATATCATTAGGCAAATTGGGATTAACAGTAATTATTTTATAAACAGTACAGCCTATCAAAAAAGTAAAGTAAATTATATTAGATTATTATCCAAGACAAAAACATTATTAGTTTTATTCCACTTTGCATGTAAATAAAATACACATGATTTTTCTTCCTTAAATTTTTCTACTGATTGGTTTGAATATTGCAATTTAACATCTAATTTTTGATCAGGCCCTTCTTTGCTTTTCTCAACTTTTGTGTTAACAAGTGTATCGCAATAATTCATATCTGATTGGTTTAAATTTTGCAATTTATCATACAAAAAATCTTATTTTGACTGCATATTTTCCATCTACAGGATCAGCCATATGATTAATTCTACGATATTGAAGAGAAACATAATCTGCTGTATATACAAAAACTTTTCTCAGTTGATCATGTAAAGCAGAAACAATAATATTGTATCTTGAATCTACATATTTTTTTAATGCATAATCAAATATATTTTTATCGTATAATCTTTTATTGACTGCGTCTTTTTTATTTATAGAGTCAACTAAACTAGCAATTCTACGATTTTGAAGAGAAACATAATTTTTTGTATAAGTAAAAACTTCACTTATTTTATCTTGTAAATCAGAAGCAAAAATTTTATATTTTAAATCTACGTAGTTTTTTTAGATCAGACGCAATAATATTATATCTTGAATCAACATATTTTTTTAAAAATCGGAAACCATAATTTTATATTTTGAATCTAAATCTGTTTTATAGCATAAACACTAGTGTCCAAATTTTTATTTTAAAATTTGATTAATAGTTTTCCAAATAAATCCATAATATAATAACAAAGAAATTATATCATTAAACTTATAATCTTTCGAAAAATGGTGTAATACAATTATACATAGATGTCCACAAATAACAGAATCAAAATTCTGAATTCGATTATGATTGTAATAAATATTTATATTTTTGAAGTAATTAGTTAAATTAGTAGGAATATTGCCTCCAAATGAGTCGATAGTAAACATTGTTATTTTCTTTAAAATAACAAACCCAATGAGTATCGTGATTTGATGAAATGTCAAAATCAACCACAACACACTATTTTTTGTGCATACTATTTGGTAATTCATCAATCATATAAAAATTTCTGAAATTCTTTATATTTAGTATTTTTACACATTTTTAAAATTCGGTATTAGATAATGGTGACACATTCAAATTTATATTGGCTTTCCTTTTTTTTTTTTTTTTTTTGCAGCTGCGCCACTTCCTGATTTATTTTCCATTGCTAAATTGTCTCTCTGTTGTTCTTCTAATGCCCTTTTTATTTCTTCTAGTTTGTTCAACAGAATTATAAATTGCAGTAGCTCCACCTGCTAAAACCCCAAGTGCACCTAAAATTGGAATTTACATTGGTTTAAATCATCCATGGTGAAAAAGATTTCCAGTTTATTTCTTTGAGTATCTTTTTGAGTATTGGTATTGACAAAGTTATTAAGAAACCTTTGCCATCTTTCATTTTTTTTATTTTTCTCTCAAGTTAATTTTTTTTTTTTTAATTTACCTATACCCAAATATCTTAAGTGACCAATGGGTATATCAGAAGTTATATTTTTTCATTTATATAGAAAAAATTACTGAATACATAACAAAAAATATTTATTTATTTACACATTTTACTACCCCATACTAATTTTCTTTTTGTAAATATTGTTGAGGCAACAGCAGCAGAAGCAATTTCTTCGCCAATTGGTGTATTTTTATCTAACATAATTTCTTTTGCTTCCTTTTGTAAAATTTTATCAGCTTCATGTCTAGATTATAAATCTTTGTGGTCTCTATAAGCTATATCGTGATATTTGATTGCTTCATCTAATTTATTTATTCCTGTATCTCCTCTTTCTAGACTTTCATTTAATTTTGTAAATGGTCCACAATAATTATAACCAGGTAAATGCACTTCAGGAAAATTTAAATTGTTTAATGCCCTATTTATAATACCTTTACCATGATGTTCAGAATTCCAAAGTTAATTAGGAATTGCGTTATTTATAACAAAATCAGGAAATGTATTGTTCAACATATTGCTGTAATATGTTTCCTGCGCTTGGCTGGAAATCACCTCAACCACGACGGTAATCGGGACGAGGACACAAGCAGCGAACTGTTAGTTCAACAAGATATTCGTAATAATCCGAAACCACAAGAATTTAGCGCGCGCGGAGGACCGAAGCGGGGCCTGTCGCTGACCTGCCGCCAGATAGCTGCCACCTGACTACAAGAGGGCGTTCCGGAGTTGCCGATTCCGAGACTTCTGGATGCAGCCTTCGGTATCATTAACAAGGTGATATTGCTCCAGTGAGTTACTGCAGAGACTTTAGTAGACATTGATTTCGTGGCTGATAAAGATAAAGGAAATTATATAACTCAACTCCCCCGCATTTAAACATAGAGTAAAGATTGCACGAGTTGTGTCACTTGTATTTGAGTGTGATTTGATACATAATGTCGCCTTTAATTCAAAGCTACACTTCCCATCTGAGTGCTCATTAATTACCTTCAGTTAAGCCACCAGAAACAGATAGGTTCGGTAAACTCATAAGGCAAACCGCAACATTAGTGGACGCTAGGGTATCTCCCTCCCTCCCTCTGTCAGAGCTCCACCAAAAGTGTTAGTAGTTTTCCAATATCCAGTTGTTGCATTGAAAGTCAATAAATTTTATGTGTGGAAAATTAAAAGCCATTGCGAGGGATAAGTAGAAGCCACCTCCCCCAGATAGAATTGGAAACCCCTCCCTCCCTCGCGAGTGTAAATTACTTCGTATATGTAATGAAAACAAGTTTCAGTACTAATTAGGATTGATTATTCCTGCCACATAGATAGAACACATTAGGAGACCTTCAGGAGTGGGCAGGTTACGCGAGCTGCAACGTAGCGACGTCCTTGCTAAGCCGAGCAGTTTCGAGTGCAAGGAACATACACACAGGCTTAAAACTGCCACGCTGTCCTCTAAGCATAAGCCATTGACACCATTCACATCATCAAGTCATAGTCCGAAGTTCTTTGTTTCCCACCTGAGCGTGGAAATTTTCACAAATACGTCGCGGAATTATTTGAAAACAAAACATTTGCACCACTGCCACAATGGTAACTGCAAAGCAGTTTCAATGCCTCATAAATGGAAGGATATTTTACAGCGAAGAAAATGGAAAAAACGGGGAAAAGAAACCACAATATGGCGCACGAGCAGTGCAGACGCAGATCGTGGCGACTAGAATATGCCGCAAATTGCCCCAAAAAGTAATACTTCGAGACAGGGTCACCAAAGAATGAAAAACCACCCAAAACGGCGTATATATTATATATAACACTAAGTAGCAGTTGGAAATAAAGGTTCATTAAATCGTTAAGAAATTTGAAGTACGGACCAAACAAAATAGCAATACTAAGTTAGTTGACTAAGGTAAATGTTAGCTATATGCATAAGTCCAAGACCAATATAAAAATCGAAAAGACTAGTATTAAGTGCAAGTGTGTGTGTGTGTAAATGTGATATACTACAATTTCCTTTAATGAAGTATCGAAGTTAGCCATTTAAATGTAAGCGAAACTAATTACGTAACTTTAGTAGTTCGTTCAGTAAGAATGTTTTGCAGGGATGTGCATAAAGTAGATTGTTTTAACAGAGATATGTAAAATATAGAGTGCTAAAATGCAAAATTCTCAAATAAATCATAAAGCTGCCAAGAGAGTAATAAAAAGTTCGCAAACTAATGGAAAAGTTCTATGCAAAACACAAACATTAACGTAAAATGTTAAGTATTACTATGGGAAAATTACGTCAGTTTTGTAGAGTGTAACACTGTAAAAATTTCTAGCAGCAAATTGCGTGTGCCGAAATACATTCAGGCATTAAAGGAAGTGCCAGGCATGGTGACCCCTCATTTCCGCATCCACTCAAAAAAAAAAAAAAACACACACACACACACACACAATTCACAGGTTGTGAGGTGCGGTCGCGCAAGGCGAACGGACGGCGGCGAATACTGTCAACATAGCGTGTTTCAGCTATGCTTCCTTGTTTTCCAACCACACGACCGAATGAGGGATCCCGTTGTACACAATGATATTGTATTACAAATGAGAACATTTAGAGAACTTACAAGAGTTAATTATTATGAAGCACTATTAAATTTAATTGCGAGGTAGCAGTAGTTGAGTGTTTTCAATACATCAGTGTTTTATATGAGGTTTTATTATTCCTTAATATTCCTTACGAAAGGTAAGGCATTTGAAGTTGTACAGATTCCCACCAAACCATGTAGGAATAGGGATTCAAATGTTGGGAGTATATTAACGTCTCTAAATAACAAAAATGTTAATATAATATAGACATTCAAAAAGGATGAAAAATATGGCAATTAAGGCAACAATTATATTAATTCGTACATATACGCCACCCAAAATTAAATTAGCTGGATGCCTTGAGCGTGAAGTCTATTTAAAGTATAATTAAATTAAGTATTAGGTATTATTTATAAATATAAAATATAATAATTAATTAACATTTAGCATATATGGACTATCTTACAGTGTGATGTCTGAGTGCTAATCCACACCGAAAGTGTTACAAGTCGAGTAAATAGAAGAGAGAATGTCAAGAAGACAACACCATTACAGCACTATACCAGGGCATCTGGATGACGAGCTCCGGGATAGGCATGCCATAGTAACGCCACCCACGCATATCAGCGAAGCTTTGAAGTGGGCAGCCCGCGATAAACTTACAAGATAATGGCGAGCCAATTAATTAGCACACATAATTGCATACTCACACCCCGGCCGGGCCAAATACGAACATGATCATGATGACACATATGAACACGAACAAACAAGTGGCAGATGACGTTTCATTTAAAAATAACACATTTTTCAGCAGTAAGGATAAATGATAAGAATTACCATCATTTGAATACTAAGAATGAGTTAATTGCATAACAATTTTAATAAGCCCTACACATAAGTTGACAGGAGTACAGCTGTACTTTTTCACAACAAATGTAATTTAAATTATCCATAGCATATTAAATATTACAACCACATTGTTTGTGAAACGAAATCTTGTGTGAGCTCAAAACTGTGAACTGAAGAATTTTATATATAAATTATTAGTTTATTAAATTAAAGCTCAGTAAATGTCAAATGAGAAAGATAATAAAAGTAAAGAATTTTTATTAACGAGTAAATGATAAATATACTTTTTCAAGGAATGAAATATATTACCTTATGTTTTAATGTTATGTATAGAGTTCGCAAATACAAATTAAGTTATGCTAATAAAAGGCCTAGTACAAATCTTGGGTTTGCTTAAATTGTCAAATTGTTAATAACAATTGTTGATATCAACATATTAGCTGTAAGAAGAAATATACAAATATACATGGTAGTATACAACTTTGGTATTTAAAGTATAAACTAAAAAGATAGAGCACTTAATCAAATGTTTGGAAACCCTTGCAATATCGTCTTGTGCACACTATGGTCAAAACAATAATAATACAAAAGAATACAGAAATGCATGCCCATAATTGTTAGTGTTACGAAATAATTCTTGGTTAGTGTTACGAAATAATTCTTGGTTAGTGTTACGAAATAATTCTTGGTTAGGATAAGCAATCCTTGCGACTCCTTATTCCCAAGTAATAAAACGTAGAAAAGGGGAAAATTGTATATTGAGAGAAATTTTTCACAAGTAAATAAGATAGGGAATAATAAAATATACGTTTTATCGCATAGGAAATAGAAACTAGACTAACATTTTATTAAATTGCTTAGTGAAAATTTAATCGATATTAATTATGTTATGCACGCAGATGAAATGTAATCTATTACGAGTGTATTCATATTTACTTTCAATGATATCATGTGATGTGTGTATTGACAATTCTTTTTCAGCGCCACTTAAATAACCCCTATGTATGTCATTTTCATACCACAAATGATAATATAATGTATTTGCATTAACAATCGTGTGACGGGTGGAGACTTATCATGTAATAAATTTTGTTGCAATGTCAACCATTTTAAACTTCCACGAGACTTTAAAGTGTACGAAGCCACGCTGCGCAAGCTAGGCATGAAGCAGGTTGCCGCATTCGCGCTCTCAAACTCGCTTGCGTTAGCCGCGAGGAAGCACGTCCAGTAAAGGTACAACATTGAACGCAAGGGGTGCGTCCCACTATTAAGAACACACACGAAAGTTGAAGTCAAGCAGTCAGCTGTACTATGAGGAGATACCCTACCATATCTGTCTTATTTGAATAACTTACAATAAGCAGACAACACGTAAAACGACAAGATAGCAGGCAAGGCAGTTCCTTAACCAAAAACGCCCTTGTTACGGCCTATCATCTTAAATTTTAATTCCTAACCGCATTGAAGAAGCTACAGCCGATATTATTCCCGCCGCCAAGAAGTAGACGAGGGCATTAAGGGGTCTGACTACCACATCTCGTCGCCACACCTCCGTCCCAGAGCTGGGGACATCACACCCTCGCTCTCATTTGATCTGTTTCCTGCGCTTGGCTGGAAATCACCTCGACCACGACGGTAATCGAGACGAGGACACAAGCAGCGAACTGTTAGTTCAACAAGATATTCGTAATAATCCGACGCCGCGAGTATTTAGCACGCGCGGGGGACTAAAGCGGGGCCTGTCGCTGACCTGCCGCCAGATAGCTCTGCCACCTGACTACGGACTACAAGAGGGCGTTCCGGAACTGCCGATTCCGAGGGTTCTGCAAGCAACCTTCGGCATCATTAACAAGGTGATATTGCTCCAGTGAGTTACTGCAGAGACTTTAGTGGACATTGATTTCGTGGCTGATAAAGATAAAGTAAATTATATAAATCAACTCCCCCGCTTTTATACATAAATTAAAGATTGTACGAGTTGTGTCACTTGCATTTGAGTGTGGTTTTATATAAAGATATTATACATAACGTCGCCTTTAATTCAAAGCTACACTTCCTATCTGAGTGCTCATTAAATACCTTCAGGTAAGCCACCAGAAACAGATAGGTTCGGTAAGCCACTAAGACAAACATCAACAATATTCATTATGCTCACTTTTTCATAGTAAAAATTTTTATTTCCAGTGTTTTCTTCACCATGTATATAGGCGATTCACGGTAAAGTGAGCACTTTTTAAGGCCCTGCTAAATTTTTACTTTCAGCTAATTTCTATCTTTCCGTAATTTTTTTAATGTAGACATAGCCTTGTGGCTAATAAACACAGTGTGTCATTTTACCACTATCAGAAGTAAACGCCTGAAGTTGCAATAAAGTACATATATTAGTGGTTAATGCCTGTTGAGAGGACCGTAAAAAGTGCTCACTTTACCGTGAATAGCCTATAATTAATAATCTATCAATTAAGTTTCTAACATCGTCCATCCAAATAAATTATTTCGTAAAATTATTATATTTTTTAATACCTTCTCTAGATCTAGGAGTTCTCGGAGAAATCGTTCTTTTGGGTGTGTTTGGCTCTAATCTTGATACTCTTATAAATTATCATAAATTGGTATAATTATATTTAAGTATTTCCAACCTCCACTCGAAGCTACCCTTTTTTGAGTATTATTTTCTTGGGATGCAATTTTGGTTGTTTTAAGCATTTTGCGTAATTTTTATCATCGTTATCAAATTTACCCGTAAGAGCATCTGGTGAATTTTATGTTAACTAATTACAAAGGCCTGGTGTTAATTTATATTCTTTGTCCTCAACAAATAGTGTATCATTGTTTATCTTTACTTGTGTGTTACCAATGTAAAAATCTTGCCCAACTCCACGTAAAAAAAATTGTGCTTTAACAATATTAATTCATTTAGAAATTTCTGTTCCGAATTTTATAGTAGAATCAGATGCGCGCTGCGTCAAATTTTTCAGTGGTACAATTCCCATTTGCTCTTCTACATTAGGGGATTTTGAGAATAATTCAGTTTCAAATTATTTTTCTTGTGGTGTTGGTGAATAATCTAAATTTTTTGCTGCTACTGGAACAAATGTATTTATGAAATTTTTATTTTCATAACTAACTTCTTATTTTTTTATATTCCACTTCATGGTGTTTTTTATAATTGTTGTATCTTTAAATTAGTAATTTAACTCGAGATGGATTCTTCGAATCTTTCATTTATATATAATATTTTTTCTTCTAAATGAGTTATAAAAATATTAAACGCTTTGACCGACAAACTTTTCCCCCCAACTGATCAAACCAAGGGGAATGTTTACAATAATATAATAGAATTTGATATTCCTATAGCAGATATCTTTTCTTTTCCACATGATGTTTAGGTTTATGAGCATTATAGATTATTAAAATGAGACAAAGAAGGAACTGAAGCAAAATATGCAAAATTAGATAACGTCGATGTTTGTTCGAACATTTTTCCTTTTCAATTTTCTAAAGTAGAAATTTCAAAACATGGAAATATTATTGAAGCTGTTGATAATTCAGGTATAACATCAACAGTTATGAATGCTTTATAAAGATCACCAAGTGAACAAATTTATTTACAATTTTCTGGTGTTGATAATAAATATGGAGTAAAATATGTTCACAGTGATAAAACAAATGAAATAACGTATCCACCGAGATATTTGTTTGGTTTTATTCATGACAACAATGAAATTAATGGGAAAGGCGGTTATAAAATTGCTTTTTTTTTTTAGAAATTCATCTGATAACAACTGTCTGTCTGTTTATGAAACAAAAAACGCAGATGGTGCGGTTCAGAAAAGCTATGCTGTTCCAGGTAAAATTGTTATTCAAATATTAGAAATTATGAGGCCTATTGTTGAATACGAATCTAACACCGCCATTGCAGTAAGGAAAAAATATACAAACATCCTAAAATACCTATTAGTTTCGATTATTGGCAATTTTTAGAAAAAGAGGTCCCTGCTGGAACAACTGTTTTTAACTTTGATATAAAATATCAGTTTAATAATTTACAATTTGAAATACCCGATTTTGTAATTGTTGAGTTTAAAACTAACAGAAAAAATCGTGCTGAAAAGTATGCCCGCGCTTCTATGTTTGTAATGTGAAAAATATTTATGTTAAAAATGGTAGAAATGAAATTTTTCCAGAATAAAATTGGAATCTAGATATTGAAAATGGTCTTTGTGATAAAAAAATGTTCCTTGCTTATAGTGATTATAGAAATTCAAAAACAAAACTAGATACTATATGTAGAAATAACGAACTTTATTATAAACCAACTGTAAACTTGGAAGGGAATATCAATTATTATTAATTTTTTGGGTGACGACCATTGTATATTATTGATTGCTTATTTAGAAAAGCAACTGTAGTTAAAGAAAAAAACTGATATAAGAATCAATGTAGATTTTAATAAAGCTGTTGGAGCAAATGCAATTTGCAATGTTGTTTTAATTATCCAGCGGAATTTAACTTATGATTATTTGAAAGAGAGAGATACTGAATATACATAAATTATTAAAATTTAATAAATGGCGGATGTAAGCAATTTTACAGAAACAACAAATTGTTTCGATAGTTTAATACAAATTCTTAGATTGATAGGCTAGTTAAGCTGTTTAATCTAATAAAAGACCATCTTGTTAATCCGAATGAGATTTTTTTTCTAGTGTCAATTTTGAGCATTTTTACAAAAGGGGCAAATTGCTTGTGTTTCATTTTTATATATATATATATATATATAAATTCGGAACATGTTTATTGCGGATACAAGCTCAACGCACTAAATTAAATTTAATTAAAGCCAAAATCTAGCAAACCTCTCTTTTCCTGTAGAATCTTTCAAATTGTAGCCCAAAACAGAGAAAATTTAAGGCCAAAATCAAACAAATTTCAACATTCTTCAGGCTCCTTGAGCAGGGCTTTTTTTAAAGCCTAATCTGCAAGCTAAATCATCTTATCTTGATAATATTTCCGCGATTTCATGCAAATTTAGAGCAAATTCGTGCAAATTTAGAGCAAATTTGGCCTATTTGATCTGGAAAGGATCCTCCTCAATGGGTTTTATATGAAACAAGTGTGCTTTATTTTGATTGCAGATTTGGATTAAATTAGCTTGATTTTAACCTTGATTTGCTTGATTTTGAGAATGAAATTGAAGAGATAAATTATGTCTGCAGAAGATTTTGAAAAAGTTGCTTGAAAATGAGAAAGTTACTTGATTTTTAGTCCAATTATTGCGCTGCGCTTGTATCTGAAATAGACTTCTACTCCTAACGCAGACTTGTACACGAAAAAAGCTACAAACATGCCTCCGACACAGCCGCATTCTGATTTTCTTCCCTACCGTGTCCTAATACAAGTAGGACCGAACCTAACTGCTTCTCATTAGAGGAGGGAAAAGTCGTTCCGAGGATGTGTGCATCCAGGCAGATAACTTTTACGCAGCCATGACCGCAAACGGACCTTGACGACCTTATAAAGTGTACCTGAAGCTAAAACACACAATTTAGGGGCTGGTCCACCTGATGCTTGAATTGCGTTGCAGTGTGTTTGAAATACACGTTTTTCCTAGAAACTACGCGCCCAATATGCTCTTGTACAAAAAGAACACACACCTCATACTCAAAAATTGTTAAAAAATTCTTTTTAGAGTGATATATTTCAAAATATATATATATTTTTAATTCTCTAGAACCCTGCGCGGCTTCTTATTGGTCCAGCTGCGTAATATTTTTTTTTCTGCTTGGATGCATACGTCATCGAATGACTTTCTCTCCTCTCACCAGGTGAAAAATTTCTTCTGTTGCAGTTCTTGAAATGATACTCTCAAGTGTAAGCTAAGGTCTTTTAAAATAAAAATGTGTAACTGCGTTTGTTTTCAACATGGACATTTACGATGAGGTGGCCGCCTGGTTGAAAGAATTTACACGTCTGAGGCCTATAAGGCCGGGGCGATCGAGACTCTCTCACCGCCTCTACGGGCAAATCACTGAACTGGCGAGCAGTCTTGTCGTCGATAACTCGCCTCTATGAGACTTTCAGCTTATCATTTTATGACGCAATCATAAAACTAAAGGTTTGATTCACGTCCCTATTTTTTTTTTTTTTTTTATATGTTTTGAACCGGAATGTTCACAGCTAAAAATGACAGCGAAAACACCCGTTTGAGCCGTTTTCACCATCACAAAAACATGATTTACGGAGAAATGGAGGAACTGAAAAACGTACACTGACTCATAGCGTTTCTTAAATGGTATTCCGTAAGCAACGTTCGGCGGCTTACTCAGGCGGGTACCTTAATGTTGGCAGTAGATTATGAAAAGTATGAATATGTTTAATTTTTAAAAATACAAAGTTAAGGTTGGCGCCATTGAAATTCGTTTCCTTTTTTTTTGTACCATCCGTATGTCGAACGTGAAAATTTTATTGGCCTCAAAATTAACGCCACAGAACACAATAAAATATAGTTTTTTTTTTTGTTATTATTTATGCCTACTGGAAGTGCCTCAAAAAGCTATGGCAAACAGCCAACCTACACAACAGGATCCACGGTAAGATTTCTCTGGCCCGCGCAAGCAACAGCCAATTATACAAGTCGGCGAACCATCAGCCGCCAATTGCGTTCTCTACGGAGAAGGTGGGTATTGGCAGTAACTGTCAGTTTACTACCCCTCACAGCATCGATCAATGTTTCAATTTCTCAGCAGCCTGTGGTACATCAACGAGTCTATTGGTGTTGGAACCTGATGGTTTCGAAATATATCAGTTATCGTCTATTCGTGATTTCTTCACACATTTTGAATAAAACATTTGAAAAATTTCGCCATGTATGACGTGTTTGGCATTATCCTAAATATGCCACACATCACAAGCGTTTTATACCAGTGATAACATAAATACATAAAAGCGGTTGTTTGGTTAAACTGATGTTTAAATTATATTTCATATAATTAATATGAGTAAAGGGAAGGCGAAAACAGGAGTGTTAGTGATAACTTGTAAAAAAAAATAGTTCTTATGGAAAATATTACTACACTGAGTGCATACGAATGCGGTGCGTTGTCCCTTTGGCGTAATTTTGTAGACTCGGTTAAGGGTATTATGTAACTGCGCGTCCAAGGTCAAGAAGCGAGTGAGCGATACGGGCGCCCCTAACATGCACGCCTAGTGCCTCATCGTTCCTACGAGCAAGACGTGCACTGTTTCCGTCCTAACGCTTTACTGTGTAAACTAGATCTGTAACAGTGGGGTTTCATACACGCGATGAAAGTACACAGATTAAACTACGCCCGCATCTTGGTACTTTTATCTTGCCGCTTAAGGAAACTGCATCGGCAAGCTTTAAAAATGCGATATTTGACCACTTTCACGAATTTTCCTTTTCTAAGACTACACTAAATATGACAAAAGTAAAATGATACGGATATAGACAATAGTTTTTTTTTTTTTTTTTAATCCTTTCTGGCACAAAGTCGTATTTCCATAACATTTATTTACCGAGATTTCGCATAAAATGTTTCCGTACATAGTTCTCGTAAACTTCGTTTGCAGGAGGCGGAGGAATATCCTGGAAGCAGATGTAACAGGGCTTCAGAAAATTTGGATTTAATTAACACTGAATGGACTGTAGCAGTGAATAAGTTACAACGAATCGGATACAGGAAGGCGAGGAAAGGCTGACGATAGGAATTTCCCCGAGACTCGCGGGCAAGACGCGTGGAAACCTCCGCAGACGTCAGGGGGAAAGCGAGCGAGCGAGTTAGGTAGGCGTCCTGGGGAAGAGGGCGGAAAATCTCATTATCCCGAAGCTTAGCCGCGGCCCGATGAAGGGGATAGGCGCAGCATCCGTGGACCGCGGGAAGACGTGGCCGACGCCGTCCCTACTTCAGGTCCTCCTCCGAGGCGCGCATCCATCCTGCAGAGACGGCATTGTCGGACTGGGGGGTAGTGGCATCGTGGCGTGTCCCGGGGCACAATAGACAACACTGATTACTCCTGCTGCCCCCCCCCTCCCCCGCAGACCCTTTCGCTCACAGACGTAGCGACTAATGCGATTCCTCTCCCGCCTCGCACAATGGCGGGCCCTCCCGAGCAAGGCGGGACGGTGCGCTAGCGGAAACGGGCCGAGAACTTAAACACTTAGCACGGCAGGAGTGTGTGCGAAGGTAATGTGGCGTGTCGAAGCTATCTGACGCACGGGGGCTCTGTCCCTCAACACTTTCACACGCAGATTAGTTAACGATCTTACGCATCGCTGTGAAGAGCAAGGTTTTTTTTGACGTTAATACGTCTTATATAATTGCAACCATAGTGGGAGGCAATCCAGAAAATCCGATGATGACAAAATCGGGGGATACCGTTTGGCATTGCAATTCCGAATCCATCAGTTACATTCAAAATTCAATTACACCACTCGATTGTCAAAGAATCAGGGAATATGTTTCGTTGAATGAGGACTGCAAAACATAGCGAGATCGGGTAGGAGAAAGGATACGGGGGGGGGGGGGGCGCAATTTTTAGTTCGTTTCGCCGCGTCTCATAACTTCCGCGTAGTATAACTTTCGATTGGGAGAAGCTACGACGCTTGTTTTGAGTTTCAATTGACAGCTCTCGTCAAGATCAATCGATTGCGTGTGTAAAAACATTTGTGTGGCGTGGTTATGGTGAAATTGCATGAGTTTAATGTAAAAAATTAAGAAAATTTTAAAACAATTTCGGCCTATACTCGTCAAAAAGCCAAGTCGAAATACATAACTCGTATGCGGTTGGAAAGAGCATCTCAAAAGCAATCCAGTGATGCCCATAAAACCCCATATGATCGAGTGAAGCGGTGCCGGGGACGTAAAAACAAACCATCAAGACTTCCGAGCGCGTCAACGTAGATGTATTCGCGCAAAAGAAACGGCCGTGTCCCCAACACAGCCACGCCCCATTTTTTTTGTATGTATTAGCGCTTGCATCATCATAACGTCCCTTCATACCACGGTTGCAGGCAGTTGTTCGTTAAATTAGATAATTTAGTCCCGACAGTAAATTACGTCTTCCACCAAGTCAGCGACTTACCTTTATTCGAAGGGGCCGCGGTGGTGTAAGTGGTCACGCTGCCCGCCTCCCACCCGTGCGAACCCGGTTCGGTTCCTGGCGGGGTCCCTTCCAGATTTTCGCATGTGTGGGAATCGTGCCGGACGATGCCGCCGCTGGTCGGCGGGTTTTCTCGGGGATCTCCCCCCTCCCCGTACTTACATTCCGCCCGTGTTCCATACTCAACTCACTTCAACATCATCGGCTCTCAAGACCTCGATGTTAAGAGCCGCCCAAATCTCTTCACTCACTCACTGTGATATCGCTATTACATATGGGACCCAGTGACAAAGATTCAATGACAGCGTATTGCTGCGAAAGGGACGTTGTGGTACGGTTGTCAGGCCACTTGACTACCGACGCGATGGGACCCGGGTTCGATTCCTCGCGGAGTCGACTGTGACGCAACTTACCGATGGATGCTCCAGAGGTACTTCCGTTTCCCCTACCATTGCATTCCGCCGCCGTTCCAGCTTCACTTTGCCCCCCCCCCCCCTTTTTTTCCCCTCCTCAACACATTATTTTGCAGGAGTATCTTCGCTCCAATATATTTGTCTGTTCCGTCGGCTTTCGGTTAGTGAATAGCGAACTTTACTTGGGTAGATTAAATTTAGCTTTTAAAGCACCCATACCACAGTTCACAATTATTTCACAAGTTAGCACTGATAAAGCCATTCTGAATATTGCAAACTACCAGTACTTGCAAAGTAAAGGAGGGTTTAAAGTGCTTTACAAATTATAACTCATCTTCGCACTAAACCTGGCGAATACGGTGAATTATTAGAACTTTAATAATTTCACGTAACATTTTGAGGACAGCCCGAAATAATACAATTACGTGCCCCCCCCCCACCCCCCCGACTTGTGTGAATGAACCACTCATTGCTAGTCTGTATTAATATGCGTACTGTAACCAGTCATTCGCAAAAAAAAAAAAAAAAGTTGTCTTCGAGTCACTAAATTCAGTGTGGTCGAATCGAAAAGCATAGTTGGTCCTAAAGGTAAACAAATGACTTCTGCTTGAGTGTGTGAAAAATACTGAGCAGTCTAGCTTGCTGCCTGATTACAACACGAAATAGCAGGGTCTCTATGTACTATACGAAAAGAGTAGAGGGAGAAAATAAACACATCAAGAGCCGCAATATCCCCCCTTTTTTTTTCTTAAAAAAATGGGGAACTGAAAAAAGGCGCATCAGTCAACAGCAAATTAATTACTTTTTTTTTTTTTTTTTGCGGGGGTTTGGTTGACTCTGCAATCCCTCTCTGGCACGCAATAAAAAGAAAAATTTGTGTTATCTTTATTTGCTTCCCTTTGTGTCCCACTCTCCTTTTTACCAGTAATTATCATAATTACGTGGAGGGAAACTTCGTGGTTTCAGCGATTTGTAGACTAGACACCACTTTCCCGTAGTGAGCTCGAGCCTAAGTCCTATTTCTATTTATCCCTGGCTGCTGCCTCAGTAACTAGTTTTAACTTAGACACAAATACGACGGATTAAGCCCTTGTTTGCTCGCAGCTTTGTTATTCACTCAAAGTCCTTCAGTGGGTGTCAAAAACCAGTGATATGATTCCAAAAGTAATTTATGCGTATGTTCGTTTGAACTCTAGCTTTCTTCAAATGAATTCGTATGATTTCCCACACAATAGCAATAATTGTCGCTGACATCGAGAAATATAATCATATAATTTCGCGATAATAATTTTTGCTAATGCCTCTGACTGATAAGCAGGCGAACTGTAGGAAGCACATGAAAAATAAACTTACACTAAATGTCGATTGGATATAAGATTGCTACACATATCAAGCCCTTACTAGGGTTTTAATTCAGTACTCCTAGCCCAACAATTTGGAGCGGATCAGAGAAATTTGGGCGGCTCTTAACATCGCGGTCTTGGGAGCCGTTGAGTACAAAGTGAGGTGATAATGAAGCGGCGCCGGAATGTACGGGCGGGGTAAACGGGAGATCCCAGAGAAAATCCGCCAACCAGTGGCATCGTCCGGCACGATTCCCACATGCGAAAATCCGGGAGCGACTCAACCGGGAATCAAACCTGATTCTCTTAGGTGGGAGGCGAGCAGTCTAACTACTACATCACCGCGGCCCGGCAACAATTTGGTTTTCCCGCCAACTGCAACGTGGATTTATTTCCGCGTGACAGAAAGAACGAAACCCAGTCGTGGTGGGGCGGGAAGGGAGCATATAAATACAATAAAAGTAGAGATAGCCGAGTCCGGAAAAAATTTTTACGCCCGCGCAGGTATGCGGGACAAAAGGAGAGCACGGGCAGCCATGAAAAGCAAATGACGTAGAAATGCGGCGCAAAATGAAAATACAAAAGGACGAAATGGGGAACAAACGCACGCATGAAAATTCATGTGAACAGAGCGCCGTTATCTGGGCGATGTTGCTAAGGGTATGCGTGCGAGTTTGAGGGGATAGTGAAAGGGGGGATGATTTTTTTTATTTCGGGGGTGAGGTGGCACAAGGGTATTTCGAGTGAGAAGAAGAGAGTGGGGAGGAGGGAATCCATGATACGGGACGGTCGGATTGTTGATGACGGAGCGCGGGACTCGCCAACAGCGATACCGAAACCACCCTCCCCAACCCCCTCACTACCTAAATTAAGATAACTTCTACACACTCCAGCCAACCCCTCGACACACAATCTCTCTATCCCTATGTCTCTCTCTCTCTTTCTCTCTCCCTCTCTCTCCGAATCGGGGTAGATGGCTGGTGTAATATTCATTAACTCGGGAGCTTGCTTTCCAAACTGCGCCCGCCTTCGTGAACTTAATCTTGTTTGTTTATTTTACATACATAAAATAGCAGGGTACAGGTATAATCTCCTAGGCACGAGGGAGTTGTTGAACACGTACGCACTGGAGGTGGGGACGGGGGAATGTGATCAGATGCATTTGAGAATATAAGCTATATAAATAACGAAGAAAACGTGTTATACAAGTGAGTGAGTGAAGATATTTGAGCGGCTCTTAACAGCGAGGTAATGACAGCCGATGGTTGATTGGTGCGAGTATAGAGCAGCGTCGGAATGCACGGGCGGGGGGAAACGGGAGATTCCCGAGGAAACCGGCCGACCAGCGGCATCGTCCGGCACGATTCCCACGTGCTGAAATGCGGGAGTGGTCCGGCAGCGGGATTGAACCCGGTTCGCTTTCGGTGGGAGGCGAGCAGGCTAACTGCTCGGCCAACGCGGCCCCAGAAATAAGTTTGCAGGTGGGCAAAAATAAGTGTGGATGCCCGCCCACCCGACTCCCTTTCGAGTGATCGCAGCACATTTTCTTCTCCTGTACCGATAAAGAGTATATTAGTCACTGCGATGGCACAGTTGCGAGACTGCGATTCCGGACATAAGCGACGTTCTTTTGCGGGGTCGGCTGAAGATCTGTACTGTAAAATGACTAGCATGCATTCGAGCTAGAAGTGTGTCGACTTGCTGTTTCTGTACGATTTTTTGCTATGGGCACGGGCGTGCTGATAATCCGGAATACTGAAGGCGGCATCAACTCTGCAGGATCCCTCATTACTCGACTTTTGGAAACTTGCACCGATTTGCCACAGAGACAGTTTTCTGTCCACGAAGAAATATGGCACATAAGACACGGAGTCGTGATTAATGTGTTCTAATGCGTGCAGAACAAAATTATCCTTCGGGTGTGCGTACATTATTGATAGATTGATTTACTGCAGTGCAATTCAGCAGTTATAAATAGTTCTACAATCCGATGGTCCAACACCGGAAACACGAAGCTTGGTCACGTGCCGAGACATTTCGCGACTGTTTGATCCACTGTGATTGTTAGTCCATGAATCATGATCACTGATGAAACTGCGTTGGCCCACGGCAGTAATAATGACACCCGGAATTTCCCAACGCGTGGGCTCGTGAAAATCTGCACCTCATAACGGTAGTTTCCAGCACAGGTTCTCTGTCGCCTTGAGACCGTGTGTCTCGTGTACAGCGGAAAGTTACCAGCGACGACCCCAACTTGACTGCTGAGCGGCGCTACAACCGAAGTTCCGTTGCTAGACTACCCACCTGCATGCCTTACCTACACCGCACGGTGCAATATCGAGCGAAAATTATATTTCCTAGGAATGTAATTATGCAAAAAAAAAAGACATCGTGTGTTTAGTAAAATTAAAAAAAGAACTCTTACCTCGACTAGAACTGTGATATGATGTCGACTAACGATATACGTTACGTGTTCTTCGTCGGAGAGCCGCTAGCAGCGAGTCGGCTATTATTCTGAGTGGCTCGGAGAAATAGTTCAATGACCTGTCACCTTGGGCGCTAGCGTAGCGCAGGGGGCATAGCAGCGTGCTATGCTCGTTATATATGGTGCCACAAGGACCTAATTTCGGGCAAATTAAAGTTTTCTGGAAGGTGCCACTGCTGATCAAAATATGACTGTTTGTCCCAAAGTAGTGGAGTGCTTTCCCCAGCCCACTGGTCTTGAGAGACTCGGCTGCTGGAATTCAGACACGGTAAAAGTGAAGTAAAATATGACATTTATGTAAGTCCCATAAGGCCAGGTAAAAGTAGAAATTGACTTTCTTGCAGGTCCATGTAGGTGTAGAAATTTTATCTGGTGAGCCTCGACACATGGGTTGGGATGGATACGCATTTTTTAAATTCCAGTAGAAAAAAAAAAGCTGTTCGTTTACAAATGTGTTTACCTCAGTATTGGCATTATTCAGTAATCAATGTCACGTAGTTAAATTCAAAAAGGAAAATCCATAATTTCCTAGTTCGTACATGTTTTGTGAAGAAAGTAATTTTATCATGTAAGAAATCTTTTAAGTGTATGGAATACTTAAAATGTTATAGTGAAAGGGGAAACCTTACGAGTGTTTAAATAATACATGTTCAGTCAAGTACAATTGCATTAATGAATGTCAAGTTAAATTTTCATGCTGTGCCATGATGAAACATCTTTTTAAAATTCTAAGTATTAAAATTTTGTTATTTTAAGCCTTGTGAGAATTAGTGAAATATTAAAAGGATTACTACTTGCATAGCCAACGATACGCATTTTAGATGTGTGTGCAGTCAGATGGATATATGACTAAGTGAAGAAAAATGTATAACTCTAGTCAGCTGGAAGTATTGTTTTGTATTTTGGGTAGTTGCATGAGTTTGTAAAGTGTTTTTTTTTTATATAAAAAGCTTTTCCCATACAGTGTATATTTTAAATATATATTATACATTTAAACTTCACTTCTAAATTACTGTTGGTCTTTGGACGACTTATGTCGTTGTATTTTGGTTATGTGGTGTCCCTCGTATCTTCCTGTTTTGAAGGAAGTAACGAGCGTCTCAACCTACTAAACTGGATTAGTGGACAGTTAATCTGTTGGGTTGCATTTCCTTGACTTACTTCTAAGATGAGCAAGATGTGCCGATTTTATGCGAAATAAATATATCCCTCTATTTAGACGAAGTGTTGCTAACAATAAGGCAACTCATTCTGATGCAACAAGACGCACAACAGCCCCTAACACACGCAACTAACAGAGGTAATGGGCCTGTGAAATGTGACGTTGCCCGATCAATGGAGTGGACGAAATGGACCAGTAACACTGTCCCATCAGGGACAAATTTGATGCAAGTTAAACAGCTCGTACGAGTACGATACGTGCCCGTTCAAATGAGCGTATACAGGAGTGTACGAGAATAAATCAACTAAACGGTGATTTCAAGCAGTTGTGTTTGTCTTTATTCCTTGCCGAACATTCCTGCATCCTTACCCCATGTGGTCCCACCTTTAAAACGTACTTGTACACTTTCAACTGTACATAGTACATTTCCTGTGTTGGATCAGATCTTTTTCTGGAGATTAACAATAGTTGCCCTGATTTGTGAATCACCCCGCGTGCGTGTGTGTATATGTACATGTGTGTATATATATATATATATATATATATATATATATATATATATAATATATATATATATAATATATATATATAATAAAATATTATAAAGAGATAATGTGAATTTGTTTTTATGTCTTGGGTAATATCGGAAAATACACGGCCGATTCTTATACTTCTTTCACTGTTAGAAAGTTACATTATTCCAGATGTCGCAGGTAGTCGCAGGTTGTCGCAAGTAGCCGCAGGTTGTCGCAAGTAGCCGCAGGTAGTCGCAAGTAGCCGCAGGTAGTCGCAAGTAGCCGCAGGTAGTCGCAAGTAGTCGCAAGTAGCCGCAGGTAGTCGAAGGTTGTCGCAAGTAGTCGGGAGTAGTCGCAGGTAGTCACGGGTGAACACAGGTAGTCGCAGGTAGTCACAGGTAGTCGCATGTAGTCGAAGAAAGTCACGGGTAGTCGAAGAAAGTCAGGGGTAGTCGCAGATAGTCACACGTAGTCGCAGATAGCCACAGGTAAATGCAGATATGCGCAGGTAGGCACGATAAGTCACAGGTAGTCGGAAGTAGATACGGGTAGTCACAGATAGTCACGGTTACTCACGGGTAGTCAGGGGTAGTCGTAGGTAGTCACAAGTAGTCGCAGATACTCACTGTTAGTAACATGTAGTCACGGGTAATCAAGGGTAGTTGCACATAGTCACGGTAGCCACACATAGTCACAGCTAGTCGCAAGTAGTAGCGGGTAGTCACGGATAGTAACATGTAGTCATGGGTAGTCACAGGTAGTCATGGGTAGTCACAGGTAAAATTGGGTAGTCACGGGTAGTCACAAATAGTCATAGGTGGTCGCAGGTAGTTATGGGTAGTCACAGGTAGTCGCATATATAGGTATTTATTTTAACAACTCTATAAAACCTGAGCGAAGCGATGTCATGCTGCTAATATATATATATATATATATATATATATATATATATAGAGAGAGAGAGAGAGAGAGAGAGAGAGAGAGAGAGAGAGTCACAACACCCGTATCACCCCTTTTTCTCGGAAACAACACGACAGCGGGGATTTGCGAGAAAAAAAGTGTGATACCTATACTCTATATGAATCATCGATTGGTAGTAATTCCATTCCCCCGAACATCCCGATGGTAATGGTACGGAGGGTGAGCTTTGAAATTGCAAATGCTAACAGGGTCGTATATGGTACGTTGGATAGATCGTCGAAAATAAACATTTACTACGAGATGTACATGTGTTGTGTGCGTATAGAAGAATGCTGCTATCACCAAATGTGTGTGATAACATGCGGCAGTATGCCTCCCTGCTATTCGGCAGGTTGTAAGTTCGATGCCCACCGAGTACACTTCAGAGCTCGTTTCTTCTTAAGTACTATTCCAATAAAACGTCGGTAGATTTCATCTAACATGGACATTCCCAATACACCCATTTACTCTAATAAATTGTTTATTTTCGTTTCGCACAAGGAAATACATATTATTATTACTTATTGGGAATTTAGTTGAGCTAGGTATCAATGTGAAATAGATATTGAGGAAGAATCAAACGGCACTAGGAAATAAATACAATACATTCTCCACAGCAAAATTTTCATTACAGTGGAATCTGTGAACTAGTAAGGGAACGAACTTGATTCTTGATTAATGCTTGCAAACAACTAGTCCAGCCATTCAATCCTGCGAATATATTTTATGCTTTGAAATTGCTTTTACATACGCAAAGTTTCGAGGATTATTACTTTTAAAACATACACAGAACTGGACACGGGGTTTTAACTCACACAGTGCTCTGGGGGAAAAAATAACAAAGGAGAAAAACAAACACATCTAGAGATATATATTAGCATTGAATTAAATTAATATTTTTATACGTCGATTTTTTTCCCTCATTTAATTATAATGTTTAGGCTATATATTTGAAATACGGTTATTCTTACGAAATTATTAAACGTGTTACCAATATGCTAACTTACAAAAAAAATCCCCCCGACGAGGACGAAATGGACTTCCAAGATATCAAGTGGGATTCTTCAATCAATTCTGATTTTAAAGAATTAAAACTTTATTCTAAACACTAAACAGGACAATTAATTTTACTGGCAGATTCTGGACAACCATCTAACGGATACATAACCGTGAGAAATTTATTACGGTACAGTTTCATAAGTATGCTAATAAACGGTAAAACAATGCCATGAAAACAAAGCCAATTATTAAACGAGTAAACAGGAAAATTTAATTAATCCACAAACAAAGTGGCTAACAAATAAATCTCGCAACATATACATATGAAATTAACTATGAAATACTTTACATTCGAAAAAAAAAAACTGTTTTGGTACACTGTTTTACACTATTCGTAATGATGTTAATGTTTTACTGGAGACAATGCAACATTAGATTCATTTTCTGCGCGGTGGGAAGCTTTGAGCTAAGACTTTCACGAAATTCTGAATTTTTAGTAGGAATGGCGATAGATCGCACTGCGCGTTCACCGATATGAAAAGGCGACATGCATCTCCTAATGGTCCCACAAATCCGTTAGCTTCATTATTAGTTAATATGAATTAATTCTTGTGTTTCTGGCTCCTTTTTTTTAAAAAAAAAAAACTTCCCATGAAAAAATTTAGTGTTTTAAAACCTGATGCATTTAAACATTTTCGGTTGTATAAAATTTTAAGCCTACATCTGCAATATATTATGAGTAAATATAATATTAAAAATAGTTGTATTTATTTTTATTTTGTATATACGCAAATTGCTAGCTTTCTGCTGACGGCTTCGCCCGCGGGAACTGCACCAAACAGCTATTAATTTCCTTTGTCAAAGGAACATTTTCTACATTACATTCGTGAGGTGCTAGGTAAGTTAACTCTAGAACAGGCCATTTAGCTCTGCCCATTTGAGAAGAAATTCTTGCTCACACGTCTCCCTGCTAATTTTAGCAACTGTTCAAGGACTTCGCTTATGGCTGCAAGGAAAAATACTTTGACCGAGAACTGCGATGTCTTAAATTCGAATGGGTACTCAGATGGAATGCGTGGTACACGTGGCATGGAAACTTATTCTTCTCTTGCACATCCAGTGAAGACTGTGGTCTCGATTACATCTTTTTGCCAAGCGTTCACGTGGAGCCTGAAATTATAGCAGCATTCTGGTGGCAACATTAATGGAGCACTAACGTTGAAGCAGAGGCGTGTAGTGAATTTTTTTTTACAGAATAAGCAATTTCTATTAACAAACGCAATTTCTATTAACAAATGCAATTTCTACTAACAAACGCAACTTCGAACTTTGCTTGCCCTCCACATGTATTTACCGGTTTATAACACCCAACATCAGTAATACAAACGGAAACGACATAACTGTAATAATAATTAAACTGAATATTATTTAGAGATCATATTACAAATTATACGAAAACTTCCGTTTTCCCCGAACACTTTCGTCCACTTTCCAAGGAAGAATGTAGGACTGGAGGACGCAAACAGAACGACTGCTTACCCTGACGAAGGAATGCGGTCGAGCGTGTGGCGTGTTGTGCCTTGCGAGTTCGATTCATCGCTAGTCGCTCCCGTTTGTGGAAATAAGTACTAGATAGCAGCACTATGCGTGTACAGTACGGGAGTTACGGAAACTCTGTTTCTCGAATCGGAAAACTCAGAATTTAATGTGTGTTTAAAGTTGAGGCGAAAACTATCAAGTGTGTGTGTCTAGGTGTGTGTAGGTGTCGGAGCATGTGTGTGTCTTTCAATTTTTAAATACGTCAATCGAATTTCATCAAACTCGGTACATACACAGTACTTAAAAAGGACACTTGATTTTCTATAGTTTTAGATAACGCAGTGCACTTACTTTCAAAATAGCGGTCACATCAATATTTTAGCTTAGAATGTAATATTGCAGTGTAGAACCTCAGTTTTATTTATTTATGCACACCGCGATACTTTGTTTTATTATGTAAATTAGTGTGATTACATATTTATTTATTTTGCATAATATATGTGGCAGATGTATGATGATTTTATATATATATATATTTATACACACACGATTTTTTTTCCATGCAACTCTTATTTAAAGTATTATTTTTGCAAGATATGTTATTATTTGTAATATTTCTTATTTAACTATATTTATACGTGTTTCAGTTTGTTTGGCTAAGAGTAATTGCTATGTGGCCTAGAAGCATAGAGCATCTTTTCGATGGTTGCTATGGTAACCTGTGACGTTGTAAGTCTCTTTCATGTAGCCGCCTCGTGATTGGCGCTGAGCTGAGAAGCGTCAGGTAAGGATGAAGTTAAGGCCTTTCTACCCATCTTAATTTCACCGTCAGGTAGGATACGACAGAGTGTCATAGGCCTGGTAGAATTTTAATTTCGATTGGATAATTTGATGGAGTTCCGGTTCTATTGTCGACAAACCGGAAGGTGAAAATGGGCCGAGAAGAATGAAGATTTTTATAAGTCGGCTGGCGCTACTTACGCGAAATTAGATAGATTTTTATTTCGCCATCCACGAAGACGCGAGGTGCCAAATGGATTTTAAGCGTGGGTACCTAAGGTCCGTGAACCTGGATAAGGAAGATCCAGTGCTTGAACCAACGATACCTGCAGCTGAGAACGTCTAGCTCTACGACTTCGAGTATTATTTGTGAGTCAAGTATTAGATTCATACTACGTAGAGCAGATACCGTGATGGACGCCGATTTAGTTTTACGTACTTTGCGGGTGTAGCACGCAATTTTGAAATACAGTAAAGTCATCCGTTGCTTAATATGTCTACTGATACCCCCACATCCAGTTTTTCGTGCTCCCAACTGAGTTGGTTTGAGCTTAAGCAATGATAAATTAAATTGACTTTCTTACTACTGAGCGTCATATAGAGCTAGCCTACACTAACAGTTACGACCACTTAGCCAAGTCAAATACTTACTAAAGATTTAAGAGTTATGCGTGTCTTCATACAGTGAGCACACCTATTTAATTATTAATAAGTGGTTCTCCGAGGTTCATGACGTGGCTAATAAATTTCACATATTTTAACCACTTACGCGAGAATATCATTCCAGAAAGTAGTTTGGTTGATTATTTGTTTATATGGTCCAGTGCCTTTGCATTTTCTGTTTTACCGGACTGCCAGCAGTTACCAGGAATCTGGTACGACACACACGATTTGTAAGTTTCCTAAAGTGTGTGAATTTTGGCGACGGTATTCAGGTTGCTGTGGCTACTTCACATGCCACCTACTCTTACATATTACGAGTGTGAGTTGCCGATCCACGACCACATATGTTTAGACGCACACACGGATTCTGTCTATCTAGTACACTGTCCTAGACACTAGCTGCATACATAGTAAGTTGCCCTACAAACATTTATACATTTACATTACAGTCGTAAAAATTTCAACAATTCCAACTTATCTTTGTAAGCTGGCAGTTGATATTACAACTATAAACTGTATTGACACAAAACATATGTTGCCCGCCATTTTGTAAAATAGCACCATACGTATAAATAAAATTTTGAATGTCATATCTTGGGAAACGATTGACCGATTCGTACTACATTTGGCAGACATTTTGCACTGCAGCAGGTGGTGTAAACTAGTATATTTTAAGTAGGTCAGACACTTATTACCAAATGGTGTCATTATATATATATATATATATATATATATATATATATATATATATATATATATATATAATCAGTACAGCGAGGCGAGGCGTGGGATTTTAAGAAGAGGAAGCAATTTGTGCAAAACAGAAAAGGTACATTTTGTGAAAATTCTGAAATTAACGACCATTAGTTAATATCGACAAATTTAGCTTGTTGGTTCAATGATTTTCTCCTTACGTTAGTATACTATAGGCTGTTCACGGTTAAATGAATACTTTTGAAATCCCTGCTTGAAATCGACTTGTATAGGCTTTATATATGTTTCCGCCTTATGTAAAATTAACGTTGTAGTGGGCCTCATCACTTTACTCATGCGTCGGTCAGGTGAAACTGTGGAATTATTGGAAAAGTAAATATGTTACAAATCTGGTCAATTTTACACTCCGATTCAGAAGAAAAAAAAAAAAAAAGAACGGGAAGAGAGAGAAATAATTTAAGTTATCACAAATGGTTACCTCACACTTTTTCTCGACGTTAAGATATGGAACTACTTTCCATCCATCATTACCAACCCGTTAAAATATATGGAGGTAGGGGCAGTGACTTTTTTTCTAAGGTTGATTTCAAGAGTGCTCACTTTATCGTCCAAAGTCTTTACTTGCGAACATTATATGCGGCCGATATTCAACACCAAGTAAGTTGGTGTATAGTCATTTAAATTAATAGTAAAACAACACTCAATAAAGTCCCAATAAAAGTTTAAAACCAAAATTAATATAGAGTTAAACACTTTTGTCTTGGAAAAGCTAGCGAACAGCACGAAACCAAATAACAGGCTAGCATTAAAAACATTCGCATATTATCTGTGTCACTGCCTAACCCATGTAAGGCACACATGCTGACGATGTCATAAGTTTACAAATGTGCGTTGATTTAAAACTAAAACCACATATGCTTATATAACACATGTTTTCGAAGATCCTGTTTCCCAGTCAACTAGATACACTTAGGCCTATATCAAAACAAACAAATTAACACAAAAAATTTAATATAAGATTACTTACTGAACGAGTCCGTTGATGAACATCATGTTATTTGCAAATTATTTATTTATACTTCAGATCTATTCGTCTGTATTTTTGAGCAAATACTTCAATTACGTCTGTGCTCGTAGCTTATTAAGAAGTTGTTTTTCGACACTGAATATGGACAGAGAAAACAGTCGTCCTTCGCCTTGTGAGTTTCGCAAAGTTTTAATGCGTTTCAAGGTGGAGAAGGATCGTTCTACTGATGCACTCGTAACTGGAATGATGGAAATAAGACTAAATAGTGTATAGACTTGGGGAAAAACCTCGTCGAGATCAGTTGACTTCAGAAAATGATTGAGTTCTACAAAGCTCTTAACAGCAAACTGACTAGTTTCGTAAACAACAGTTAGTTCACTTCGCAACCTGGGAAAATCGAAATGGCGGCTATAAATTTCTTTCAGACAACTAAGGCGTTCTTCAGGAAAAACATTCTTAAATGTTTCGAATCTTGTAGGGTCCAATAGTTCTAAAAATCTCAGTTTTTCGATTGCACAAAATCTGGACGTTAAATTTGATATTATTACGTCAATAATTTCAAAGTACAGCCCTCTGTACGATGCCTTTCTATCTTCCCCATTAATATGACTGATTCGCAATCTTTTGTTTTGGTACCCCTCTGCTACGCTTTTATGCTCACTAACTTTTTGCCACATTGAATCAAACTTATCTCTTCGTTTTTGGAGATAGTCCTTGAACTCGTTTATTTTCAAGATGCAAAAATGTATGTCAAACGTTTTCTTTTGCAAAACTTGAAAAAGCACATTTGTCATCGGGAAAATAGTGGAAAAAACATTCAATAGGAAAATGAAATAAAAATTTCGTAAGCTAAATAATATCCCGCGAGCACTTAGCAGAGTTTCACTATCAAATTTGTCAGCATTTTTAATCATTAGTTCCAACATGTTTTCTATTTCAGATTTGTATTCACTGACCGTTTCAACAAGCCTACTGTTGAAATTCCAACGAGTGGGAGAGGCACTAGGAAATAGCTTCTTAACTTCTTGATCTAAAGCACATGTTCTCTTTGTTGACTTAGAGAAGAAAGTTCCAAATCCTGCAAGTGTCATGAAAAACCTTCGGCACTGGTTGATGTGGCTGACTGAATCTGATAAAACCAAAATTTAGCCTATGCGCATAACAATGTACAAAAATGGCCTCAGTGCATTTCACTCTTACAAGTGATTGAAGTCAATTCACTTCACCTGCCATGACTGCAGCACCATCATATGTTTGTGCTACTAATTTTTCAAAGCACTTAAAACACCAAACACGTGCTCTGATAAGGCCCTAGCAGACCGATCACAACTAGCATCACTAAAGCCAAGAAAACGTTCTTCAACTGTCCCTTCTGAATTAACGTATCGCAAAAGAGATTCTTTACTCACATCTGTTGTTTCATCCAATATTATTCCTACAGACAAGGTTTTCTCGATTTGCATCCTGATACTTTGTAACACTACATCGCAAACAGACTGAATCAAATCATTTTGTATGTCACTTGGCAGACCAGAAAAAACCGCGGAGTTTTCTAAATGGCTTTTCAAATTACTGTCCATTTGTCTAAAAGCATAAACAAGTTCAACAAAATTTCCTTTATTTATAGAATTTGAAGACTCGTCATGTCCCCTAAAAGCTAATTCCTGCTTGGCTAAGACACAGGTAACATCAATCAAACGACCCAAAATATGTCTCTTCTTTTTGACATTTTCGTTGTGTTTCTGAGTATTTAACCTGATCTGGTCACTTAAACAGAACTCCATTCTAGTTTTACCAAACTGTTTCAGTGACATGCACGACACTAAATGCGATTTACTGAGTTCAGCCTTTTAACCGATTTATGAAAGTAGTTCAAATCACTAAACCCATATTGCGTCCAAACACTTTTTTTCAGAGGAAAATAATAAACATGGCCAACAGCACAACTTCTGAAATTTCTTGCGCCCAGTAAACCACGCTGTCTCGTAAAAACTAGCATTAAAATGTCTCGCACACTGTTTTGTTTTTGTATGTATGTTGAAATCAGGAGTTGGTTTCCCACTGATGATTGAGTCTCTTTTAATTTCATATGGTAAAGAACTAAACGAGTTTTGTAATTTTTTTTCTACAGAGCATTTACAATCAGTCACTTCTGCAGAACTTGACGGATCGTCGTCTGAACTGTTCATTTTGTTGAGTAAACTATAAACTAAATAGAAAGAAAAAAATAACTTCACGTATCACGTACTTTTACTCAATTTTCACATCCACGCCAATTTAACTCCATGACTTGCCGGTAGAGGTGAACATGCAAACGAAACGCTCCTGTCATTGGCTAAAGAAGAAGGCCATTGGCACTATAGGCTTATGAAATCTTTCATTGCTAACAATAAGTCAAAAGTATCAGACTATTAGTATTATTCTCAATTTAAAACAAGTCAGCTCATAAGTGTGGATACTTTATATCTTACGTACTATTATAATTAGAGTACAATTAATTTAATGATCCATCAAGTAAAAAACACCCCGCCTCGTCCTGGCTATTTTTTTTTTGTTTTGTTTTTTGACATCGTGGATGACGTAATTACCAAAAACGAACTATTTGGAAGAGTATTTTAAAATACAAACAATAAGTTTTAAGGTACATGTCCCAACAAAATTCAGAACAATCGATTTTTACTATGCCATGGGTTTGAGGATTCAAATATTGTTTTTAGGTTTTATTCCGAGAATTCAACGTAATTTCGGAGTAGTGATTGTTTGAGACACCTCACGCAGCCAAGAGAGTGGTACGGTAGCGAACTGAAATTTAACCAACATACAAGCACATTCTGCACTTACCTTAAATATGTTCCAATTAAAATAACCCAAGGCATTTTCTTATTAACTTCTTAACGAATAACAGCTGGTAGTTGCAGTCACGCATATTCCCGTAAATAACCACTCACACGTTCAGTTGTATCACAGGTATTTTCAGTAAAAGAAAAGCTGAGAAGCTACGTTTCAGATTAAGAAGGAACAAAATCAAAATACGAATTCACGAATCGTTCACCAGACGTGCCTTAGTCAACACATTTTACGTATAAGTATCCAATACGCGCGCGAAAACCACATAGTTGGTGGTTGTACAAATCAGACAAAAACGGTCGATATTTTGACTGTTCGTAGGAGTTCGGTAAACAATGAAACTTAGGCAACACATCGAAAACACACATTACCCCTTGAGCTTTTTAAGAGTTTGAATGTATAATAATTCGAATTTTTTTTTTGTAGCAAACGTTTGAAAGCAAGGAATCCTCGAGAATCCTTTTAATTTCTTTCCACCCTACTAGGGGGAGGAATTTCGAAAAATGCATAAATGAATTTTTAGGTACTTACACAGCCAATCATTTAAAATAAAGAACGTAAGTTAATCAGGCCTATATTTTATTTGATAAATAAGGTATTTATGAGTCCTCGAAAACGCATTTGACCTATTTCGCCCCCTTGGCGGTTGAATTAAAAAAAACGTATTAATTAGTTCTTATGTTTTTCTATAGGCAACTTTTAAGAGGCAACGGCACAACGATATCTCTTCGGGTTAGTGAGTTATTACGGAGTCCTAAAAAATACACTTTAACTTCTAACACAGTTTGTATTTTTTAAAAAAATCCTAAAATTGGCCTCTAAGTTCTTTTAGAGACGTTATGCTCTTAGCTATTTAGGAGTCCTTGAAAACACTTTTTCATCCCTTTTAACCTATCACGAGTTTAATTTTAAAAAAATCCTTCAAAATGTCTTTGTAGGCATCTACGTAGTCCTCTCAAGCTAAGAGAATAACGATAATTAATCGGGTTATTGATCTGTTGAGAAGTCATCGAAAACACACTTCACCTTTTCTATCCACTTCGGGGTTAGCTCCCAAAAAAATTCTAAAATTCCAAAAATCCATAAAATAAATATTTTTGTATTTATATAGGCAAACGTTTGAAGCTAAGAGCATAACGATATCTCAACGGGTTAATAAGCTATTGAGGAGTTTTCGAAAACACATTTTAACTCTTTTCGCCATCTTAGGGGCTGAATTTAAAAAAAAAATCCTGTTTTAGTGAGTGTATGCACCGTACGGGAAGTAACCCCTAAATTTTTATGCTTTTGCATCCAACGGTTTAGGCTGTGATTTGATGAGTGGCTCGAACAATCTGTCAGTCGGAAATTTCATTCTATAGATAGAGATCGTCTCCTATATGCAATAAAACTAAACTTATCCTTCGTCATCATTGGACTACAGGAGCTCTTTATCTAAACTACATTTCATCTTAGTAATATCTTCGTTCCTAGCATTAAAAATTGCAACACCCGCCCTCCTAACACACATGCACACAAACCAAAAACATGCCTCAGCTTGTGGTATAGTACGGTAGCGATTACCTGAACACCTTTGAAATCATTTGTATAGACTGTTCACGGGAAAATGAGCACTTTTGAAAGACCTGTCATTTTGAATGATATTCAATAAATATCTTTTATTTTAGCCTTAGACGTTAACTTCAGTGTGTTGTGTAATATGCACACTGTGTTCATTACATGCATGGCAATGTGTATTTAAAAACGTGGTTAAATTATAAAAAATGGCTGAAAGGAAAAAATAACGAGGGCTTCAAAAGGGCTCACTTTACCGTGAACAGCCTATAGTGTGTTTTATTTGAGATTAAAAAATATCCATTTGAAGATAACTTATTTAGGGTAATGTGTAAATTCAAAACATCTTTTTCCATTTCTGTAAAAGCGATCTGCAAAAAAATTTGCAGAACATAATTTTTAAATGGCAGAAAAAATTATATTTACGGATACAAATATTTTGTCAGTCCATTTAATAAATGCACACCAGAAACGATTTGCTGATTTATTTGCCAGAGTCATGCAAATATGAATTTTGAATGAAATGCCGTTTCTATTATGAACATGATTGCATTCCCAAATGAAGATTTTTTTCAAGAACGAATTTCTTTAACTAACAGAAGGTGTAAATGGCTCACTTAAATTGCAAACATTTTGAACAGGATTATACGGGCGACTAAAAAATAGTTTTGCATGCGAATTTTTTAACATACAGTGTTTTCAGTTACAATTTCACTCCAGCTCCTTGAGCGGCTGAAGATGCCACAGTAGAATACGATGTTGGCGCCATCTACCGGCTGATTTCTTCACTATTCGACATTCCCACTCATTTAAGCGGGATGCGGTCTACTACTTACAACCTGCATCCAAGAAATTATTTTTCATAGTTCCTATATAACAAAATAAATACAGAAATAATTAAACACGGAGGCGGTACCTACACATGTTGAAAGTAAATCTGGTTAAATGTGTTTGAAACGCAGCTACAAAAATACATTATATAACCACATCGTTTGTAACAAAACTATAAGATAAAATATGTCAATTATAAACTTACATCCTTCGTTTAAAGTAGATTTCAGGTACGTAAATATGCGGGAATCGCGTGCAATTTATCCTGCACTTTTTTTAGTGACCACATACAACTTTTTACTACATTTGTAAAGAGCATTTCGCTTTTATTTTGCCATAAACGGATGTAGTAATTTTTAATTTTCCCAGCGGGAACACTACGGTAATAAATTGCAGAATGTCTTACAAAAATAAGGCCATAAGCCTGTTTCCCAAATCGTTATGTCGACTACAGCGCTACCTCTTATCAGCTGACGTTACCAAGCAACATGCGCGCACTGTGCCTCGTAGCAGAGACCTCTAGCGGTTCGATTCGTACTATTTACGCTGAGCATCGATTGTGTGAACCAAGTATGAAGTTCCTGAGTTACCACTTGGAGGGAGCCACCATTCTTTTTTTTATATAACTTCAAACAAATACGTGTAATGCTAAATAAATAAATCTTTTCTAACTACACCAGTAATAAAATAATTTAAGGATTAACATTTAAACTACTTTAAGTCATACAGTGAATGTTACTAGTATCTGATTACAAAGGCTGCTTATAATTCTGTGAAGGTATTACCAAAATTATTACGAGACCCGATATTTTATACGAACACGTTGACTTGTTTCTTATATGTATTTTGCGATTTTACCATATTCAAAACTGATATCGGCTATTATCAAATCACCCTATCACATGTGTAGGCCAAAATTAATTACGCCATTTTCTACATGAAATGATTGCATTAATGAAACTGGTACAATGTAAAACCGACTCAGACGAGACGAATTCTGGAAGATTTCACAACCCTCAAATCCTCCCTCTTTGTGTATTTTCCTTCTCCTCCTATCCTTCTTCCTCTCCACAAAATTCCCTATATGATATCCAAAATCCACCTATCACTTTCCAAGAATTTGTCACAGAAAAACTATAAAAATGTTAGTAGTTCGAAAACGGTGCATTATACGATCAAAACTACACAGAAAAAATAAAAGAAAACAAAATCCCCCAAATTATATCCAAAATCCACTATAATCCACGTACTATGCATTATCATTTTCCTGGCATTTGTTACGGAAAAATTCTAAAACAGTTAATCGTTCGAAAAGGGTGTATTTTTCGATCAAAAGTGCACAGAAAAAAATAAAAGAACACGACATTTTCCCCAGATATCCAAATTCCACCGAAGTCAACGTAATATATCAATACTATTTTCCCGAGATTTGTCCCAGAAAAACGTTAAACTGAAGTGTCCAAAACATTCTAGAAAATTTATTAATGTATGAAATGGACCAAGTCTAAGCACAAAATTGTACAATGGGGCAACGGGCTATTTTCTTGTTTTGTCAATATAATACTTATGACTTTCCACCACAGTTGTTGGTCAAAAGTTATAGTACAGGCACAATTTACGTCTTTAAAGATTTATCTGCTATAAAATGAAGTATTTAATATATGCAATTGTTGTCTCCAGGGTACATGTATATGAAGGGGAGAAAAATTTGCATCATTCGTAACCAATTTGTGATTTGAGACCCATACAAACCATAGTCAGCGCTGTTAGCCGCTGAGGCATTTCTTTAAAAATTCATTAATTTTTCATAAGAGCAACGGAATCCCAGTTTGTGCAAAATATAAATTAATCGTTTAGATGCAAAATTATGATGAAGTTGAACTCGCAAGATTTAACTGTAATTGTAAGAGACAAGCTCTTGGGCGAATCATTTTCACGACTGCTTGACCAATACCAGCTTACTTTAAGTCATCTCGTCTTTTACAGGCAAGCATTCAAGGAAAAGCTATATGGATGGAGGCAGGTAATCTAATTCGGGACTCTAATTGAGAAGATGTTGGGTAAAATCCTACAACCTGAGATACAGACTTATATTCACGTCTCATTTTTTTTGCAGCAGTTTCTACGATCGTACATTTTTCACTATAAGGATTCATACTACCTCTGTTTTGGAACTTAAGGCAGATTTCCACCCGCCATTTTGGATATCAGGAATTTTTGCCATACTCTGGAAATACAATTTTGCATCATGTTTTTGGAACAACAGAGCACAGATCACGACCTAGTGCATTGTTTGACGTCAGTATTTCTTGATTACTGTTAACATCGTCGCCTTTGTAATCGTTCGCAAGAAATAATCTCGCGTTTCGCCTCGACAGTTACCAGCTAAAAATTAATAAATGTAGCGAAGCTGTGGCAGTTCGATCACGTTTGTGAAACTGCTATTTAGGATATGTCGTGCGGAAAATTTCAATACACCTTCTGAAATAGAAGCCTTGGCGAAAAATCTATGAATCTAAGACGGCGGGTGGGAATAAGCCTGAACCAAAATATCTCTCACATTTTCATGGAGGCTAACGTCATTTGTAGCGTCGTGATTTTTAGAGGACAACACCGTACTACGAAAATACTCGGAGATTTTGTCACCATAAACTGAACTGAACATGCTTCTAAGGTTTCTTGTACATGTCTTTTACTCGTGACCTGTAATTCTTCAATTGTTTTAGTATGTTCTCGAACCTTCACAAATTCTTCCATAGCATTGAAGAAGGAAGGATTCCCCTGTTTATTATCCGGGTGGCTTTTCTTTCCAGACAGTTGATTTGTAGCGTAGCGACTATAGATGTTTTTTGGAAAACTATAGGCGTTTCTCAAAAAGTCCGGAAATTAACATCGCATCTGTGGTCATGAATGGTATCGATTGAAAAAAAAAAAAAAAGCCCATGTATAGTATTTTCTTACTTTGTACATACTTTTCACAGTTCTATCAAACTTTTCAGCATCTGTTTTAACAGCATGAGATTCTGTTATGGAATCATCAATGAATTCTTTCTGTCCACAATAAAAACAGTTCTCGGAATAATTGAATTTTGTAGCTGATGAGCGCATTATTTCTGGAGAGCTTCGAAAAGGCTCTTTGTTGAACTCTGCTTGTAAATTTTCCTTCAGCTGAGCTATGCGCTTCTAATCTGTAAAATCTCTTCGGCAATCAGAATGTACATCCCATCCTTTAGATACCCTAGGCTCGACTCCCGTATCACACGATGTAGACTTTATCCTAACCAAACCCTTTTTTTGTTAACTTAACAATTTCTTTATCTTTAATATGCTCGGTACAAACAATCAAGCTTTTCAGTGTTCGACTGTTACGTTACACACTGCACAGTTAAGGTGGAAAATATTAAAATGTTGCTGACAATTACAGTTTACTTCGGTAATTCTTACTTTAGTGGCACAATCACACTCACAGGTTATACACCATACACAACTCAACTGCGATAACCACACTAAAAAACACTTTTCCCGCACTACATCAAATTCCTCAACGCAGTTCACACGCCCAGTGGCACTAATTACAGAAAAGAGAAAAAAATTTAATTGATCTACTCTAGCTGACATTATTTATTTATAGTGCAGTTGTATTCTCTGAAACTATTTCTGATCAGAGAGGTGAACTCAGAATGGCATCACGTGTTTTCGAAGAAAACGAATATGAAGACTACATGCTTAAGACCACTGATTTGCAAAGGCTATTTTAAGCTGAAATATCTTACTTAAGAGCTTGTTGACAGTAATAATGCTCCTTATTAAATTGGGGGGGAAAAATAGTTTACCACTTTAATGTGTATCTTTTAGATTTTCGCACAAGTCGCGCTATTTAAGGGGGAATATTGGATGCATAATACTTTACTTCTGTGTAATAAAAGATAGGTCCTCTCCTATTCTCTGGCATGCTGTTACGTAATTGTTTAGTTATTTAAGTGTCTCTGCCAGCTGGTTATGCCAGAAGGGAGAAGATAGCAATGATGTACTGTTTTGAAATATTTTTCAGACCTCATTTTCAGTATTTCATTTAGTGTAAAACAAATGCGAGCAATATAACTTATATATCGTTTAGCGCTTTGTATTTAATTAATGTTGTAAACAAGGCTTTTAGTCTCTATTTGAGCAGTCTAAAATTTATTTAATTATTTATTGAATTCTGTGTGTCCGATATTTACTTATGGCATGATTCATTACGGTAAATGTTATCTATATTTTATTAACTGGTGTATTAAAGCTTGTTTAGTTTGTTATTTGCGTATTTCTGTTTATTTGATCAATGTTTGTCACAATTTAACAGTAAATATTTTTCGTGTTTCATTGTTCTTAATTCAGTTTCTTTCTGTGCTTAGAAAGCTACGTTTATAATCCCGTTAGACGCCTGCCAAAAGGCGTTCTGTGCTATTGTTTCTCTGTCGGCCGGATGTGCATTGCAGCATTGCGAATTCGTTAGGTTGCTGCCTTTTGAGGGTCGTCTTCTACTCACTTCCCTACAGCAAGCAGTTCTTGCCGTATCCAGGCAGTAGCATTATTTTACCAAAACGATGGTTTTCTGTTCACGAGATTTTTTTACCCCAGTCTCTGTATGTCTGGGACCAATTATTTGTTTCTTCTTACAGCCAGCGACGTTATTAATTGGGAATTTACTACACTGGTGGTAAATGAGAAATGAACACCACTAAAGCGGCGACGTAGAAACACCATATGCACATGGGAGCACTGGTAGAGGGAGAGGGCAGTACATTATTAACAGTGCTGTGCTGTGGACAGGATAGAAACTGCGTTCTAGGCTTAACACTTCTGAGCCCAATAGAATTGTAGTTTACTCGGTGAAAGACTACTCTCGCTTCAAGCATCGGCCTGTGTGCAGTAGGCACTGTAGACATGCTACGGCGACATAGACGACCACACTTCGTGCAATTAACGGACTGAACGAGGTCGCATTGTGGGCCTGAGGGAGGCTGGATGGTCCTTCCAAAGAATTGCCCAACGCGTACGACGTGAAATGTCTGCTGTGCATCATCGGTGGTGCCGGTGGCCCAACGATGGTGCACATCCTCGTCAACCTGGTTCCGGACGGCAGCGGCGTACAGATTCCGGCCCTGGACCGCCGCATCAGACGAGCAGCCATTGCTGACCTCACGGCGATCGTCGCACGTATTAGGGCCGCTGTTGCATAGTGAGTGAGTGAGTTAAGAGATTTGGGCAGTTCTTAACAGCTATGTCTTGAGAGCCGATGAGGGTGAATTATGGGAATATGGAGCGGCGCTGGAATGAAGGGGCGGGAGAAACGGGAGATCCCCGAGAAAACCCGCCGACCAACGGCGTCGTCCGGCATGATTCCCGGTTCACCTTGGTGGTAGGCGAGTGTGCTAATCGTTCAATCACCGTAGCCCCGCTGTTGCCTAGTGGATACCTGGGCATATAATCCAGACACTTGCCACTACCAGCGCGAGTCCTTCCTCATCCTGACTTCTGGGCTTCCCAAAGGAAACCAGCGGAGAAATGGAGGTCAGCCCGTGCTCCTCCTTCCTTTGCATCTAGGGTTCTCCATAATCTGGTGGACCCAAAAGTGGTCCCTCCAGTCTGAATTTCTTCAGATTAAAATCCACCTTTAGGGTCCCACTGACCGTAAAGGAGTAGACCGACCCGCCACCAGGCACCACTATCATGATTGCCCATGATTCAAGCTTAGCCTGGGAGGCAGATACCCCTTTTAGAAAATCCTGCCATTTTGTTTGGTGGTTCAACATGTAAATATTTATCTTGTCTTCATCTTAATAGTTGTTTTCTGTTATTTTTAGAGAGTTTGCACGTGTCGGCTATATTCTTCCTGCACAACTTAAGATGAACACTTTTTACAAGTGTAGAGCTAACGTTTTTTGGCACGCTGCCTGCTCCTTTCCTTGCTGGCGGCGACATAATCAAGATTTATATTCCTTCATTCTAGAGTTCGGCTGAGGAAATGATATTTTCTTGCCCGTGGGATAACTCTCAACAGTCATAACTGCTCCTGTGGAATCGATAATGCCTTCGTTCAGCTCAGTCGATCATCTAAATTGACATACATTTTTTTTTTATCAAAATGGAGAACATTTACTATGATATTTTACACTGTTAAAAGCGGCATTGAAGATTTGTTTATTGTGTATTTAACCCTGCGTCACGCAAGCATTGATTGTATTTTATTACATTTTAATAGAGTAATTTACTTTTTGTTCGGGGTACACCTTTTAATAATTTTTAGCTATGAGCAGTCTATTTACTTCAACTAAAGTTTAGTAAAAAGAATAGATCATGTTGTAGCCTAATTGCTAGTCGATTAATTATCTCTACTGATTAGATATTTTTTATTGTTACAAAAGACTTTGAATTTTGTGTTATGAAAGACTCTTCAAGAACTTTAAGCTGTGTAACTTATGATTCACGTTTTAATGATTTTCCCCAATTTTTCTTTTTTTCTGTTGTCAGTTATTCGCATTGTAAATAATTATATGTTTTATACTTCCATTCAGTGTGCTTACATTTGGAAAGAAAATGAAAAAAAAAACGTGGCGGAAATCTCCGGTGATAAACGGATTTTCTCAAGCGACTCCGTTTCCCCGTCCTCGTAATACGTCGTTGCCTCATCGTAGGATCTCTTTCGTGCCCATGATATAAGGAGGTAAGGTGAAGCCATTCGCATGTTTACCTTATTTGTCCACCTTCCGTGACATCAGCTTGGAGAAGGAAGAACACGATGGTTACGAGACACGTTTGTATTGAAGTAAAATATTTCTCGCTTGTTGCTGTGCAGTAACTGTGATGGTCTACGAGTTAAACGCAATGCCGGGCTGTGCATAGCAAGGTCGTAACAGTTACTCACGATGAACTAAAAACCTTGACATAAAATTACTTAGTTTGCCGAAGAACGTTGCTTAAAAGTAGGCAAGCGTGCAAAGAAAATAAGGAATTTAACGCGAGGACGTGTAAATACTTCATATTCAACCCATTTGTTATAAACAGTGTTACATGTTGTCACTATGCGTCACTTCCGTTGCCTGAAACGTGCGAAGCACAATCTGTCAACGGCATCACTGGTAAGCCAAGAAGTGATCGGAGATTTACAAAGAGGAGGCCACCACGTGCCGCGATAAGCCTACCGAGACTCGCGCCGCTATTTTGTCCTCAAAAGGTCTGGATGTCTGGGACTATCGTTTCAAGAATGTTCTGGCCATCGTCCCCGCCTCCCTCAGCGAGACTCGGAGTGGGAGGAACTTCACATGAGAGGTAAAGACAAGGTTAGGGGGCATTAGTTCTTAAATAAGTTATATTTTCAAAAAATTCAGAATATCTTACAATAAAATCAAACACAAAATTTTTTAAGAATTTAAAAACGAAATAGAAACTTTAAGATATTAGAAAAAAAAAATAAATAAATAATCTTTAAAAAATATCAAAAATAATTGATTCAGGGTTGCAAGGCCGGTTTTTAGTTTTCAAGGACAATCTACAAATGATGCCTCTCGGGAGATTGATGTTGGTACGCCATCTACACTGGTTATAACTAGTTTTGACCAATGCTGGCAACAGTCCTGGTACGTAGAGTGCCAGAAAAGTGTACTAATTACATGCGACTTTTTTTTCACAAACGCCACACGATGAATCGACCGGAGAATATGAGACGCGCTGGACCCAGATGTTTCAGTGCAGCAAGGGCCGATGTGCCAAGCAGGGTTGTCAATGAGCAGCGACTCGGGTTGTAAGGACTTAAACGCGAGTTGTAACTAGCCACTTGCAAACAACTCTACAACATGTTCTACAGACAACACGACTCTACAACACGCCAGTCGTGAGACTGGTGGGGAGCTTTACTCCCTCGCCGGTAACACCTACACGTAAATGTACCAAGATAGCAGTAATGGTCAACAGCTACAAATAAGGGCCCTGAGCCCAGCTAAAACACAAACACGACAGCCCGTAGCCGACTCGGTGATTAGACCCCAAGTCTGTCGGGCTGCAATTAGATCTGCACTCCCACTTCAGGTTGAAGTGAAGCAACTGCCTATGGAGCACTGCACCTGACTGCACAATGTGAGGAACTCGTAAAAGATTAGTACAGACGCCATAAAAATTGCCAGAAAAATGGTAATTATACTTTATATGAAAGAAGAATGTATATATTTTGCAACATTAAAAAAATATTTTACTAAAATAATACTTTTTATATGTAAAAAATTAATCGCTCGATAGAGTCCGCATTTTTTTTTTTACCAAATTTAAGCGCATTTACATTTTGGATGCTTCGGAATGCAGAATTTACAAGAAAATTTTCAAGAAATATCGTCATAATATTTACTGTGATCATGTGTTATAAAACAGTAGTAATAATGTATCATATCCAGTTTATAACTAACTTTATTTACGTCGATTTCAGCCATAAATATGTGAGACAAATGGGCGCACATAAAACCAACTATATAAATTATTTCCTAGATTATTATTACAATTTTCTTACACGCAATCACAGTAAACATTATGACGAAATTCCATGACGAAGTCTTTATTGTAAATACTGATTTCTGAAGCGTCCTTAATGGAAATATGTATAAAAAGTGTTTAGAAATACAGCCTATTTTAATCGATTACTTACTTCCTTACATTTAAAAAGTATATTTAAAAAAAAAATTAATAATGTTGCAAAATGCGTACATTCTTCTTTCATATACAGTATAAATCTCACTTTTCTGAAAAATTTTATGCTACATGTACCACATTTTTAAAACGAGTTCTTCATGTTGTATAGTCGGGTGCAGTGGTCCATAGGCAGTTTCTTTACTTCAACCTGAACTAGTTATGGGAACTTCGGTTCCTGGTCTCGTGGCAGCACGGCCTTCCAGGGGCATACGAGAGATCGGCGGCGGAGGCGGGTAGATAGTCTACTAGGGTTTAGGGCCTGGAGCCTTGTGAGGCTTCAAGCGCCAGGTGTAGGATGACAACGAAGCGGCGGGAGACGGCGACAGTGAAGTCTGCGGGAGTGGAGAGAGACTGGCCAGCGGGACTGCGAATGAGTGAGCTCTCTCTCATCATTGCCGAAGCTCAGAGCGGGGGGTGTGCTCGGGCCCTTGTGAGGGCCCTTATACCACCCATTCGGTTGCAGCAGTTGTATCTCTCTGCGGGCTGAGGAAGTTTGCCTCACCAGACCGCAAAGAACACACAGCCCAGAGGTCAGGACGCCCTGCACGTCCCGGCGCAACTCAGACAGCCCGCCAGTCAGACCAGCAAAGCCGCGGTTCCCTAACCCTGTCCTTCCCTGCCTGCGGGGTGTAGGTGGGTGGCAAACATTTAACTGAGTGCCCAAGTTTGTATTTCAGTAACGGTATCAATTTTGATACAGATCTTGTGAAATTAAATATTAAAAAAGCTGGCATATGGTTTCGAAGAATCCATATGCCTGCAGGAGATTTATATATATATATTTTTTAAGTTATTAATTAAGCCAAGATTCCCGTGAAGTTAATTTCAAGGTTCGTGAGTTCTGCTTGCCATGAATTGCGAAATGGTAGGGTGAAGTGTGAGATGGTAATTAGTGATTTTAAATTTATATTTCCATTATGGAGAAAATTATTAAGTTAATTATAATAATCGGCGCGAAATAGGCTCAAATTGCAGCTGAATGAGAAGGAGCAAATGCTGGAGGCGTGTTGTTATGTTTTGGTGGGGTGGGGAGATGTGCGCAGCTCCGATGAGGATTGAGAAGTGCACTGGAAACAGCCACAGGGAAGTAGTTTTATTAAAAGTTTGCGAATTTCCGTCCCGGACTGATCAGAGAATTTCCTCGCTCTGCCGAGGTTTTAATGTGTTATTTACAGTTTCTTTTACTGTGTTAATTTCGGCATTTTAGGTCTTTCTAAGTGGTTACGCGTGTCTGGTTGGTACTGCCCTATCCTTTTGAGTACGGGGTTTGGGTGTGTTAATAATTTATCATAGAATTTATTGTTTTGAGAATGGAATATATTGCCTATATAAGGTACTTTAAGTGCGTCGTGAATGTCGGAAATGAGTGTACGCGGCGGTGCATTTGTGATTATTTTTAAATATTTATTCTGGACGACTTGAAGTGATTTAATTAATGTTTTAGACGCGGTTCCCCATACTTCATTTCCATACATTATGGCTGAGCGGATTTGAGAAGTATATATTAAAAGTTTTAGCCGTTTAGGAAGCCGAGGCGATTTTAGTAGAGGGTAAATTAAGGGGATTTTTCCTAGAGCTTTTTTCCTTGTTTCGTTTATGTGTGTGGACCATTTAAATTTATGATCTATTGTTAAGCTTAAATATTTAGCTGTGTCCGAGTAGGGAATGTCTACATTATTGTATTTTAATGGTTTAATTTCTGGCTGTTTCCTGCGCGTGATAATGAGTGCTTGACTTTTTTCTGCATTAATTTTAATTTTCCATCAGTTATACCACTGACTCAGCTCGTCTAGTTGACACTGTGCAAACAAATGTGCATATTTTATATGTATCTTTTGAATAGAAGAGGGTGTCGTCAGCATACATCTGTAGAGTGCAGTAAGTGCTGGGGATATCGGCAGTGTAAATATTATATAAAAATGGGGATATTGCGGAGCCTTGAGGTACTCCTGCAGTTAGGGGATGGTGGGAGGAGTTTGCGCCTTCTAAATTTACGAAGAATTTTCTGTTGGTGAAGTAGTTATTTATGAGGTGGATGTAGCAATCGGGAAATTTAAAATTTATGAGTTTTTGAATGAGGCCAGGTATCCAAACCTTGTCGAAAGCTTTAGCCACATCCAGGAATACAGATATTGAATATTATTTATTTATGCGTGAAGTTTTTATAACTTCTGTAACAAAAGTGGTTAGAGCGCGAGTTGTGGAGTGGCCTGCCCTAAAACCGAACTGCCTTTGCGGAATAATGCGTTTTTTAATTGCATGTGAGTTTAATCTAGCTAAGAGAATTCTTTCAAAAACTTTGCTTAGAGAGCTGAGTAGCGATATGGGCCTCCGGTTTACAGGTAATTGTGGGTCCTTGCCTGGTTTAGGGATAGTGATCACTTTTGCCAATGTCCATGCAGGTGGGAAGTAATTGAATTTTAGTATGGCGTTTAGGATATCCAGTAAAAGACAGAGGGCTTCGTATGGGAGGTTTTTAATAGTTTGGTTGTTTATTTTGTCTGGGCCTGGCGCTTTTTTAGGGTGTAGGTTTTTAATGGTAGCTATTAATTCTGGCATGGTTATTAATTCCGGTTCCTTTTTTGGTTTTCTATTTAGAAATTTCTGTGTGGTTGTTATTACATCTCTGGTAAAATTTATGTCTCCGAGGTCCTCATTCGGAGTGAATTGGTTTTCCAAAGAATTTGCTATAGTTTCTGCTTTAGTTTGGGGGTCGTAAGCTAGTCCTGTTGGGGAAAGGATAGATGTAGATTGAGTTTTATTGCTAGAACCTCGGAGCACTCTGGATATCCGCCAGAATTGGTTTATGTTGTCTGAAAGTTCGGTAACAAAATTTTCCCATTTTGTTATTTTTTGTGTTTCTAATTTGATTTTTAATTGTTTTTGCAGCTTGTTGTATTTAGCTTTGTTTGATTCTGTCCTGTTGCGTTGGAATACATTTCTAGCTTGTCGTTTTCGGCCAAGTAGCATGTCTATGTCTGGGAAATTTTGCTTTAAAAATTCTCGCCTGTTTAAAAATTGTGTGTGTTTTGCTAATTGGGTTTTTAAAGTATTTTCCAGGATTTCTATGGCTGGATCGATATCAATGTTGTCGCGAATCGTTAAGTGTTGTTCTGTAGAGATTTCCGCCAGTTCACTTTTAAAACCTTCCCAGTTAGTTACCGGGATTTTTGCCAAGATGGTTTCTGGGTGTTGAAGTGATTTTGTGCTGATTTTGCATAGAACTGGCATGTGATCTGAGTCTAGTTCGGTTAGGGTTGTAAGTTCTGTAAATAAATTTGGTAGGTTAGTAATAACTATGTCAAGCACATCCGGATTATGTCTGCGATTTGCAGGAAAGAAGGTAGGTGAGTCGGGGGCCTGAATAATATAGCTGTGGAGCTGCGCGTGGTTTTGTAATATGTTACCACTAGCATTATTAATTCTACTGTGCCAATCAGTTTGTTTTGCGTTTAAGTCGCCTGCAATTATGAAGGGGTAGGGCTGGTTTATTAATTTATCGAGATCCGTGGTTTTTAATTTCGCTCGGGGCGCTAGGTAGGCAGAGATGACGGTTATATGGCCGGAGTTTGTGTTTATATTGATTGTGGTGGTTTCTATGTTTTCACAGTCGGGGTCCTTATTTACGTGATGTTGAATTTTGTTATGAACTAGTATTAAGGTACCTCCGCCTGCTCGTACTCTGCCCGTACGGAATGTAGTGTAGTTTTTAATGGCAAAACGACGACGTGGTTTCAGTATGGTTTCTTGTATTAACGCGAGTTCTATCCCGTACGTCTCCAGCACTCGCTCCAACTCGTAAAGCTGTGAGAAAATACCGTTACTGTTCCAGTACAACAGGGATAGGGATCCGGAAGCTTGCAGGGATTGTGGGTCCATTTAGGGCATCTGCTCCGCAAAAGTCATGAGCGCCTCCATGAGGAGCATGGACTTGGTTTGTGGGTCTGGGTGGGTGTTTGCTACTATCATGTAGCCGCGGAAATGGCTCATGATGGCCCGGAAATTAGCCTCTTTTAGGAACCTCATGAGGTCCATGAGGTCCTTCATGGTGCTTCCCAGGTCGCCAGGAACCGATGGGGCGGAGTTGGGGACAGGTGCGTGGGTTTGCCGGCGGGGTGGGGCGGTTGGCATCTGTAAGGTTTCGTGGTCTAGGGCACCTGAGTGGCGTGTGTTGGGATTGAAAGGTGGCGGACGGGGCCTCTGGCTGCCTGTGCGTAGGAGGCTTAGCTGGAACTTGTGGGGCAGACGTCGTTGCCATTTGTGGATTCATTCTAGATTGCATTTTTTTTTAGGGCCGTTTGCTGTCGCTGCTGCACGATTGCTATTAATTTGGGACAATCTTTCGAGTTGGCAAGGTGGTCGCCATTGCAGTTTACACATTTCGGTGCAGCAGCTATCTGGGGACAGGCATCCAGAGTGTGAGACCCGGTGCAGTGTGGGCAGACTACGTTCAGTTTGCAGTATTTCTTTGTGTGGTCCAGGGCCTGGCAGAGCTTGCATTGAGCAACGTCACTGAGCTTCCTCTGGTACTGGCGGGGATGAACAATCGTCATGTTAAGCCGGGTTACAGAGATAAGAGGGTCGAGAGAGTCATTCTTAGCTGCATTGACGCAGAAGCGGTTCTGTGGTACGAGCTGGTATTGGGAAGGGTCTAGATCGTTTTGTTTTCTGTACTTAAACTGGTACACTTCAGTCACCTGGTACCCGCGCAGCGTGAGCTCCTCTGCGATGGTATTAGGGTCCGTGTCTGCCGGCAGATCAAACACGACCTTCTGGGGTGGATCGATGTTTGTACTGTAAGTGAAATAAGGAATGCCAGTGTTTTTCAGCATGTTTGTCGCGGCCTCATATTTTTGCAGGTCGGTTGCAACAATGTGCAGACCGTTCCTGGCCATGCTGATGGTAAAGCCTGAGGGATGGATGGTTCGGAGCTGTCGAACGAGGAAAGAGTACTTGCCTGTGTCTCGCACCACGAGGAGGAAAGTTGGCTTTGTGTGTTTCGCATTGTTGCGCAGGATCAGGTTTGGTGGTTGGCTTGAACAGCCGGGGATCGAGGTGGAAGCCCCTTGCTCCCTCAAAATTGCGTACCGGTTTCGAACCGGAATGTTTGGCTGCACGTCCAGTGCCGTGCCAGGGGCACATTGTGCCTGTTGCCTGGACTCACCCAGGGTTTGCTGTTCGTACTCAATGTTTTCCTTTGCTTGGCCTTTGCTCAATTGGGTACGAAGAGCGGCTCTGGCATCCTCCGAGTTCTCATAAGAGTTGCGCCTTTTCAGGTTGCTACCCTGAAGCTCGAATTCAAATTCCGTGTCTGAGGAAGAGAGGGGAAAACTGGAATTAACTTCCCGGCTCGAAAAAACAGAACACCTATTGTTCAGGTTGGGTTCATAAAATTCTGCACCGGGTGCTGTGTTTTTCACGTGACGATGATGATTATCGTCGGATTCATTGGGGGGCCCAACCCCCTCCACAGAGCTGCGCCCGTCCAGGACCCGGAAAAAAAAAAGGCGGGGGGAAGTGCACTTGGAAAGCAACGGTAAGAAGATAGAATTAGGTATGCCTATTCGCTGCAAGAGAGTCTGTCGCCGCTGACCCCCAAGGGGCTAGGCTCGAGATGACTGTTAGGTTGTTAGACCCAACAGCCGACGAGCAGACACTCAAAAGTCGCGAAAGCTATACAAACCTACAGTGGCAGGCCCAACTCCTTACTCCTTGAAGACACGTCCTCACTCGTCGATACCAGGATCTCTGTCTCCGAATGAGTGAGCGAAGAGATCTGGGCGGCTCTTAAGGCCGTACGCACACGTGCGGACGTATAGTCCACTCCCCATTGGAAGCAACTTTCTCGGAGCCCTGCTAAATATCTACTTGCAGGTCCGTTTAGTATCCTTCCGCAAAATGTAAACAAACATTGCCATGTGACTGCCATGTAGCATCTGTCAAAATCAATGTTTACATTCCATTGTGTGTGTACATACGTTCGTATACTTTCGCTACACCTAAAATTAAACATTGAAATGTGACTTCTACTTTTATACCTGTCAAATGTGTTGTTTACTGTTTACAACTTTTCAAAGAATTCTGCCATATTCCAAAAAAAAAAAAAAAAAAAAAAAAACCATTCCGTACAAATATTCACAGTTTAGGCCTCTAATATTATTTAGGTCAGCTTTATGACATTTTAAAAATCCCTGAATTGTCGACAGTTTTTACGGTTATTTTACATTAACATTTTTTTCCACGACATAGCTCAATACATATAATGCACGTTAGTATTTTGCCGCGACTGTGTTTAACACTGTTACAACTGCGAGGTAAAGGGCTGTACTAATGATCCTTTTGTTATATGTGTTGGGTCATTTATTTAAAAGAACGGCCTCAGTTGGAATAAATATAAAAACGAAGGAACAACCAGTCAAACGAAAAAGGCACATTGAATGCAAGCACGCAACTAGTGTTTCTCATTTTTGTCATACAAACTTTAAAATATATCGGTGAACATGCACGCAAATAAGCTTACGATAACTTTTATTCCGCTCATATTTCTATGTATTGATACTTACTGTTTATTAGGTTTATTGAAATTTATCGGGCTGAACTTAGTATTTTTCTTCTGGGACTGTGGCAAGTTACGTTACACGACTGTGTTTCAAACCCCTTACGGCAAATATACAACGTTGTGATAAATAAACAGAAGTGGATGTACATAATTAACTTCGTCATAAAAACAGTTCACAGTTAAAACGTATAAATAGTGCTAATCAAATATTTTAAATCACGCACGCACACAGGGCCAGCGTATCGACCACGATGCACAAAGGCACGCCATTTCACAGACGCAATAATTAACGAAACACACACCACAGTATATTTATTACTGCCGTGGAAACACAGATTTATCACAACATCGTGACTTTCCTAGGTAGGTTTAAAAAACACGTCTACAAATGTTATGTGGTAATTTTAAGTATTTTTCGGAGTAAGAATAATTTACGTTCCGTTTGGCAAAAAGCAACACGCCATGTCATGGATCGCCACGTTTGCCAACTTCACTTTGTTTCTCCCCCGCCATCATATCTAAATATATTAAATTAAGTATTCAAACATTAAAATTCCTTTTCATTTGTAAATCAAAAATTCAAAAATCATTATTTTGCTGTAATAAGTATGAAATATGCTACAATTGACAACATGTATATTGATATTGTTTACTAGCGAAGCGAAATTTCCCGAGCTTGAAAGAGACGAAGAGAAAGAGAGGAAGCGACAAGCCTCGCCCAGCAGACAGTTTTTCGGATGCTTTCTCGCTCAATAAAACAACACCGTACCATTACGGTCTACTAACGATATTTTCCGCTGTTATTTTAAACTGTAAAAATGATATGTGTTGTCATCGAGGCTACGTAAATATTTAAATATTTCAATAGGCATCGTTTAATTTACACATAGTATTCTAAAAAACTAGGTTAAAATAATATTTTTACTGTGAACTATTTCTTACCGGTCGTTGCCAACACATCGCTGCTCTCGCTGTTGTTAATTCATATTTAAAAAGAAATAAGTATTGCAAGTTATAGGAGGTATTAAGGTAAAGTTTCATTTATTCAATAATGCAGTACTTTAAAGTTAACCACAGTGTTATATATTTGTGGAATACTGGTTATTGAAAAAAACAAGTTGGCGTGTTGTGCCTAGAGTGTTTTTTCAAAGGTTGATTTTTACAAGTCGCTTCCAGTCGGGAATGGGCTATAGACGGCGGCGGCGCTGGAGCTACGTGTGCACTGCTACATATAAGCCAAACGCCCTCGTGGAACGCTTTCTGCGGCGCCGCGCGAACATTGTCCGCACGTGCGCACCCGGCCTAAGGCGGATTCCCACCCGCCATCTTGGATTTGCCGATTTTTCGCCAAAGCTTCTATTTCAGAAGGTGTATTGAAATTTCCCGCATGGCATGTAGTAAATAACAGCTTCCGAAAATTGATAGAACTGTCACAGCTTCGCTACATTTATTAATTTTTAGCTGGTATCTGTGGAGGCGAAACGAGAGATTACTTCTTGCGGGCGATTACAACGGCGACGATAACAGTAATAAAGAAATACTGATCACAGACAATGCACTAGGCAATGCTCTTCGCTCTGTCGTTCCAAAAAAAAAATGTCACAAAACGGTATTTCCAGAGTATGGAAAAAATTACATAAATCCAAGATGGCGGGTGGGAATCTGTCTTAACAGCGAGGTCATGAGAGCCGATGAGGGTGATTGAGGTGAGTATGGAGGGGCGCCGGAATGAAGGGGCGGGGGAAGCGGGAGATCCCTGAGAAGGCCCGCCGGCCAACAGCATCGTCCGGCACAATTCCCACATGCGAAAATCCGGTGATTCGGCTGGGGATTGAATCCGGTTCGCCTTGGTGGGAGGTGAGCAGACTAACCACTCAGCCGCCTTGGTCCCGCGGGACTGCGAGACTGGCAGCGTGAGTGACACATTTGGCATGATGGCGACAGTTTGATTGAATATATATATACAAATAATAGTAGCCGAATAAGTGATTGTAACTAGTATAAAGACAGTGATAAGTACTGCAATTGGCGTTAAATATAGCGCTCACGGTGAATAGCAAGTTTTAATAGTAAGATATGGGTAACTTATGTTGTAAATAATAGTTGTGTGTATTTTTATAGCATTTCAAATAAATTAAGAAATTTAATTTAGTTATTTTATTTTCCATTTTTCACGAAATCGGATACGCTCTGGCGGCATGTAACAATATTATTATACATTTACGTGACTCGTTAGTTTATCTTACTAAATTTGCACAATAAACGAAAAGTTATTGTGGAAAGCACAAATACTTATCACTGTGATAATTGCGATGCATTTGTAGAATAGCAATTTTCTTCTGAAATGTACCAAAGTTGTTCATTTAATAGCAGCTAATGTTAAAAGCCAAGAGTAAATTCAAATTACACAGTAAGCCTTGTTTGGCTCGACACAAAAACAGGTGTTTGTTCTTAATTATCGAGAATTTAGAAGTTTTTAAATTGTGGATATAACCTTGAACAAATGAACTAAATGTCTGTACAACACACTGAATTTTAATTCAAATGCTCGAGCGAAAAAAATAAAAAGACGTTACTTGAGAGTCATGATTATAATCATTCTGAGGCAGATGAAATTGGTATCGCTTCCATTTGACTCTCTATAACGTTTCAGGTGCCGTACGTTAAATTTAATTCAATTGTGTTATGGCCACAGCAATGCGTGTTTGCAAATACAATTCATGTACATTATAATACGATGAGAAGAAATGATTCTGTACAGTGTGCATACGTATCAGGTGATTTTTTTTACTTTAATTTTTATTCCCGTGTAATTATTTGTTGGTACCTTTGTAGTTTCCCTGTTTACGTATTGGTTTCTTGATAATGTTATACCACAACAAGGTAATACAAGTTTGTATATCGTAAAGAGTCGTTTCATGATAAATATGTCCCCTTATATCTTCTCAAAATTAAGAAATCAGAGTCAACATAAACCATGAAAGAGGTATAGAAGTCTCGATTTTCCAAAATCACAAATGGTCTTTGCACCATGCACTTTTCATGCTCAGCCAGTTTTATGCATAATTAAAGTATATTTGACTGTTATTAAATAACGTATGGAAATGTAGTGAGCTGCAGTTATTAATGGACTTTCAAAGGTCCATGGGAATACATATCAATCCTCTGTTTCACATTTGTTTCTACTATGTGTATTATACAATTATTTATATATAAAATGTGGTAACTTGATTACAGTAACATCAAAAGGTTTCTTAAGAAAACAGCATTGCTCAAGCGACAAATCTAGCACCCGTGCATAGGCCGGATTTGGTCAAGGAATTTACGGCGTTTAGACCCAGAATACAAACAGTTTACACAGAACGCAGATCAGGAAAACAATTTTTTTTTAATTTTGCAGCTTTTATTACCTACATCTCAAATACCTTTCATTGTTCACCCATGTAGAACTGTTGATTTTTTGTTGATTGATATTGTGCTGCAAAATGAAACTAACCAGTTCTCTGACCCCGATGAACGATTTTGAAACTGCTATGTTTACGTAAATATTACGATAAGAATTTAGTTACATACTTGGTAATAAAAGTGTATTGGCCAATACACGTTTTGGCATCCTTCACGACGAGTACACGCATGATGTATTTTCCGTGTATCGATACATTTGATAGATGTACAATATATCAACCCGTGACCACAGGAAGTTTTAAAAGAAACGCACGAAATTAAGCAGCCCGCAATGCTAGTAAGCGAAGGGTCCTCCTTATACTGACTCCATGCGCACAAGAGGTCCAGGGTCTGACGAACAAACAGTTTCACCTTACTTCCTTACACAAAGTTGTGTACTGCTGTTCAGGGAATCGATACACGCCTGCAGGCCCCACTCGAAATATCCGTCACCTGGATGTGTTAACATTACCCTGGGTCGCACTTAATCTACACACAATCATTACTAGTTAATGACGTCTTATAATTGTTGTTAGGCGATATTCGCTTTTCGCTGCGTTACTAAATTTTCCTTCTGTGTTTCAGTAATACAAGTCTTTAAAACTTACGGGTGCCTTTAACCACAAAACACGGGACTGAGGATATTTTGTTGCAAGACACTGGATACAACCATCGATAAAATGTGAACATACTCTAATTTTGCTGAGAAATATCCTATATCAATGACCAATGCCTGAAAAAATGTATTATTTTATTAAGCAAGAAAAATTTGGACCGGGAAGGGGGGGAGAGGGTGAAACTAAGAACTATTGATCTGGCAAATAAATTTTACAGCTTTTACAAGCGATAATTTAATGGGTATGGTTGTACAATTATGTCTGACGTCAGATAATTACTTCTAGCGCGTTAGGTATAAATAATAGAAATAGAATATGAAAAAAATTACAAGTCTAATTATGTGTATCAGAATGGCATGTTGCTAAAATTCCCTTGGTTCGTATAAAATATCATAAACCTACACGAAAATGCTGGTCTCGTTACGAGGTGGATCAATGGTCTCTTAAGGTAGTGAAGTCCCGTCTTGATTCCGCCGGTACTCTGTAGATGGCAGGACTACCCTGGAGAGGAATGGCGCCCCTAGTGTGGAATCCAGACGCCAAGCAGCGTGGATGGCACGAAACTGACCTCCAGATACCCAGCGTTAGAAATAGGAACACTGGCTTACAAAGATGACATGTCTAAAAATTAAACTTATAAATTTATTACGCATGTGAGAATACGTGCAATAAAATCTGCATCTAAGATGTTTTTCAGCTTGCAACCACTGTAATTGAAAAATTACTGAAAAATAAATTTTAACCATAATTACGGTTGTTTTTATTGTAGACATAAATCAATTTTGTTATTTCTTTGGATACACGGAATAAATCTTAAGAGTGATAGTTAGGAAATAGTGTTTTATTTATACTCGTTCACATTTAGGAATTTGAAAAGGAAATAATAAATTGGCGTTTTGCACAGAAATGCCGAAGAGAGCAGAACTACCTGATTACAACGGCTTTTGAATCACGACGTTAAAATCTCAGCTCATTTATTGAATCGTGTGGGACTTTTGGTGTGCCACCTTAGCGAAATGGCCTGACACCTCAGCGGCCACGGCAATGCTTTAATTTAATTTTTTAAAAATGTTTTCATACTCCTTTGTAGTAATTTAGGGCCTCTGTAAGAGTTTATAATGCGGTGACGAATAAACACAAATTTCATAATCATACCTTACCCGTGACTCAAACCCAAAATCTGTGGCATTCCAGCCGCATTTAATAATAATCGGTTATGTGACGGCAGTAAACTATTAAAATGGTCAACATCGATGAAAGGGTACATGACCGAAACATATTGTACCTCACTGTTACTGTAGGAATTCAAGTATACATAAGCGTATTTAGTAAAAAAAAATGTTTGGTGTAATAATTGTATTGAGATAATAGCAAACCACTATTACTCAAGGCATAAACAATATGTTTTTTGCTTGCCAATCAAATTATAACATGATTTCTTTAAAGATTTCGTTAAGCTATTGATTGCCACATTACATACAATTTTATTCAACGGAAGTAAACACTGCCAAAAGAGGATAAACCATTTATTTCAAGAAAATGTGTAAATAAAGTTAATGCATTTTTGTGTATTTGTTTGATATTTTCTCAGTTACAAGAGACTGCCTCGTATGACAACACACACTCAGGCATACAGAGAAAACCCGAGCAGACAGGTAGACAAGTTCATTTCCTGGTGCAGCTAAACCCAAACACATTGGCCTTCTTCTCGTTGGTTATTTCCGTGGGTATGTCACGGATATTTTCGACATAGGGTCACTGATATTTTTGGCATATTCTCAAGAAAAATAAGGATTATATCAATTTCGTACTACCAGACAAGAGAAATGTCTAGCATTAAGGTGCTAGCCGGTGACTGAAATTACATCGGAAGGAATGTGCGAAAATTGGTAAAGTCTCGCCTTTCCGTCGAATGAATGGGCGAAGTTTTTTTTTCGCTTCTGCTAACGAGCCGTTGCTTCCGAAACGAAAGCTGGCCAACAAACGACTGGTGAACATGATGGCTCGCAGACCGCGTAACTGTTATCGGAAAACAGTCAATATTTGCCCAACTGCTGGAGAAAGAGAGACGGCAAGTAATGAACAGAGCGAGTTCCATCAGGCGGGTCCAGTTACGTTTGTACAGATAGCGAGGGCGGTAGCTGGAAATACAGACAGCGATGCGAAACAGCCGTTTATCCAGCGACCCACACAACATACTACCGGACCTTGGAAAGTAGTGTATATGTCGGTTTCGGCGCATGGCATCTGGCATCGCAGGTCGGAGTTATCCGCCATATTGGTAGGCGCGGCATGCGACCATGTTGGTCGGTGCCATCCGCCATATTGGTGGGCGTCACAGCCAGGGCTAGATGCCATGTTGGATGTTCGTCCTCCCGTTTATCCCTCAAAATGGCCCGTTCAGCTTTCGAAACAGCCTGTTTTGTACCCAAAATTTCTCTTCCCCCCCTCCCCACCCGTAAAACGTCCCAAATTTCCAAAAAAAATTGTGAAAAAAGTGCTCGCTCCTTAGTGTGGCTGACTGTCTCCTCAATGTGGCTGAGATAACCCTAAAATCAGCCTCAATGGGGAATCTGAGGAGTCAATAACATTATACGTATTATTTTTCAAATACTTTAAATTTAAATATAGTTTTATTATTAAAAATGTTAAAAGGCGCCAGTATTGAGTGTTATAGATAACCGGACTCGTCTTTTCAAGGCACATAAGACCGTGATGTCATAACTATTATGTAAGCCAATGTCAGAACCAACATATTGGATATAAGAGGTATTCCTCTACTGCACAATGATAAAAACCCAGTCAAACGAAACAAATAGCAAACAACATAGATAGATGCTGTCCTGGCACGTTAACACTTTTACTTACTTAGGTTCCAGTTAATTTTTTCTATCAGGTAATTGCAGATGTTTTCCACAGTATGAGGTGAAGATCAGAGTAGTATTCAGCGTACAATGTCACTTATCTTGTCATATTTCTGTGACATTCGCTCGAATTAAAATAATCCATAATTTTCCTTCGTTTCTGAACAGACGAAATAAAAAAAATAGAGGGGAACAAAATTTACGGTTTCAAATATGACGAAGAAAATTATATCTACGAACATAAAATTCAACTATTTGCCAGTTTGAAACCGACATAAGTACAACGGACTAGATCAGGGGGCACCAATACAATGCGAAGTGTGTGTTGAAAATAAAATAATTTTTAATTTCCAAAAATTTTAATTTTTTTTTAAATCTCCTGGTTAGTACGTTTAAATGTCAGTAGTAATTAAGATAAAGAGATATTTCTGTATGGTTCTGCAAAACTTTCTGTACAATTTCGTGCGCGTGTGTGTGTGTGTGTGTGTGTGTGTGTGTGTGTGTGTGTGTGTGTGTGTGTGTGTGTGTGTGTGTAACTTACAACAAAAAATATTGATGGAAAAATCGATTATCACTAACACAGCAACCAAAAGAGAGGCTTTTGTAGTCATCGTCATAAAAAAAAACCTTTTTAAGTTCTAGTAATACCAAACTTTCAAATTAAAAATATTAATGATTCACTTTTTAAAAAAATGTTAGCAAAAGAATTACATCGCGTGTGTTTTACATGCGGGTACACTGCTGAATGTAAAATAATTTTTCTATTTCAGTAATACCTACTAAATTTTTGGTGATAAAATGCCGACTCAGTCAATTAAGAAGCTAAGTTACGAGTTAGTTGCACACCTCAAAAAATGTTTTGCTCCACCGGCATTTCTTAGTTACTTGCAGTTATTCACGGCCCAAGAGAAAATATGGGATGAATATACATACACTGTACGGAATATTACGTTAGACGTGACGAATGTGTTTTTGTAATGAGCTTACTAACCAAGCGAACACTCTAGTTACAGGGGGTGCTAAACATTTCTGAGGTATGTAGTAGTTCGCCGAAGTTGTGGGAAATCCAGCGGTTGCAGCAGCTCATCAGTATGTGGTTTCGATGGATTCGCCACATTCCAGCGGTTCCTGCATACTTTGCATACTTGTATAAAAGAAGTCACAGCATTATGACTGCGGTCATCTGCTTGGCAGAAAGTCTAAGCTGAGTTAGGAAAATAGTATTTTGGTGTGCAGAAAACTGAAAGTGTATTTACACGTTTGTGCTGTGTGCTGAAAATTTACAGCTGGTAACACTGCATAAAATTATCTAAATCTACACACACAAAGGTTTGGTAGTTCATATTTGTGTATGTGTAATTTTGGAAAAAACAGCTACAGCTAGTATCATTCTACACAAATGTTTTTGCGACTTTTAAAAGGACTAAAAAATTTTGTTTGAAACACACAAATGTAGAGATATAATAACTAGAGAGTTGGTATTAAGATTACACGTTTAAAAATAAGTGTAAAAATACATCAGCACAAAGTACAAACCCTCTTCATTTTGAAAGGGCCACAGTGGCTGACCGGTTAACCAGCTCGCCTCCCACCAAGGCGATCCGGGCTCAATCCCCGGCCGGGCCACTCCAGACTTTCGCATGTAGGAATCGTGCCGGACGATGCCATTGATCGGCGGTTCTTCTCGAAGATCTCCCCCCCCCCCCCCCTCATTCCGGCGCTGCTCCATACCTCAATCGCCTTTATCAGCTCTCAAGACCTCGCTGTTAAGAAACACCCAAATATCTCCACTCTTCATTTTGCATTTTATTACTCTACTGTTACTGTATTAACACACTGTTACTTATGTAATAATACATGTTACATTGTGCACTTTTACAATATCTAATTATTTATATTAACAACTTCAGTGAAAATACCATTAACGCAAACAAATAAGGAATGAATTTACATACACTAACTAAGGTTCTTGTGTAAGCGACTCAAAGATTTTTGTTTTATTTAAGTGAAATGAATGTGAGCGGATGGCACAAGACCGCAGTATCTAATTAATAAATGAAAAAGGGCATGTGTCGCGTAAATTTTCTGTGCAATTTTTTTTTAAAACCAATAAAGCACTGCCCATGATGTATACTTAGAGAAATAATTAAACTGTGTTTCCTCTCTTGTAGTCCATAATGTATAATTACAGAAATAATTAAACTCCGTTTTCTCTCTTGTAGTACGTGTTATTTGCCCCAACAGTGTGTGTTAATACAAGCACAGTGGCTTGATTATTTTGCCTGTTTTTATGGCAGTCTTACTGTGCCACAAAACGAAGAGCAGATGAACGTGATTAGTGTATAATTACACGAACTTTGGTGGAAGTTATGCTGCCACATATATTTTGTGTACACTTACACAACTTTTTTACACTAAAACCTCGCCGGTTACTCGTCTAATACCACCTTTGCTGGTGGTAGGCACGAGTTCAATCTGTAACAAAACCAAACCAAGTTACCACTGCTCCGACTTCGCTGATTTCAACCCAGGCCTGTTCTCTGGGATTGTGTTGCCCGCCGTTTGCTGAACTTTCGAACGATGCGGGAGAAGTTACGTCAGTGAGTACCATAACTTCCAATCACGGGGATTATTTCAAGTAGATGTACAATGGGAATCCTGGCTCACCTCATGTTTTTCATCGAAAATCAAGCAGTTTTCGTCCAAAAGTAAGCAAATTTAAGCTAAAATCAAGTAGTGTTCTCAACTGCTAGAAGCAGTAATTCCAGTTCCTCAAAAAGCAAGCAAATTAAACCAAAATCATGCAAATACAAGCAAATCTCTCAAGTTCGCAAAAAATGAGCGTGCAGGATTTGGCACAAGGTAAAACAAAGCAAATTTCTCGCTTTTCAAGCAATTTTCACGTTTTCTAGAAACGTCAATCTTGCAAGCGAGCAATCTAAATCAAGCAAATTAAGCAAACATCAAATGAAATATTATCTAATTATTCTTTACATTTTGTATTCAAAGCTCTACTAATTATTTCAAAACTACTACTATTTGCTCTAGATTTTCACCAATTTCTTGAAGTTCGTATTTATCGTCAATGTTATCTAAGATTGATAATTGTAAGCTTTGTAAATTCGAATGAAATTTGCGAATCATATTTTTAAAATCTTCAGATGCATTATCTAATCTATAGGAAGGAATTTTTGACCCACTACCGCATTTTAAAATGTTCGTCAAACTGCAAGGTAACACAGGCATTTTCAGTTTTATTTATACGGAAAAGAAATTTATTTAGAATTATGAAAATGATCCTTTATTTTATCAAAAAATCGTCAAAGTTTTAAACGTAACCACTTAACTATAAGATCAAAAATTGATTTAAACAATCCGAACAATTTATTGATTCCTCCATTTAGTAATATTAAACATTTATAATTCTTCAGTAATTTTTTCTTTCAAATAATCATGAGTAAGATTTCGTTTACTAACTAGAACAACATTACAAATGGTGCCTACTTCTTCAAGGGCTTTATTAAAATGAACAAAAAATTTTATGTTTGTGTTTCATTTAACTACGGTTGTTTTTCTGTATGAACAATCAAACATATAAAGGCCTTCGACTCCAAAATGAATAGTAGTTAATATCACCATCAAAGTTTAGAGTTGGTTTATAATAAAGTTCATTATTTCTATAGTCGGTAACTAGTTTGGTTTTTGAATTTTTAAAATCACTATAAGCAAGATATTGTTTAAGATAAACGCCGTTTTCAATGTCTAGATTCCAGTTTTCTCTACGAAAAATTTCATTTCTACCGTTTTTAACATAAATGTTTCTTACATAACAATGATCAAATATAGCAGCGTGTTTATGCCGTTCAGCATGATTTTTTCTATTAAATTGAATGCCTACAATTACAAATCAGGCATATCAAATTGTAAATTATTAAACTGATATTTTATACCAAAGCTAAAAAAAATTTGTTTTAGGAAATTATTTTTCTAAAAATTGCCAATAATCAAAACTAATAGCTATTTTAGGTTCTTTACATATTTTTTATTTAATTGCAATGGCCATGTTCGATTCATATTCAACAATTGGCCACATGATTTATAATTTTTCAATAACAATTTTACCAGTATCAGGACGATGTTTCGTAACTTTATCATCTTTATCAAAAGCTCCATAAAGAAATAAACAGTTGTTATCAGATGAATTACGAAAAAAAGTAATTTTATAGCCACCTTTCCAATAAACTTCATAGTTATCAAGAATAAAACCAAACAGATATCTAAGATAATAGATTATTTCATTTGTTTTAAGACGAGAAACAGTTTTAACCTCTTTTGTTATTGTTTCACTAGAAACAGATTTATCTCGATATAGATTATCAACACCAGTAAATTCTAAATAATTTTGTTCACTTGGTGTTCTTAATAAAACATTCATCATTGTTGATGTTTTACCTGTATTATCAACAGCTCCAATAATATTTCCATGTTTTGAGATTTCTACTCTAGAAAATTGAAAAGGAAAAAAGTTTGAACAAACATCAATATTGTTTTTTTCAACATATTTTGCCTCATCTCTCTTTAGTAAACTAAATTGTTCATAAACATAAGCATCATTTGGGAAAGAAAAGCCAACACCTACAGGAATATCAAACTCGATTCTATTATTGTAAACATTTAAATTTTTTCTGGTTTAATTAGTTGGAAAAGTCTGCCTCTCGAAGCTCTCAATACTTTTATAACTCATTTATAAGTTAAAAAATTATATATAAATGGCAGAATCGAAGAGAGTTTCTAGAGTTAAATTACTCATCAAAAACTATAAAAAATATTAAAAGCATCATGAAAAATAATATGAAAAAATAAGAAGAAAGAGCAACCATTAATCGACGAATTACGAAATATCTGCAAAAAAAAGTAGAAAAGGTAAGTGGAGAAAACAAAAATTTAATAACAACGCTAGTTCCTGTTGCAGTAAACAAGTTAGATTATCCACCAACATCAGAAGAAACATCCTTTGAAAGAGAATATATGCAGAACAAGATTCACCTAATCTGGAAGAGCAAATGGGAATTGTACCATTGAAAAATTTAACACCTATAGCAGGTGTTTCTACTATAAATCTCGGAGCAGAAATTGTAAAAAGAATTAATGTTATTAATTGTTATTAATGAAAAATTTTATTTACGTGGAGTTGGCCTAGACTGGTACATTGGTGACACAAAAGTAAATATAAATGGTGATTTTCTATCTGTCAAAGATAAAGAATATGAATTAACACCAGGACTTTGTAATTTGTTAACAGAACATTTACCAGAAGCTCTTATGGTTAAATACACTGATAATGATTATGAAAATCATGCAGAAATTGTTCAAACAACCAATGCTGCATTCCAACAATATAATCATACAAGAAAGGTGGCTTCGAGTGTAGGTTGGAAGTATAATCATATAATAGCCCGGATTTATGAAGTGTATATAAAACTATATTTAGGATTAGGATCAGAATCAAACACACCTGAAAGAACAAGTTCTACAAATTCTCCTATAACTGGTGATGGCATTAAAAAATACAATAGTTTCCCAAAAGAATATATTTGGATGGATGATGTTAGAAAATTGATTAACAGATTATTAATTATTCATGGCAAAGAAAATACCGGAAATAACAATTTTTACAATGAAAAAGTAAACATAATGAATATGCAAAACAATAAATTTTCTGATTTTGTTTTTAGTAATCCAAAAGGAATTCCTTATCTTATAAGAGTTTTAAATGTAATTCCACACTGATTTTGGAATTCTGAACATAATGGCAAAGGTGTTATAAACTGGGCACTAAACAATTTAAATTTACTGAAATGCATTTGCCTGGCTATAATTATTGCGGCCCATTTACAAAATTAAACAAAAGACTACAAAGAGGAGAGACAGGAATAAATAAATTAGATGAAGCATGCAAATATCACGATATTGCTTGCAGAGATCATAAATATTTAGAATCTAGACATGAAGCTGATAAGATTATACAAAAAGAAGCAAAAGAAGTTATGTTAAATAAAAATTCATCAATTGGTGAAAGGATTGCTTCCGCTACTGTTGCCTCAACTGTGTTTACGAAAAGGAATATAGTGATGGGGGGGGGGGGGATTAAAATGATTTATTGTATATATATATATTTACTTATAAATGAAGATAAAAAATATAACTTTCGATATACACATTCATCAATTAAGAGATTTGGGTATAGGTAAATTTTTAACAAAAGATCAACTTGAGAGAAAAAATAAAAAAATATAAAAAAAGGCAAAGGTTTCTTACTAGCTTTGTCATTACCAATACTCAAAAAGATACTCGAAGAAAAAAAACAGGAAGAGGGTTACACCATGGAGGAATTATTCCCTTTGTACTCGCTGCTTTAGGTGCACTTGGTGGTTTAGCTGGTGGGGACACTGCAATCTATAATTCTGTTGAACAAACTAAAAAATAATTTTAAAAAATTAGGAGAACAAAAAAAGACACAATTAAGCAATAGAAAACAAGCCTGGGCACGGATTAAAAAGAGAAAGGCCAAGAAAATTTAGCTCCACTATCTAATATTGATATCGAAAAATACATAAAACTATTAAGTATTAAGCATTTCAAAAGTATTTATATGATTGACGAACTACCGAAAAGTATGCTCGAAAATGAATGTGCTGTGGTAAATTTTGACATTTCAACAAATCCAGAAACTCATTGGGTTTGCTATTTTAAAGAAAAAAAGAAGTTAACTATTTTTATTCATTTGGAGGCAACATTCCTATTCATTTAACCAATTACTTCTAAAACAGAAATGTTTATTACAATAATGATCGAATTTAGAGTTTTTATTCAGTTATATGTTGACATCTATGTTTAATTTTCGAGAGGATTTAAGTTTAATGATATAATTTCTATGTTATTAAATGATGGATATACTTGGTAAACCATTAATCAAATCTTTAAATAAAATTTTCGACACTAATGCCTTTGCATTAAAATCATATGTAGATTCGCAGTGCAAATTCGAGTGTTTCTACTTTACTAACCACTTGTTTCGATTTTACAAAATCTTATGTTTCATTTTAGATCTTAGAGTTGTTAATACAGCTAATCCCATTGATGGAAAAGACGCTGCCAATAAAAGATTTTATGATAAGCAAATAGCTGATTATGCTTTAAAAAAGGATGTAGATTCAAAATACAATACCATTGTTTCCGATTTAAAAACATACATAGAATCAAAATATATTATCATTATTTCCACTTTACGAGACCAAACAAGCAAACTTTTTGTTTATACAAAGAGTATGTTTCTCTTCAAAATCGTAGAATCAATAATATGGCTGACCCCGTAAATGGAAAAGATGTTAACAATAAAAAAAATTTCGATAAAAAACAGCTGTTAAATTGCCAGAATTTAAACAAATCAGTTTTGAATTATTGTGATACACTTGTTAACTTAAAAGCTGAAAAATGTAACGAATAAAAGTCTCGTATATTTTGGCTACCTGTAAAGTGGAATAAAAAAAAAAAACTAATGTTTTTCGCTTAGCTAGTAATTACATTTTCTTTGCTTTTTTGATGAATTGTAGTATTTACAAAATAATTACTGGTAATCCAAATTTACCTGATGATACTCTAACTAGTATTAAAGGATCTACAAAAATAAGTTACAGTAAATCTTTTGATGTTAAGGGAGGCGATATTTTAGTTTTTTAAATAAAAAATAATAAAGTCAGTGAATATGATAGATTGTTGACTACTATAGGCATATAAGTAAAATATAAAGATCAACTATTTTATTTCATTTACTATTAAACAGAGAACACTTGATGCTTGAAGGGTAAGAAAGTTACTAAAAATAGTACTATAAAAACTAAAAATACTAAAACTGGACAATTAGTTTAGAAAAGTAAATGTTTAATATGCAATTCTTATAAATCAACATAAAAAAATTGCCCACTGTGAGAGAAGGAATTATTAATGAATTATATAAACCCACGGAAAAAAATACCCCAGGGGGAAAACTAACTTCGTATGGTATTAATATCAAATTTATGGCAAATTAATCTTGTTGAAATGGATACTGTAAATTTAAAGGGCATATCACATATAAACAATGGTTACAAGTATAGTATGACAATTATAGATGTTTTTACAAAATATGTATTTGCATTACCAATTAAAGGTAAAACAGCCAAGAATGTCGCAAATGTTTAGAATCTATATTAGTCAAAAGAAAACCACATAATATTCAAAGTGATAATGGCTTAGAATTTTATAGTAAAATTTTAAAGGAACTAATGTATAAATATAGAATCAGTCATTAATATTCATTTTGTTAATTAAAAGCAAGTGTTGTAGAAAGATTTAATCCAACTTTGAAAAATATAGTGTGGAAGAAATTTGCTTTGGATGGAGAATATAAATGAATATATTAGATGATTTGGTAAGAGAATTCAATAATTCAAAACATAGACCTATTGGTATGGAACCGATTGAAGTTAATAAGAAAAAAGAAAAAAACAATTATATCAAACATATATGATTGCTAAATCAAAATTAGTCATGTTGACCGTATCAGTAAACTTAAGAAAATACTTGAGAAGGGATATACAGCTAATTGGACAACAGAATTATTTACTATTATTAAAGTTTTAGATTCTGATGTTCCAACTTACTAATTTAAAGATGCAAAAGGAGAACAAATAAAAGGCAACTTTTATGAAAACGAAATTATGAAAACCGACTAATCAAATGAATCTTTGGTTGAAAAAGTTTTAAAAACTAAAGGCAATAATATTTATGTAAAATGGTTGGGTTTTGATAACTCACATAACTCTTGGATTAATAAAACAGATGTTTTGTAAATTTGAATATTAAAATAAAAATTAGTTTCTTACTCAATTCAATGAAGATTATTAATATCATTAATAATTGTTGCCGAGTATAATTATTTCCAACAATATTAAAATAGTTATGATAACACTCAATCTAGTCATTAATTGTTTCTTTCATTCTTTGGTAAAAATTGATAGAATTTGGAATATAATCATTTTCCAATATTTGTTCACAATTTGGATGTATATCTTCAATTCTATCAAATTGTTTTTAAAAAATTTATCTTTGAGTTCTAATGACATAATAATCATATGGACAATTATCATCAAACAATCTTAATAGAACTAAAGTTGGCCATAAATTTTGATTTTGTGCTTGTGGAACAACATGTGTGGTAATTTCTCTGATTTCTTCATTTATACGAGTTAATAGTTCTACAGCCATTTGAACTGTATCATCTATATAATGAACTTAATTTTCTTTCATTTTATTTACATTTTTTAAACAATTAACTTCAATTTCGTTCATTTTTATATGCTCCATTTGGCCTTTGTATAATTGCCTTATCTTTTTTTTAACCTTATATTCACCATGTTTTCTAATTGATGGTAAAACTTGGTCAGTAACCCATTTTGCAAACTTTTAGCTTCTTTTTTTAGATGATAAAACCAAAGAATAAAACCCCAAATCATTTATATAAACTGTGTTTTTCTCATTATATGATAGGGTGTTACTGCATAGAACCCCCCTTATATTTTTTAACATTACCCTACCTGCATCATCAATGTTATTTCTTACAGTATGTTGAACATTACTGTATTCTAATATTTCAGCAACATCATTGGTTTTAAACCAAGGAATATTCTTCTTATCAATAATCACAGAAACTTATTTACCATTGTAAATAAGTTTGTTGTTATTTATGTCTAGAATTGAGTCAATTTTTTTTATGTGCAAGATTATTCACAAGTGAAATTGGCAATTAGAAATACATTTTTTATTATTCTTTTTTATAAAGTAAATGAAAAATTAAAGAGAATTTAATTAAAGAAAACACACCACATTCATTGATAGTTTAGTATTTTTTTAATACCTTCAGATAGCACAAATTTGGTGCTAGTCATATCTTCATAACATTTAATATATTTTTCTGTAAGGATCACACTTGTACAGGATAACTGTCGTGCAGGATAACAATTATGAAGGCTAATCATTTCAAATGCAACATAAAAACCCTTTTAACACTCATTTAACATACATAAAACGCATTCAATGTTCGTTAAATGTTGCAGTTTTATGTCCATAAAACACATTTTACATTCATAAAATATGTTTAAAATAGATTATTATTTTTTTCAATTTTTCGCAAAAATGACCAAAGTGTTAGTTTTATTTATATACTTTCCTTCTTTTATTTCTCTACTCAAATCTATTGTAATCATCATCTCAATGTGTTGCACAAATATCTTAAAATTTTTCATAATGCATATCTCCACCAACAAACTCATTATAAATGTGCTTTAAATTAATATCATCTTGTCCTAAATATACACAAAATATTTGTACTATCTCTTACCAATTGTTTAGGTATTTGTGAATATGTGTGAGGTAAGTAAAGTACATCTAAATTTTTATGTCTTCCTCTAGTAAAATAATCGCGAACAATATCTTTGTCATCTAATATAAAATCGTAAAATATAACTTGATAATCATTTTCACATTATCTAAAGGCGTCATTTCATCATTATTATTTAAAAAGTATGACATTTTTCTTTAACTTTAAGCTTTCAGGATACTATATTACAATCATTTTGCAAATTAATATTATTTTGGTAGATTTAAACATTTTGAACAATCATACAATTTATTCATCCTAAATTATAAATTACATTTATCATCAAATTAGTTTTTGCACTTTTGCTTGGACCTACTAGTATAGCCCTCATATTATCAGGCAATAATTCACCAGTCTTTTTAATTTTGGAATTATCTTCATGAATTAAAACACCAACACCCCATTCAATTTTGTGCAGCATAGGCTGCTTTAGCTGTCGCTTCTTCATTTAATAATAATGTAATTTTTGGTAATAAATATATAATAAAATATTTAAATTAACAAATAACAGTTTTGTTTTATAGAAAAAACTTCATTACGAAACTGTCCATAATGAAAAATCGATTGCTTTGGTTAATTTTCATACAAAATTTTTATCTCCAAATATAGACAATAATACTATAACAACCATTGAAAAAATGAGTGCTTTCGTTGATAAAAATGAAGTTACAACTATTCCTAGAGGTTAGTACGACATTGAATCCTTAAAAGAAGCTATAAATTCAATTAATCCATTTTCAACATATAATATTGAACTAATAGCAGATAATGTGAAAAACAGAATATCGGTTAAATCTATGTTTGATATTAAACTTGATGACCAATTATCTGATATTCTTGGGTTTGAAAGAATTATGACTATTGAAAAGGACAAAATTGTTATAGGCAATAAATTACCCAATTTTAAACCATTTAAAACAATAAATAACTTAGCATATGGTATATTTATCAAGTATGATCAATCAAATAATTTAGAAACAGATATAATAGCCAATTTTCCACCAAAAATGATGTTTGGTTTTAGAGGTTCTATTATTTATGAGGCTCCATATCCAATTTTCTATAAAATCAATAATGAACATTTTAATCATATTGTCTTGCATTTTATAGATGAAAATGGCAAACTGATTGATTTCGATGGTGCTGACATCGATAGTGTTTTGGAAATTGAAGAAGTTTAAAATTAATTTGTGTCCTTATACCGACCACTGATTTATTAAACTCTCATTAATAAAACTATAAATTTTGATATCCATATGGTAATGTATCTATTTTATTTTCTTAATAATCCTTTATCGAATGAGCTTAGTGATATTTTATTAACTTCTACTGTATATATTTCGTGTTTCTCACTCATTAAATTCATTGTTCTATACTGCATTATCTCTTTAAACAAACAGTTCTTAGTCTCATCAAATGTAATTCTCTTATTAACTACACATTTCTTTACACCCTTCGAGCTTTTATTTTCTTTTTCAACGACTCTATATGCATACATTTTTGCTCATAAACCGAAATTTTCTTTCATTATTTTACCATTAATTTTGTCTTTCATTTTGCCTAAAAATTTATTTATTTGAGGCATGTTATAGATATTATAATTTGGATAATCACTTGTAACAAATTTCTCTATAATTGTTTTCATGTCTTCGTAAAAATAATCTGTTTTTATGTTATAAACGTAAGAATTGGTATCTTCATAACATAATTAAATTTTATTGCCATATTTTGGTTTCATCACTTTATAATGGAAATCATACATTAACTCTTCTGTATGTCTAAAATTGACATGCCCACATAACTTGGCTTATTAAATTTCATGCATGTTTTATTCATATATAGCCTATAGCTGCAATGTTTTCATCAATATAGTACTTTTCTTAAAATTTGGTATTGCTATTAATTTTTCGCATTTTTCTTCATTTGCTGTTAGTTTTATATCCACTATGTTTCTAATACTTTCCATAGGTTTGCCAAACAGAGAATTATTCATCAGCTTACAAAAATCTTTCTCAAAGTAATTTTTAGTGTTAGTTCTCATCTCTGTATTCAAATCTATATATTTCTTCAACCAATCAGACTGATTAAACTTCAAACATTCTATGTATTTTAGTAAGTTCTAAACCATTCTTTAGGCATCGTTTCAAATTACAATAGTGTATTACATAGTTTTATTTTTTATGTAAAGTTATTAATAATTTATAATGCTTTTTTTTGGAACTACCTTATTTTCTGGGCAAAAAGGTAGATCTTCATGTAATTTATGTAGTTTCTTAGGATATTCCAAATCAACTTCTAATATATAACCATGATTAGAATCATTATCCAAATTTAATATATGTTCATTGTAATAATGAAGTGCTGTATAATTCTCCCATTCTAAATGATCATATGGTAAATATTGTGACATTGCTCAGCCATATAAATTATTAGCATCAAGATAGTCTAAATAGTTGGACTTGATTAGAGTCAAAATCATCTAAATATTTATTATTTGCTTTAACGTAATATTTACAGCATTGTGATATTCCACATCTAATACCTTTTTTCTATCAATAAAATCATATAATTGTATAATACATCTAATGGTTGGTTGGTCATTTTTAACACTGCGTCCCAAGATAATCCTGGTGCTGTTAAACACCACGATGGATCTAAATCGTATGCATTTACACATGAATTTCTAAAATTTTCAAATACATCTGCTAATAATAATGCATCACTTTTTGAATATAAATGGTGATATTCTCCAAGGTTCTTCATATTAGAGTGGCTCCATACAAGTTGTATCATCGTCACTTGTATCAGATTCGTTTAGTTTATTATAAAATTTTCCTTTTTTGTGGAAGACTGGTTTCGTTTAATTTTTCCCAGCTGTCCATATAATCATATGGATAAACACCCTTTCTTATATAAATAAATCTACTTTATGTTTTGGAAATAGATTTTGTGTGTGTTTCATTTTATCTTTTCTTAAATCTGATGATAATTTAACTAAACTACTGACCAGAAATTTAAATGTGTCTATAAATTTAATTTTTAATTTTCTGTATATTTCCCAAGAGTAATAAACTTATCTTCATTATTTGCTACTGAATCTACAATTTTTTATTCATACAAGTATTACATACAGGATTAATGTGATCATGATGGTGTACTTTTTTATTCTCTTCTGTACATATGCATTTGCTATATAACACTTTTTCTTCTTTTGTTAGTGGATGCGTTGGTTCAATTTGCGAACATATTTAACCAATTTGTTCTACTTCTCTTATAATTGATTGTATCAAAATTGTATCAGCATTTGGACCTCGATAACCTACTGGTGGTTTATAATCACCATGAGCAGATACAATATAATAGCAAAAACCAGATGCTTCATGCAATTGATATTTCATAGTATATGATTCGTCATTCCACTTTAAATCAATGTTCTTTATTTGTTCATTAGTGAGAATATCTTTCTTTCAGTGCCTCCTTACAAAACTGAGTATTTTTGATAAGGTTAAATTTACTTAATTCTCTTTGGTTTGGCTTAACTGTTGATATTTTCTTCAATATTGATTCAAAATCGGCATATATTGCGAACGGAACCTTCATTGTATGTTTATCATTTTTTTTTTTATGTTTTCTCTCCTTTCGCAGGTATATTGACTTTAACTGCTTCATTTTTAGGACAGTCTTCTGTGTGTTTACTTAATTTCTCACGAGAATAAAAGGATCGAAGACACACATCACGTATATAATATTTACATTTATAATTATCTTCGTACATTGAAAGCAGTTTTGATAAATCTTTTATCCAACAATAATGCGAATTTCGAGCAGCTGTGTCTGCTTTATCATCATTGAAGTAAAGTAAATTTATGTGCTTATCCTTTTTACTTTTTGTAAGCTTAGGTGGATGAACTGTGGCGTACTTACCTTCAATAAAGTATACATTTATAACTACATCAATTTGCTGTTCGATTTTTTGGTGTATCGTCAATTTTAATAGGATATTCCTATTTATCTATTATTTTGTCAATATTAAACCCCATTTTTATATTTTGTTACTCTGTCTGATTTTTTGACTGCTGGAAACAGTGCAGATTTTATTGCACAAAGAAAGCATTTTTGATCATCATTTTCAACATATATGCATGCTTTCTTATTCTTAAGAGCATCTGATAATTCTATATATAGTGAGCCATTTAATGGATTATACTTATTTATAGATAGTTGTATTCCAATTATTGTATCTAATGTCCACCCTGAACCTCTTCTTCGAAATTCAGATAACTGTGTAGTTATTTCTTGAATTATGAATTTACAAATGCTTTTAATATCTCCTTCATTCAATACTGTATAATTGGGTGGCTGGAATGTAAATAATTCTATTTGATTGTTATCTTGCTTATGGCAATTGGTATGTAATTGAATACTGGTTTTCAGCCCTCTAAGGTTCCTAAGATTAGTGGGGCATATTATCTCAAATACCTTATTTTTTACTGAAGTCAAAAAATGAATAGGCTGTACTAAATTAAAGTTATTTTCAATGTAATATGTTGATATCCTACTTTTAGAAGCTTTATTAAGTATATAATTTTTATTGATTATTCTTATATTTCTTTTCTTATAAATAAATAATTATAGAATGGAAATATTTCTTCCAATTCCCTTCTATCTTCGGGATATAAGTCCTTGATAGCGACGTCAGCTAAAGGCAAATTTGTGAAATTATTCTTTGTTATCCATTCTTTTACCCACTGGCTTTTATTTCTAGATATTTTCAAATACGTTGGTAGAATACGGAAATATTTCTTTTAATTCCCTTTTCTTTAATTTATAAAATTTATTATTAGAGAATGGAAATTTTTTTTTTCAATTTCTTTCTATCTTTCTTAAATAATTCATTGGTATTGGCATAAGAAAGTGACAAACTTGCGAAGTTTCTTCTTCTTTGCCCATTAATAATAAATTTTATAATAGCTGTAATTAAATCTGCTTTCCTTAGATGATGCAAATATTTAATTTCATATCTTCTACCTATAATTCTTAACTCCCATACTGTCTTCTCGCCCAGCTTAACTGCTAGATCGTTTGTCGTCATAATTATATATTTATATGAAATTAAAATTTATAAATAAAATGTAAAAACAGACATGCGGGATAGATCGAAAAGTGCTTAAATTACTGGGAAACAGTATTTAAATTCTTGTTATGGCGATAATGCTTCATATATTCACTAAAACAATTTTTACATGTGATTGAATATTTGTCCATACTATTTTTACTAAGAGAAAATATTTTTATAGATTTATTCTCATTGCACACTTTACATGTTGTCGGGTAATTATCATGTTGATTTTCGATTAGAATACCTAAAGCTGTATTGTGTAATTTATTATTTTTATGCTTTTGAGAGATGTATAATAAATATATTTTCCACATTCGCACATTACTCTCTCTTTTTTAAATTCATAACGACCACCAGCATATTCACTATAACATGTTTTACAGATATTAAAATGTTTACCTTTTGTGTGTTTATGTGGTGCAAAACTTTCTATGTTTGATACTTTGCCACATTTTTTTTTTTTTTACATTGCTTGCATGTGTTATTATTTTCCATTTCGAGCATATTATAAATTTTATTTATTAAGGAAATTATTTTATAAACAAAAAATATATTTTTTTTTACGTTTCTAGAAAGCGTGAAAATAGCTCGAGAAGCGAAAAATTTGCTTTGTTTTATCTTGTGCCAAATTCTGCACGCTCTTTTTGGGGGGCAATTGAAGAAATCTACTTGTTTTTGCATGATTTTCTAGCAGCTGAGAACATAGCTTGATTTTGGCCTAAATTTGCTTACTTTTGGATAAAAACTGCTTTCTTGGTTTTCGATGAAAAACAAGAGGCGATCCAGGATCCCAATTATACATGTACTATTTCACGATCAGTTAATTATATTTGCTTCCTGTTTACATATTATGAGCTTTGTTGCGTAACGTATCCACTATAAATGCTGGACAGTAAGTTTAATTAATTAGGTTTTCAAGTAAAGTAGTAGTTCTCGAGTTGGGAGGTTTAACATTTATCTCAACCTTAAACGACTTGAGTACGAATTCAATATTTATTTGTTGAGTTTAGGCTCGTTTTGTTGAATCTGGCCGACTACAAATTTAACTTCCGTTACAATTCTGTTTGAGGGAACAAGTAACACATTTATTGTATTTTCAATGGATTTTTCAATTTACTTCAAATATTAAAATTTTTATGGTTCACGTTTCACACACTCTTGCGCAGTCGTCTCCCAGATGCCGTCCTGCCTCTTGCCGATAATATCTTCCGTGGTGGTGTACATGCATCAGCGCACTCAGCTTTGGCGAGTGGCTACACTGAGCCAAAGGTTTTGTTGAACGAAACAAGGTTTGTGTGGTGCAACCAAATTATTTGTTTGTATAGAGGCAACGAAATATTTTGTTGCCGAAACCAAATTATTTTGTTGTTCTCATTTGGTTGCCCCAAAACTGTAAGATTTGGTTGGTGCCACTGAAGATTTGTTTGGCTACAAGTACATTAAACAGATTGGGCCGATGAAATTTTTTTTGAAAGTTCGGCCGAGTATCGAACCTAGATCACTTGCGTTCGACCGCTACGCCTTAGTAATCTCGGCTTTTTTTTTTTTTACCTTCTTTTGACGTTGTTGTGACATTTTTGACGTTGACGAAGCTCTAGTGAGACGAACTTGTTAACGAATTCCCAGTGCGACAATCGAACTGAGCATCTGCCACGTCGGAGGTACCTGGGCGCGAACCCGCGACCCTCCGACTACAGGTCGGCCACCCTACCCCTGAGCTATGACGGCAGGGCTTAAACACATAACAACTAATGCCACCGGAAAGCTTTTAAATATATATACTCGAAATACTGGGCAACGTGTGAAAACAAATATTTCAAGTTGTACAGCATTATTTGTCAGTTTATTGTTCATTGTTTTATTTATATGTTTATACGATTGTTAAGCATCAACAGATGCACTAACAAATACGGTTACTATTCTAATTGTCACAAAAAATAAAAACAAACTCTCGAGCTGTATTTTCGAACGAAGGCAGTCAAATGATTGGCCAAACAAATATATACAGCTGATTCAACAAATATTTAGTGGACAGTCTAAATTATTTGGCCCAACACAGAGATTTTGTTTATTTGAACTTATATTTTGTTAGACGAACAAAGGTAATTTTGTTGCTCTTCAAATTTTGTTTGCTCAACAATATATTTTGTATAGGCTATTTGGCCCTATACTCAAGTGGATATTGGAGACAAACTTACCCACCCTAACCTATCTACATTACGCACATGCCCTGTTTCCTTGTATTCATTGTTGTTTGGTTTGTACGATTAGCTAACTTTAATACAGAATTTGTAAAGACTTTTAAAATTGTTACGTTGGTTTGGAGTGCAGTGGGCGGGCAATGTACTGGATGACGACATGAAGCTAGTGACACCAATTCATGCCAAGGAGAGGCTTCTGTAAGTAGTCACTTCATCTCCCTGGTGTCACCTTGACTGTCGGAGAATTTAGTCAGTTGACTTGCTGTTCGTAGCACAAAATTATTTATTTATACTATTTTATATAGCTCCCCTATCGAATTCTCTCATCCTTTCTTGGATACAATCTCGGTGTACTTTTGTCAGGAAATTAATTGCTTGTACGTTTCGGAAACAAAAATTAACTTGTCGATATTACTATTTAAAAATGTTCGCTAAACCAATTTTTCATCAACGGTTTTTAGATACTACGTCATTTGATTTGCCTACGATTTTGGAAACAGCTGTGATATCAAAGGCTTGATTTTGTAAGTTGATAAAACAATAAGCCTATACCCACCACCATCAGTTCTTCACGCGGTAAGGAAGTAAATCTGCATATCGAAATACTCCTTCCTATCCCCAGTTAATTTCCTCCCGGAGGACAGATTTTTCTTGTGAATAGTTATGATCATTCCAACTGAGTTGATGGAGTATCGTATGCGTTTCACCGACACCTTATAGCGCAATCGTACATTTTAGATGGAATCTTCTTTGAAATTCTATCCGAATTCTTATAGCAAATGATTTTAGTAAAATTAAATAAATCGACTGTCTAGTTTTATTTACACTACATCTTGTAACAGGTACCATAAAATTAATTCAAATATGCCAATGAGCTTGTCTATTCGAAAGCTGGCAGCGTAACGTTGACAAATAGCATGAGCAATGCTGAAGACGTACCAATGTGGGCCTTCCCTATATATATATATATATATATATATATATATATATATATATATATATATATATATATATATATATATATATATATATATATATATATATATATATATATATATATATAAAATTTAGATAAAATCATCTTCCTCACATTTTTCGTCCTCATTTCCAGGAAACCGATGAGAAATAGAGAAAAATGGCATCAAAGGTAAATAATGTATATAAAATGGGAATCAATTTGTCAAAATACAGTTTAGAATAGTGTCAATTTAACGAGAGAATAAACTGTTGGAATTATGCTTCCAAATTAAGTTTTAAGACAGTATGAAAGAACGTTATGGAGACAGGAAATAAGGCCACATTAATGTGGGAAAAAAATTAATATGGGATTACTGGAAGGCAAAGTATGTCATAAAATTAAATCATAGCCACCATATTTACTTTAATATGGCAGACAGCCTGCCAGGATGCCAAAATGATGCCACTTTTAGACTCATATATTACGTAATCTTTCAGAAACATACGACTGCTGCTTGTGGTGGAGTTACCGTATTGCACGCGTTTCTCGATACAACGTTTTAAATGTCACGTTTTCATAATTAAAGGCGACAATGTCCCTCGCTTCTCAGCCCTGGAGTTTTGTGCAAAAAATTAAAATTTTTTTACTACTAACAAATATGCACCACTTTCTTCTCAGCGCATGTATTCCATCAGTTACTATACTTTTCTCATTACAGGGCCTCTTTCTTTCTATCTCGCTCTCCCCCCTTTTTTTCCTCAGTAAAAACCGGTAACGTATTTTACTTTTGACTATACGTTATAAACAATTTGCATTAAAAAATAATAGTCCATTAGCAAATTCATTAGAAAGGCAAACACAATTCTTATGCTGGTAAATCAATTATGAAGGCATCACACTACCCGAAATGTTAGTAACAAAATTAATTTATGTAATTAAATTTAAGTTCATATTAACTTCAAGCTGGCTTGCTGTGTTTTTTTTTTTAAATTTCTATGGGTGTTATTAAATTATGTTACTCGTTTTATGCCTTCAGGGCATCTAGAAAAAGACACCCCCATCAGTTTAACAAATAATCAGTCTTGGCGCATAAATAAATTATACATGTTCTGAATTGTCTGTTCGAATGCAGAGTCTTAGCTTAGTTGGCATAGGAAAGGAACTAGTTCACAGATGGATCTATGATAAAATAAGATAAATGCACCAATATAACATTTTACTTTCATTTTAGTTTGTCGAAAACTTAAATTTACCACAGTGGCTTGGCATGGTCAGTTCCAGCACTGACGAATGGGTTGGCAGAAATTATGCTGTCGCTTAGTAGCTGACCCATGAGTTAATGAGATATCACAGTCATGAGTCTGAGTGCGTTGAATGGTGTCCTTGCAATTTCGTATCCAGTACTGTTGACATAGTGAGGAATGCTAGAGTCGATTTACAGCATGCAGTACACAATGATGTTTCTCCTCGAAAATCAGTCTCGTCAAGGGATGTTCGTCCGGATGAACCATTTGATGCTTCTGGTCCAGCTGTATTGTTTCACGTTGAGATCACACACTCACATTAAGAATTCTGTCCTTACGTATGAAAGAATTTAATAACTTCAACCTACTCTTAAAGTTACAAATATTCGTGATTATTATATTCTCTATCTATGTGAAATAATCAGATATTTTATACATTATGATGCATGTGATGTGAACATCATCGAGTTCTTGTAAGAACATTAAATCAGTTTTTATTTCTTCTGGAGTTTTCGTTGTATATGAAGAGAAACACGTCTGCAGTATGTATCTACTCAGAATACAGTAGAGAACAATACCGGATATGCTGTAAACTCAAACTATTGAAATGCTGGCGACATGTACACCAGTGATAGCTACGCGGCTGATAGTGCAATAAACTGTTCATATTTAAAATGCTGTGTTATTCAAATAACTACGTCCCATACTTGGCCTGTATCGTGGTCGTTCTTAACGATATTATAATTGTACCTGACAAAATCATTATTACACTAATATTATATAAATACCTCTAACCTAATGAAGAAGTTTTCGACTCATACAAGGCAACATTGTACCATGTTTTAGTGGTCAAAAATTATGCTCACACAATGACATACGCATGTCAATGCTTTAAATTTGTATCCTGGGTGGTTTCTTTCTCTGAATATTTGTCTTCAGGGATGACGTAGAATTGATAAATCTTCCAAATAGCTGCAGTGGTACACATTTGATGAGAACGAATTCATTAAATGACTGAACAAAGTATCTCTTTCAATGAGTGATTTTGCATTTTTGTTTCTGGCTGATATATCGAATAAAACTCGTTTTCTCTCCAAATGTTGGGTATGAAATAAACTGATTTTTCATTGTCATTTCAGCTATCAACAACTTTCACATAGCCTAATGACTCAAACTCGTCCAAACAGCTTACTGACACTGACTGTAAACTTCGCTTTTCAACCGATGATGCTCAAGGAGCTGAAATTTATTGCTACCATATGGCATAAATGACCAAGTTATTCGGGTCCCTATGTGAATGGCAAGTACATATCAATACCCCTGTAGCTGCTATTGAAGCGAAATGCGCAAAAAAAATTTCACATTTACTTCCCTCCTTTGATCTAAGAAAGTTATCAAGCTCTTCAGTTCCCAGGACCTTTGAAGGTGCTGTTCGGGATTGTTATCATTCCTGACAAAAGCTTGCTGGCAAGTTTGAATTATATGAGACGATGGGTGTGATTCTAAAGCTATTCACCTGTTAAGTATTTTTTCTCGGAAAGAAGCTGGAAAAATGTCTATTTTGCAACAAGGAGATAAACTTTACCTGGATTCTTGAAGTCAGCATAAACAAATTTTAAACCTTTGTGAAGTTCACAAATCATGTAAAGTAGAAAACATCATGTCTCAATACCTTTTATAATATATGAATACAATTTGAATTGGCAAAAAAACCTTTAGAACTACTAAATAAATATATGTATAACAACAATGATTATCACAGTTGTTTCTTTGATTGCAGTTATTTGAAACGCAGTATTTGCATTGGAGCACCAAAAAAGGAAAAGAAAAAAAAATCAGAAATATAATCTTAGCTCCAGAATAACAAACCTTTTGTGACGGTGGGTCCGTCACGGGTTTGTAATAAGTATGATCAGTTGTGAGATCAGCTTTCAAGAGGCGCTGCTCTGTTACCATTGCCGGCGCCTTCGCGCGCTGGCCGAGGAAAGATGAATTTATTGCAGAAGGAGCGCTGATCGCCAGTACAGGCGGCGCTGAGGTCTGGTCTCTGGGAAGGGGTAGGCATGACGAGGGGATGCGGAGCGGTATAAATACTGGTGCACTGGCTAGGAACAGGGTCTTCGTCGGCCCGCCGAGTGCGGGGCTTTAGTGGCGAGTGTCATCAACCCTAGAGCAGAAGAGAAGTAGACGGCAGCCAGGAAGTTATTTGGTTTCTTCGGCGATGGTAGTTGTGGGACTTAGTAAATTTCGCTTCAAGTAGTACTCGTGTGTCGAGACTTTGAAAACTGCGCGTCTGTTGTAGTAGAGAACCAAGATATTTTCTGGGCCAAGTGTGAGTGGACTTAACAACATTCTCTGTACTTATAAAAATTATGGCCAGCAATGATTTTCGGACTTATAAAAAGTTTCACTTGGCAGTGTGATGGCATTAGTAAATTTCTTCCCGGTGAGCTCGCGGACTTTGGAAAATCCCGATAGTCGCCGAAAAGAACTTATGAAATATTAGTCGGCGGAACTACAGGAAAGACTGCGTTGCGATGCACGGAGTCACAATAACTTTTGTTTGGCCAGGGATTTTGTGAATTTTTGTGGAAGGAACCGTACTTAGAAGTTGATACTCATTGCAAATAGCAAATTCTAGTAAGGAATGAACGTAGGACATAGCCTGAAAAGGGAATTTTGTGCAAATCCAAAATCAGTGACCTAGCAAGAAGACATTGAAACATTTGGTGGGAGTGTTCATGCGGGTTCATGCATAACTTTGTCTGACTGGGGAGTCCAGCTGAAATTTGCCGTTTACCGCTAGTGGAGGCCTTTTCATGTTGAATTGGAGTTTTTGCCGGGAATGATACGACCCGAGGGCAAAAGTAAGGTAGTATTGCTTTCTGCTATCCTGTGCGGTGGCTTCATGAAAGTGGGATTTAAGTTGGTGCCCAGTGATTCAGTGAAAGTGATTGAAGGTCGTCCGCTTATGTCGCGCGGATAAGTTAGGAAGAGGAGGAAGTGCTCCAAGCTCGGAAGGTTCTTCGAAGTGGAGCGTTTTAGTTTTTAATTTAAAATTCTGCTTGGAACTTGTGTCTGGGACATGTTCGTATGATGGCGGAGTTAAATGGGGTGGGTTTTGGATATGCCTGTTGTATGCTTGTGTGGGTGAAGGATCACTGCCGCTCGTCTACGAGAATTGATAGCGAGAATATCCCTGGCTTTCTCCTTCACCAATAGTGCGTGCGAGTGAGTGGCATCAGCGGAGGGTAAAATTAAGCATCCAGGTGAGCAGCTGTGGTGAGAGAATGGAGATCCAGGATTGGCCACCAACGAAAGGTGAGTGGTTGGGGAAGTATCCCTGGGTTCTGGGCCTGGGTGATGGAGCTTGAAGGATTGTTAGTTGGTGCGTGTGTTGGGGTGGGATGATGAGGTGTGGCTAAGGATCAAATATGGTGGCTACCTTATGTTTTTTCAGTGGGTAAATAAAAATAAAGAAAAATAATGATAAGACTTCCCCAGACCAGAGACCATTACCCTAGAGTTTTGTGGTGTTTAGAAAGCTGTAATAATTGGTAATAAAAATATGAAATTCTGTCAGGAAGATGATACTACTATAATATTACTGGAAAATGACCAGATTTAGTGTATGGTATTTTAAGTTGCGTTTTTAAGAGGTTTTTGCGTAGGGATAGTGGTATTAGTATTGCTTAAGGATTTTGTAAACCTCTTTTAAAAAGTGCTTTAAAGTACTTTTAGCCATGTCATGGCTGAGTTCATTGAAAGTGCTTGGTGCACATTGGTTTCCATTATAAGTGTTTGATGCGCATAGGCAATTAATGGAAATTAGGACATGGGGAGTGAAATGAGTTTTGCCAATAATTGTTGATTGTTTTCAAAGATGTAAAATAAACTTTTATAGTGGGCTGGAAAGAAGGCTGTACTATTCATCTTTGAAGACTAAATCACTGTGGAAATATCTTGTACGAATGTTTTGGAAAGCCAGAGTAAATCATTTCTGAAAAGGAAATGGTCTTGGCGGTGTTCTGAATCCTGGTAGTGTTTGTGAACCCTTTTTCCAAAACTGCACCCAAATTTCGAGCCTGGCACAAGCTGAAAATCTAACAACAAATTTATGAACCTTTTTCTGACGATGTTTTGAGATAATTAACGGGACCCAATTCTTCTCCTTTTCCTGAGTATAAGCCAGGGCAGAAAGGGAGAGTTGGAATAGTGGTTGGGCCACCCGTGTTGAGGCATTGAGGGGCTCACTTTAGACAAATATTAATTCAACATTTAATTTATTTGACAACTGATTTAAAACATTGCCATTTTCATTGACTTGAACACAGCACCCATTTGTACCTAAAAACTCGTAGAAAGGTGGACAAGCAATTGACTTGTCCAGTGAAGCCTATATTCCACAAAATACTTTGAAAAAAATTAAAAGGTGTGCAAAATCATTACGGCGGGAGGCAGTTGCGTAAGGGCCAGTACGGCTCCGACCGTTAAAAATTACAAAACACAAACACGTTAAAATATTCATGCCTCAACGATATAGTCGTAGAAACAGCAAAAAATGGATACTCATAAATACTTGGGCGGCTAACAAGGACAAACACGACACATTAAAAAAAGAGAAATGTGACGCCATAGTTAAGCCGGAACGTAATTTTGAGGGACAACCCAGATAAAAATTTTGAAATGGCCTAGCCTTACATCGCACCCAAGATACACCACCACCATGCCACAAAAAAAAAAAAAATTAAAACCCAACTGCAAAGTTAGTGTTCTCCACGACTTGCCGTTTTACTCGCCCATTTCTCAGTAGATAAATTGGTATACTGTGTCAGCTCAGCAACATAATGTCAACGTTACCCACTGATGGAGGAAGGTGAAGGTGGTTAAGCCATCGAGTACTAGCGAGGCTATTGCGGCTTAAGTAGTGGCGGACTGTAGCATAATTCGGTCGGGCGTAAATAAGAGCAGGATAGACAGAGCCCCATCCGAGCAAGGGCTTAAGTAAACTGTCTTGGCCAATAAAAAATTTTGACGCACGATAGTTGGAGGTGAAAGCAAGGAGGGAGAACGGGGAGATAAAAGGGAGGGGATCCGAACCGAGCTAAGAGTACACCCCCGCGCGGAATTAGATGACGGTAAGAAGGTTAACGCCACATCACTAGCGTCGCACCCTGAGGAAGTTTCTACTCCTGGATTGTAAAGGTATTACTGGAACAGTTACAGAAATCCGTGGAATAACATTGCGCAAGCAAGAGTTGTGCAGTAATCTATGGGTACAGAATTTTTATTATGATGCTATTTACTTCTGCCGAAATGCTTTTTATTCATCATTGTGACATACAGTACGTGAATTTTTTAAGCATTATCGGGTGAACAGAGGAATCCCTGGTGAAGTGTGCATGTAAACGTTAGACTGCAATACTGAATCACATGTATGTAAATTTCCCATGCCAACACGTACACTAAACTGTGGGAGCAGGTAGAAGTACGTGTGTGTCTGCAGTTTGACCCTTAATGAAAAACACTGCGTTCTGTTGCTTCGAACTAACATAATTTTCTCATCTATATGGTTCTATCTGGAAAGTCAGTTTCTCTGGGGAATGCTCTGCAATGTTATCTTCCACATTTACAGCAGAAACCAGGTGTACTTTATCTTACTACACACTCTTCTTGTACTTCCGAATAAACTGTCTCTTGAATCTCAACTCTGTATACTCTTAGACATTGCCACTTTAAAAAACTGAGAACACATGCAAAGCATAGATTAAAAGATATTCCATGCAACTACTGTATGTGGTGACATAACCTTGTGTTAAATTCTCGACTTACCTTGTTGCTACATTTTGATTCTTGTATAATTAATCAGATCCTAATGGACTCTCTGAGGCCTAACAATTAATTTCGAGGAACTCCGATACATCTTATTATACAAAATTATGGTTATCTTGGCGAGTTTATTACCTAATCCTTGCAACATTTTTCAAGTTCACAAAAAATTAACCAACATAAACATTTTATAAAGCAGTAATTTAACTCCAAAACATCGGTAGCCTCGATTTTTTTGTTAGTTCGCTCAAGATAGTTCTTAAATCATAATCCGAGTTCTTAGTGACTACTGGTAAAGACAACAGTTGCCTTATGTGTGCTGTGGTCACAATGAGTTTTATGTTGTTATATGCCTTTCACAGGAGTCCCACGAAACTTCATGTTTCGGTTAGTCTATGTGCCTAGCTCGAAACAAATGACACGAAACAGAAATTTTTCAATATATAATATAAAATATAAGTTAAAAGTTAAAATTCTGTTACAGTTCCAAAGATAATAGGCAGTTTCATTCTATGTAATTTTCTGTGTCTGTTAGTAAGTACTCGAATGAACTGGAGGTAAATAGTCTTTGCTCGCCTTACATGTAGAAGATTTATATTTCTAAATAATATTGCTAGTCAATTCTTAAATATCATAGTATGCATTTCCTCATAGTTTTATGTCATTATTGCTTTTATGAGTGTGCATCATCAAACGATTCTAGATTTTGTAGAGCATCGTACCCATGTGGTTCCCCGATGTAAAACCAATCTCACGCTTCACTCCCGATTCAAATGCAATGTAATCTGATACACGTTCCTCTGAAAATGTCTGCATTAATAAAAATTTTGCTTCAACCAGGCATCTAGATTTAATCAACAATGGTTTTGGTTGGGGCACATGCTGATAGCGATGGAACAGAAAGCAGACTTAGTTCAATTTTGCAGTTCTCTAAATGGTTTCATCAACTGCTGAAGCTGTCAATGTTGTCTGCGATCGACTACTACTCATCTACTTGCGAACACATATCACTTGCAACATGTAAAACACATCTTTTGATTTCATATATGTATCACAGAGTTCATGTCCAGAGGACCAAACCGTTTAGTAGTAAATTTCTTTCATCTAACATTTTTATATTGACAAAAATTTATATTAACTACCATAGTTGCTAGTAGATCACTGAAATTCTGTACACTCTTGCTTCTTTTAACTAAATTACACAATACTCATATATCGTATGATCCAACAGTCACTACCACTTGCACTACATATGGGACAATATGGGAGTACATCAAGATTGTCCAGTCTCTTTCTTTGTTTTTGGGTCTGAAAACTTCCATCATGACCAATGCTGGCATAATGCCAAGTCATATAGATGTGCATAAATATAAACATGTAAGTGAATCATCATAAAGACCTTCTCATTACTGGTTGTTGCAAAGATGTGCAAGTCATTTGCAGAATTTGGAAAAATTTCCTTCTCTCATATCGAACTTAGTTAAATAATATTTGGAATTTACAGGACACCTGGTTATGTTCCGCCTTAAGTTTTTCATATATCTTTGAAGTTCATTACTGGTGATGATCACGAACAATATTCATGGTTTTGCAGCGAAATAACTGAGTCGAAGATGGTCTCACGCCAATACATGGCATGGCTCTGAAACGATTAACAACCTGACAATGTAAATGGTTCGAAACCAACTAAATGCCAAAATACCTTCACCCTTAGCATTTTTGTAATACAGCCTTGGGCCATAAAATTAAATGCAATTGAATATATTACAATAAAATATGTACTTCAAATACTAGTCGACATTATCGGGAAAAATTATTTCAGGAAAAAGCATTAGAGTACATAGACTATAATGGAATCTAATATGAACCTAAACTTAAAATATTCAGACAAATTTGGTGATTATCTTAGCAAAGAGTCAGAAAGTAAACTAGACTATGTGGAAGCAGGACATGGTTATCAATACATATCGACTTATACATTCTAATTTGCTACACTTACAATTTGGTAAAATTTCTCTCTCAATATATCTTTTCGATATCAATTCTGAATAGGTAAATATATTTACGACCATTTTTTTTTGCAGTAGAAGAAAAACCAATTATTGAAAACTAGATTAGCCTATTTTTTTTCGAACTGCAACCACACACACATGGGCATACAGTCTGCTCATGGTAAAATGATCACTTTTGAAAGCCCTGCTTAAGATCTACTTGTATGCACGTTGTGTATTCTTCCACCATACGCAAAATGAGTATTGCCATGGGTCTCATCACTTTATTCATGCATCGGTCAATAGAAACTATGAAATTCTTAGAAAAGTACTAATTTTATAAATCTGCTCATTTTCACACACAAATGCCTTAAAAAAAAAAAAACAGAAAGCATAAGAAAAATTTCAAATTATCACAAATGGTTTCCTAACACTTTTTATTCGACGTTAACATACGGAACTACTTTCCATCCATCATTACAGACTTTACCGGGCGCATGTTACTCAGGGCGCCCGTTAAAATATATGCAGGCAGTGACATATTTCTAAGGTTGATTTCAAAAGATCTCACTTAATCGTGAACAGCCTACCTTAATAAAATATAGCTTTGTGCGTTGCGAAAGAGGACTCGGGGCGAGGTTAATAATGCAGTGCACTTGCCACTAACGCCGGAAGCTTTTCAGTGGTCTCGCGTGTGGTGAGCGACGCGCGGGAGCGAGGTCGGCCCCGCTAATGCGCGGAGTGGTCCCGACGAGACCAGCTGGGAACCTGCCGCGGCAGCGGAGCCACGCACGAGGCGCTAAGCCCCGCCTCTTTCATCCCCACCACTGCGGCCCCTGCAAAGTGAGCAGCCCTCGGCACACAGCGCTCTTCCTCCCCACCAGGGGTCGGGTGCGCGTCGCGCTTAATCAACCGCCGTAATTCTGGCCGCGCCGATGATGCAATCAGGCACTCTCGGGAGGTTTGACGGGGATGTGCGAGAGATCAACTTCCCAATAGGTGGCGTCCGGGGGGGGGGGGGGACGCTAATGCCGGCTGAGGAAGGAGACCTCCCTATTATGGTAGGGGGCTCTTGAAAATCCCCCTCCCCCCAGCTCGAAACAATATCGTGTGTTGCTCGTGCAACATTCGTGCAGGCTTTGGTGATCGGGGGGGAATTTACGCAACACGAGTTTGACCTCCGACAATCTGGGAACACGCACCTCGAGCTCCGCGGCTGCCCGGTGGAATAACAGGCCACGTGCCTTGTCCCAGCGGGTCAACGTTGCCCGTCGCGAAGTCGCGAGTTCAGTTCCTGCCGGATGCAGGTTCAGTGTGCTCATCTCGGGAAAAACGCTGGTGCAAGCCACTACAGGATGTTCTCGGAAAGAGGAGCACTTGCGAAAATCCTTCTTAAGATTTGCTTGTACGCGTAGTGCGTATGCTGCCACGCCATGCGTACAAGTAGCATTGCAATGGCGCTGACCACTTGATCCATGCGTCGGTCATGTGAAACTGACAAATTATTAGAAAAGTTAATGTTTTGCAAATTTTCTAATTCTGAAACATATGCGAATTAAAAAATAAATAATTTCAGCATTTACAAATGTTGTATGTTTAACGCTAAGACATGGAACTACTTTCCTTCCAACGTCATAGGCTGTTCACGATAAATTGAGCACTTTTGATGTGAACCTTAGAAAGAAGTCACGGCCCCTGAATGCATATATTTTAATGGGTGCACTAAGCGACATTTGCCCTAGTAAAGTTGGTTACTACGGAAGGAAAATAGTTCTATATCTTGACGTTGAATAAAAGTGTTAGGTAACCATTTGTGATAACTTAAATTATTTCTTTCTTTCGCTTTCTGTTTTTTTTAAATGCATCGAAGTGCAGATAATGAGCCGATTTTTATAATATTTAATTTCCTAATAATTTCACAGTTTTACTTGACCAACGCATGAATAAAATGATGAGGCCCATAGCAATGATAATGTTACATAACGCGGAAGAATACACAACGCTCATACACGCATATCTTAAGCAGGGCTTTGAAAAGTACTAATTTTACAGTGAACAGCGTATACCAACTTTACTGGGCACACCCCAGTCAGTGTACCCGCTAAAATACAAGCAGATAGGGGGAGTGACATTTTTTAAAGACTGTTTACAAAAGTGCTTAATTAGCTGTGGACAGCCTATGATGTAATCCCTTCTTACCATCTAATCTGGATTAAGGTCCCATTTCATACCTGTGTAAAATTAACAGTAATATACGTTTAATTTATAATCGTCGATCTCATAAGCGTACTTTCTGTTGAAAATGGGATGCATGAGAAGATACCCCAATCTTCCTTGCATAAACACATTCGAATCCATTATATTCAGTTCAAGTTTCAAACGACATAGTATATAAGTAGACTTTTTAAACTTCGATAAAAATCACACAGCTAGCGATTAGTCAAATCTACAGACGGCCATTGCCAGTTTTACGAAAGTACGTTTCTCTGGAAATATCTATCAAACATATCTATTTTAAAAATGAAATCCACATATGCGAAATATGCCGTCATAATTACTTTTAATTATCAGTTTCACTAATGCGCAAGGAGATTGAAGTAATTAACGTGACTCATGATTGCTGGAAAGGAAAGTGTTGTCAAGTTGTTCAGAGAAAAAAATATTTTAACTCTCCAGATGAAAATAACTCTGATGCTTTGAGTGCGGTTTTCTTATCATTTGTAATTCCGACTTATGTAATTACTTCAAAAATGTGAAATTATGAAATTTCTTTCATCCTTGAGGAGAGAAGTACTTGTATTTATTTATTTTCAGAGAATTGGAGAAGCAATAACTGATTTTACACATCTTGTGTTTGTGCGATTAAGATAGATGACAATAATTTTGAATAGGTAAGGAGCGAGACCACTTGATGCATGAAAAAAGTTATAAAAACCCACGTCCGCGTCATCTTCCCAGACTGTACCACAGAGTACACACTGTCTATTTAATGTACATTTCCAGATTTCTGTCGTTATTACAATTGAAATCCCAGGTAGGCTTAAACATCGATATAACATGAGAAATAAACTTCAATGATTTACATTTTTATAAACAAAATTCTCTTATTTCCCGAGAGGATGAACCTTTAGATACTCAAAGAAGTGCCTGCACTATCAGGATTTCCCATTTCAAAACAATGCGCGATGCCACTGAGCCCTGCGAACGTGCCAACAATTCAGTTATAATATTATCAGCTATGGTCAGTTGGTCGGTGTGGATGGGTTGTTCCAGATGTCTATTCTACATCTTTCCCCAAGGGATATTTCACCATACTTTTGAGGATGTAGTTAGTTTTGGCCGCTTTGACCACCGTGCGCAATATGATACTGTTTATTCCGAAGAGTGTGGCGAGAAGAAACTCAAATGCATAGATTTTTAACACGAATATTTTACAAACTCTATTGTATAGCCCTGGTATTCCACAAACCTAAAGCTGACCTGAACCGTCTATGCCTTTCAGAGGGCGTATCTACGACTTCAGCCACGCGAATTAACCAATTAAAAATTCTAATATTTATTTCTCTAATCTTCTGTCACATCGTTACGCCAATAAATCTACCTGTATGTAAAAAATCTATGTCCAAATAATTTTAATTTGCGCTCCCAAATATACACAAAAATCTCGGCTGAATAGTGTACGAATGGCAGTTTGGTTATAAAATTATTTATCTGTTTTCGGTCCAGTAAAACTATTATTGAAGTGCGAGAAACGCGTCGACAGAGCAAATGTTGCATACGTTTCGTGTAATGAGAAAGCCCTATATGCATTTCAAATGGTTTGTTAAAGATACACACGTGTGCAGTACTAATATTGAATAAAAATGGTTTATTTATTAAGTAAACTGAGCTGTTAGCATTTCACGTGTGTTACACAATGTATAAACGGTCAACGTATCTTCAAAACTTTCTGGTAGTTTTTTTCATTACCAATGCCGATTTTTGATTTTTTTTTTAGGTGAAGAACTATTTTCAATTCTTTTAAAAATACTTTATGAATAATTCTGTGATTCCTCATAAGTTTGCGGGGCGTATAGAGAGAACATGACCAAATAAGGAAAATCTCCGCTATGTTCTTCGAATCAACTAACTATTATACCTGCGCATTAGAATAACTATTTACCGCAACTAAGTGACAAGTTAAACGCAGCTGTCAGCAGAATAATTGCGTGGACTAGGTCTTTAAGTCTCTTCTTTGGAACGCAGGTTCAATATTCAAGTTTTGGGTAAGCCACTGACGAATGAGCAGTTTTCAGACTTGAGTTCGATGTAGTATAGCATGGTGTAGTATAGTATGGAAGCTTATTTTTATAGCCTTCCAATAAAAGCGGAGAAATAAAAAAGCAAAAATAATTTAAAATTTCTAAGTATCGCATGGTGGATTTATAATAGTTAACCATCATTTTCTGGGAAAAGGGTTGTTTCCCCGTCATAAAATAAGGCGAGTTTAAGCCATACCGTAGCAACAGACGACTATTTGCCTACATTTTATAGCAAATGAATATTTAAAGGTGGCTAATTCAGATCACCCTCGGGATAGGCAACAAGAAATATGTTTACTACATAAGTACCTATGAAATAACACAGATTTGTGGATTAAAACAATTTTCCTTAAAACACTGAGATGGTATTTGAATTTCAGCAACGAGTGTACTAACATAATTCACACACGCATTTCTCCTTGCAGATTCCCAGTCATGCAAGTTGTGTTCAAGCATGTGCTTGTTTACGTCAGTTTTTGGAGCAACACATCCAGTGACATTTCCTGAGCGCTATTCTAAATAAAGCACTATGAGAAACTAATACAATGTAATCGCGTTAGATTAAGCCTGAGATGTAGATCCTGTTAAAAATCCCCGACGTATCTGGACATAGCCAGGTTCCTTAAGGGACGGAGGTCTTAATGAAATAAAACAGTTAATAAAAGCTTTCCTAATACATTTTAAACAATTAAAAATATACCCGAAAGTAAATACCTTGATAATGATAGCGATTACTTACTTCGCACAGTTTTACATTATCATAGTTGTCCTTTATTTCATAGGAATTAACTCAATAAGTTAAAATAAGTAAAAACTGTTTATTTACACCTTCTGAATTACTACTAAATTCAGTTATTTTATACGTGAAAGTTTCAGTATTTACAATCAAATCTGTATTATTCGACCACTCTGTCCCACCTTATTTCAGTCCAAAACACTGCAACGTTTCCCGCCTGGAATGTTCTGGAGCAGCCCGAGCGCTCCCATACACAACAGCCCTCCACGTCAGAAACCTAGCTCTCTACAACACCCACGCATCTCGCACGTAGCCGCTTGTCACACACACACATACACACTCGTAGGTCGCAGTCTATAACAACTTATTACGGCGCCGATCCTCTTCTTCTACCTCCTTCTACAGGCTGTTCGCGGTCAAATGAGCACTTTTGAAAGCCCTTCTTATGATCTACTTGTATAAACTTTGTGTGTTCTTCCGTCTTATGTAAAATTAACATTGCCATGGGCCTCATCAATTTATTCATGCGTCGGTCAAGGGAAACTGTTAAATTATTAGAAAAGTAAATATTGCACAAATTTGCTCATTTGTAAACTTCGATGCATTAAAAAATAAACAGAAAGCGAGAGAATTAATTTAAGTTATCCCAAATGGTTACCTAAAAATTTTTTTTTAGACTTTAATACATGGAAGAATTTTCCCTTCCATCGTTACCAACTTTACTGCGCAAATGCCACACATTATGCCCGTTAAAATACATGGAGGTAAGGGCAGTGACTTCAAAAGTGTTCACTTTATCGTGAACAGCCTTTACGGCCAGATATCCGTTCACAATTCGCCGTACTGCACCAGATGGCTATCACAAACTCCCGACCCTCAAACAGTGTCGGTGACTTTATAGTATCGAGGCCTTAACCCAGAACCTTCTTCACATTCCGCGTTACGCCGAGGGATGTGATGACCAGAAAGTTCGTGCAATAGAGCGCAACCACCGATTTATCCAGTGGGAAGGGTTGGGGGTGGTATCACCAGACCAGGTCAGCTGTCAATCATCCGCCGCCATCCGCAAGGCGATGTAGTGGGTCCGCCTTTGGGAGGTGCTGTCGAGGGGACCTACCTTCCACTGTACCGAGCATATTAGGCGCGGGGGTCAGCTCGTAAAAATTACTTTTTACTTCCGTGTAAACTGACTACTACTTTTACCTGTGATGTAAAAATTTTCACTGATTCTAAGTGGAACCATTTTCACTGCGAATCAGCGATTATCCACTGATTCGAATTTAGAGTGTAGTAAAATATTTTATAATCTTGTATTACATAAGGCCCATACTCTTCTTTCATTAACAGCGTAAATCGCACTTTTCTAGCAAATTTTTTTGCTGTCATTGCTACTTTTTTTACGAGCTCTTCGCGTTGTAGTCAGGTGCAGTGTTCCATGGGCAGTTGCTTTACTTCAACCTTAAAGGGCGACGGTATATTTACTGGAGTGGATAGTGGGGTATATATGGAGGAACATGGTTCGCAAAGAGGGACGTCTGGCATTGGAGGTATTTTGTGTTTCTGGACATGCTTGATCTGTAGTGACATTGGTCGTGTAGTAATAGACTGGAATGAAGGACTGGTAGGTATAAGCTGTTTTTTTTTTGTGGAGTTGTGCGGTAACAGGGAAAATAATCTGGTATTATGCAGACAATAGCAATGGAAACGGAACACAATTTAGGTAAGATCCACGACTAAATGATTGACTACAGGGGGAGGGGGGTTGAAAAGATGTCCGGTGGCCCCCTCTCAGCTGTATGTCCATACAAAGGGATTGAATCGGAAGTATAATATCAGTAATTAGTCAAGTAGTTAGATCCGCATAGATATAAAGCAGAATATATTACGGGAAGTGTAGGTAACTGGTAGATGGAAGGTTAACTGCTTCACACCACTACTCCAGACTACCTGAATGCAAATATAACAAAACAAAATTAAAGAGGTGGAAAAACCGCGTAGTCCCGATACCAAGCCAAAGACCAAAAAGAAGGAACGAAAGAAAAAATTAAACACGGAAATGAGAAGTCTTACACCACTGCATTATCCAAAAAGGGCACAGGTGCGGGTGTGATAAGTAAGCGTGTCCGACCTTTGATTGGCTACGCAATAAAAAAATACTTTTTTATACGTATAAAGAAATATGCATTTTCCTTCTATACTCCCACTTATAAGTTCCTGCTTCTTCTGGAAATCTTAATAACTAGCTATCTCGTAACCTAAATTCCTGATAGCACCGTAGGTAACTCTTTTGACTTGGAAATGCGTATGAGCTAGAGGTTTTCTTTGGAGGAAGAGCGCACAGTACTTTTCTTTGATTTCGAACAATTCTACTACTGCAACATTTTCAGACATATTGTGTATAATTTAAATTGTTTATTAACTATATTAATAGATTTAATTGTTTCGTGACGACACATACGCATCATCACATTTTGAAGAACACAACGATAAACTAAAATAAATCGCTTGTGTGTTAGGAACCGCGGTGGTGTAGTTGACCGACTACATGTCTCCAACCGCGGAGAATCGGGTTAAATTCCCGGCTGTGTCAACCCCGGATCTTCGCATATTGGAAACATGGCAGACATTGCCGTTTGCCTAGGGTTCTCTGTGGTTACTCCAAATACACATTCCATTCTCACATTGCTTCACCCCCAATAAGTGCCGACAAAGTCTCCCTTACATTTCAGTTGTATAGTGAGCTGATTTCCCGTGAAGCTCGAATCTAAATAATGAAACACAAACCAAAACTGAATAAATTATGATCTCGCACACATCCATATCAAAATCATAACATTCGAATCGATTATGTCAAAGACTATGTGATACAAAGTAGCCTCTATATTAATTTGTGAACACCAATTGATCAACACTTGTAAACATACGCTTGCGATGCACAATTTTTCTTTAGTTTCGGTTTATTTAAACATTTTATACGTATTTCACTTATTATCAAGAATTGCCTTTCTGTTTCAACATATTATAAATTACTAAATATTTCGAACGTTCGATTTAATTAAAATAGGAATTTTTTTTTGTCTTACGTTCACAAGGAAATTACAAGGGAATATAAATGGTTGAAATCGCATTCGAGAGCTCGTGAATTCAGTTCTGAGTGGTGTAGTTTTTTATGAACTTCCCAAGACCTTCTCAGAAATTAAGTTCCTGATAATCACCACTTCTTAACATGACATAAATAATACTATTTGTGAAGGAAAAAAACACTGTACAGATTTTAATTCATATTATGTACTGTAGTTCAGTGTTATATTAGAGTAAAAAAAAAAAAGAAGAAATAAAAAATATGTATTTAAATGCAAAGAAAAAGCTTAAAAACAAAGTTGAGTTTTATACCTGTCTTAGATAAACAGTATTCCCAACACAAAAGAATAATTTTTCGGGACAAATTTAAACGATAACGTTATTGCCTGCCCACGGTAATAAAAAAAAATGCTTAAATTCATGCATAGCTTCTTCCCTCTCGGAGCTATGTATTCTTCTCTCATAAGCCAAATAAATTAATATTTTCATGAACGCATTGACTGCTATCCACAAGCCTTCTACTAAAACTCTGATTACAAACATTGATGGGTATATACTATTATACAAATTCTCACTCTACTGTACGTGAAAACTAAAATTAATCAACTTTAGTAGCGAACAATTTCTAAATTACATTTTTAATATGGCGCTAAAACATAGTAAGTCTTTTCATAGCCTGATTCGTTACTAACTTATCAGCACGAATTACAAATATAATCCATTCACGGTTACTTCAGACTTTTCTGAAGCCCTGCTAAAGTTCTACTTCCAGGATATTCCTCCACCTCGTGCAAACTAAGATTAACTAAGTCTGTAAAATTATACCAAATAGACAACGCACCATATTCGTGCGCACTAATTGTAACAGTATTTTGTATAAGGACTATTTCTCACTAGGCGCTACCAACACACATATTTTCTCACTGTTTTTTTTTATTTTAGTTATTTATAAATGAAGCAGTCATATTTTATCTATAAATTATAATAACATTTCAATTTAACAGGAAGAAAAGTAACTTTTATGAACACAATTATAAAACACGCTTGTGATATATAGCATATGTTGGAAATAACTAAACACGTCATACATGGGGAGATTTTTCTAAAGTTTGATTCAAAAAGGCTGAAGAAACCGTGATTAGACTATAGTGTTTATGTTATTAAAGGCTGTTCACGGTAAAGTGAGCACATTTGAAAACAACCTTCAGGAAGCGATGGAGTTTAAAGTAGTTCCACGTAACATTGATTTAAAAGTTTCAAGTAAACATTAGTGATTACTGAAACTATAAATTCTGCTTTCCGGATTATAAATGCATGTTAAGAGCAAGAATTACAAACTCTGTAAAGTATTCACTTTCCCAGCAATTTCACAGTTTCACTTGACCGACGCATGAATCAAGTTATCAGGCCCACGCAAAGTTAATTTTACATACGGTGAAAAAATGTAAAATGTGCATACAAGTAGGTATCAATCAGGGCTCCAAAAGTGCTCAGTTTACCGTGAACAACCTTTACGTAATCAATGCCAGGAAGGGAATGTTCTGTATACTTTAACAGCAGAATCTATAGTATAAATCTCGAAACATGTTGCGTATCAGGGGAGCCATAAGCGTGTGGAGCATATTAGGTAATGTGCAAATCGCAAATTGAAGATCCACTTTTACGAGATCAAAACTACAAAATAAAAACATTTATTATAAATTGTCTATGCTACTTCAAATCTATTTTTAACTGACTGGTCGTTTCAAACACGCAGACCGTCTGTTGAAAATATGAAATTGGCAAGATTCTTTTTTTTATCTTCCTCATGACAATGATGCAATGGGGGTGCTGCTGCACCCCCTGTACCCCCCTTACGTATGCCTATGACAAGAGTGACACAAAAAGTAGGTTCAAAATTAAATTAAAAAGGTCAAAAGGTGATTGATATCCAAGGATGGCTCATGAATTTCTAAAGCAGCATATTTAATCACACACGAAGGAAGGTAGCCATCCCAGGATTTGCATGCTCACGTTCCTAGCGCTTAAAGTTGTTCACGGTAAAGTGTGCATTTTTGAAAGCCCTGCATTAGACATAATTTCCTACCACGTTTTGTAACCTTACGACATAATGCGTAACATTAACATCTACATAGACCCCGTCACTTAATTCCTGCGTTAGTCAAGTGTAACTGTGGAATCGTAAGGAAAGTAAATTTGTCCGTAATAAACCAATTCTTACACTAGTTCGCATGAAACAAACCGAAATTTTAAAAAAAAATTCCACCGTCCATAAATTTAAACGTCGCATTTCCAATACGACGACAATACTTGGAACTATTTTCCCTACCTCGTTGGCAACTTCACAGACGGCGTGGTAGTCAGTGTGTCCGTTGAGATATATGAAGTAACGGCCAGTATTTTGTTTTACCCCAGACGTTAGTTCTCCCGGGATATAATTTCCGCGCACGGCGTATCCTCAACGGCATCCGAGTCGAAAGATTCGTCCAATACGCTTTCGGCTCACGCAGATATACACGGGGACAAGAGCTCTCGCCGCGTCCAAACAAATTGGCAGATCCAGGCGGGTTGATGGGATGAGGAGAAAAGGACTGTGGTGAGAAGGATTTGAAGAGGGGGGGGGGGTCCCTAAAGGCTCGAACCATTGTCCTTCAGACTCGCCCGGCGCAGAGCAATCAACACGTACAAACAAAGGCCGCTCCCAGCTAATTGCCGACCGTTATAATCCACCCCTCCATCCACCCCTCTTTCCCCCAACGCAAACCTTAGGCCTGAGCACCGACAAGCCCACGTTATACTATCCCAGCAAACACTCCCAGCCCCTCATACCCACCCCTATTCCTCCCCAACCCTAGCGACATTTCTGCAATATGCGGGGCTCGTTTTGCTGCCCATTCATTCTCGTGGTCGCCTAAGGGGAGGCAGGGAAAATTTTTTTTTTTCCCAGGAAAATGGCCCTATTTAAAAGAGCGGGAGAGGGGTGGTGAAAAACGATGGCAAGAGAAGGCAGTCGGCGGAGAGTTGGGGAAAGCTCCCCGGCGGGTTTAAAAGGTAAATTACGTACCATATTTGTCCCACGGATATTAAGTACGATGACCTACCAAACCGCCCGAAATTAAAGAAGTCAAAACAATAGTGAGCAGTTTCCTAGACAGTGCTTTATGTCAAAGTCGCATAGATGTGACGTGTGTGTGTGTGTCTCTTTCTCTCTCTCTGCAATATGTCCTAATAAAATGTACTCGCCCATAGAGTGGCTGCAACTCGGAGCTGTTAACTGTTTTTGATGTCATGATTGTAAGTTCATTGGATTCGTGTCATTATACCTGCATTAATATTGTTCATTTCCATCATTACACATGTAACTTTGTTAATAAACACTGCATTTATTGCCATTCCACAGGCGAGCACATTTTATTGGGACATTCTATATAAAGAAAGTATCAAGTGAGTTGATGCAATGATGTTAAACTGGACTCGCAATAGGTATATGGAGCCCAAGTTCAAATTGCAGTCCGGAACATCCTGATTTCGATCTCCCATGGTTTTCGGAAATCACTTCAGCCGAACGTTGGGATGGTACCTTGTCCATATTATTATTCCACCCGCTAACTATCCCTCTGCCGACCATGTTAGTCCATAAATAAACAAAAAAATTATCCATGTGTACGGCCGCATTGTGACAAATACATTTTTTTGGAACTCAAGTCTCTTTGTTTATTGCATTATTGGTTATAAAATTATAAAATGTACACTTATTTGTAGCCACAAATAGTATCGAAGTAGGTATTTAGCGTCACAAAACATTTCGCAAATTTATTTTAACAAAACATTTTACTCCGACATGTTATGTCACTACACCACAAAAAAAAGACCCACGGAGAGTGTAAAATCGGATGTTTCTTTGTCTTTTTTTTAGTCTACTTTCCGAAGGAAAGAAAGGCTTATGAAATCACTTTCCTGCGCGTGTGTGTGTCCCCTTCAATTTTTGAACGCATGAATCGAATTTCACCAAACTCGGTACACATTTAGTACTACGTATGGACACGTGATTTTCAAAATTTCCGATCACGCCAGGTACTTACTTTCAAAATGGCGGCCATTAAAAAATTTAGTGTGATATGTCATACCTCGGAAACCATTAAACCTACATCAACCAAATTTTGTATACTGACAGCGCAAGTTGTAAGCATTAAATCCAGAGGGGGATATTGTCGTTTGCCCGCAATTTTGGACGGTAGCGTCTAATGAAAAAAATGAGGCGTAGGAAAATCCTGGAAGTAAACCTTCAGCAGGGTTTCAGAAATATTGGAAGTAACTGTTTATTTACTATGCATTGCCAATAAATTATTTCAGGGAATATTCAGGGCTCTAGTCATTGGCTCGGCAGGTATACCGGCAGGTTCATCTGCGAATGCTGATTGGCTGATGAACCCCGACACGCAGCCAGCTAGTGTCGTCGGCAGTTCCTGGGAGACACGCGCTGTAGCTTTGTTCTCATTTTGCACACTTTACGTACGTGAAGAGGTTCGGGTGGCTCAGAGGTGTTGAGAGCCGATGAGGTTGAAGCAATTTTACTACGGAGCAGCGCCAGAATGCAAGGGCAGGGGGAAACGGGATATCCCCGAGAAAACCTGTGGGCGAGCGCCATCGCCCGGCACGATTGCGACCTCGTTAGGGAATAGAACCCGGTTCGTCCCGGTGGTAGGCGAGTATTCTAACCACTAGACCACCGCGGCACCCGCGCCCCCTGAAGACACGCGCCCGTAGCTAGCAGTCATCTCCCCGCCAAGCGAGCACGACCGCTCAGTAGATGCATTCACCGCTGCCGATCGCGTCGTCGCCCCCCCCTTACGTATCCCGTACATTTCCTTTCCCCGGGTGGCGTTTCGTCTGCAGAGGACACGTTCTCGTCTCTTCCCTCTTTCTACAACTCCTCTCTTCAAACCTCCCTCCTCGACGACCGAGACAAGCCATTGCGTGCTTCCTCATTCCCAAGCCGCGGAAGAACGGGATTTTTTATTTTTTATCAGATATAGAATCATAAAAATATCCCCGATTTCCTCTCGGTGACTTTCTACTATAGTCTGTTCGAGGTTTCTTCACACGTTTTGAACCCAACCAAAGATCTTTCTTCTTTTCGATCTAACTATCTTTAACTAACATTTAACGACAAAGTTATAGAACTGTTCCTTCCAAACGACAGCGGAGTGAAATATCGATGCACTGAATAGGTTCTATTTGTAATACATTTTTGGTACATATCCCTTTCAAGCTGGGATTCGAACTTTATTTTATAGGCTGTTCACGATAAAATGAGCACTTTGGAAAGCCCCAACTTAAGAACTATTTTGCATACATCTTGTGTATTCTTCCACCGCATCTACAATTAGCATTGCCATGGGCCTCATCACTTAATTTATTCTTTCGGTGAAATGAAATTGTGGTGCTATTATAGAAGTAAATATTTTACAAAGTAACTTATTCTTACTCTTACATGCATTAAAAAACCTGGAGGTAAAAAAATGATGATTTCGATGTTAACAAAATTTTTACGTAACACATTTACTTCTACGTTAAAAGTGGAACTAATTTCCTTCCGACGTAACAAACTTTACAGGGTGCATGCCAATATGGAGATATTGGCAGTGACGTTTTTCAAAGGTTGATTTCAAAAGTGCTCACTTTATCGTGAACAGCCTTTATCATTACACGCGATGTAAGCCAGTGGATTAAACTGCAGGTGCCATTTCGTACTTTTCTCAGATTCCCTTACGGAAACTGCACATGAACGCAGAAGAAACGCGATTTGAATAATTTTCACTAGTTTTTTTTTTCTCTTTGAGTATATTCAATGGAATAAAAGCAGGAAGTCGCAGATGCATTTTTTTTTTTTTTTTTTTACGTTTCCTGGAAATAAAGTCGTTTACCAGAACATTTATTTTCTAAGATGCGCGCAAACGCATAAAAATCTGATTTTAAAGACAAGTCCCTTAAGAGTTATATGGACCTGCACGTTTTTTTGTGAAATAGTTGTTTGCGTGAATACGCGTATCTTGGTAAATAAATGTTATGCAAATAAAACTTTTTGTCAAAAAAGATATACAAAAAGCAATTATCTATGTCCCTATTATTTTACTTTTGTCATATTTAGTATATTCTTGAAGAAAAAAATCGTGGAATGGTCAAATATCGCATTTTTAAAACTTACCTGTACAGTTTCCTCAAACGGCAAAATTGTAATCTGTAGGCTTTCATCGCGTGTAATAAAACCCCACTGTTACAGGTCTGAATTGCACAGTACAGCCTCACGACGGAAACACTGCACGCCTTGCGCGTAGGAGCGATGAGGCACTAGGCGTGCGTGTTAGTGTCGCCCGTATTGCTCCCTTGCTTCTCGACCTTGGACGCGCAGCTCCAACTAACTCTCAACAGCCGATGTCTCTTCAGCGACTATGCGGGTGAAGTGACACGGAGAAGAAGCCGGGGCGGAATGCAATCTCGGAGGGAAACGAGAGTGCGACGAGAAAACCCGTCGGGCGACAGCGAGCGTCCCCATGTCTTCTGCGCACGGAAAACAGGGAGTTAGCTCTCCGGGGTCCGCAACCGGTTTGCCGAGAGGCGAGTAATCGACCAACAGCCGCGGCTCTCCTGTCTGGCAATATATTGGGGAACATGTCCCGCGATTTCGGCGAGAAAAGATTTGGTTGGTTCAAACGAAATATGTTTGCAACAACCAAATCATTCGTTTCTATAGGGGCAATGAAGTATGTTTGGTCATCAAAACCAGATCAATCAGCTGACTTGCTCGTTTACCACAAACATTTGGCTTGTTTAGTTGAACCAAATATTTTGTTGCCTCTACCAACGATTTTGCACCTTTACCAAATTGTTTGTTGCCCCAACCAAATATTCTACTGCCGCTGCCAAATATTTCGTTGGCTCAACTAAATATTTTGTTTGTATTACGCTGTAATTTTTTGAGATTATGTGCACATGCTTATTACTGGGATGGCCTTTCGTGTTGAGTTATACACGGGCCACGAACTCTTTACTAAACACGTTTTGTACAACTGCACCAACGAAACTGTAGTATACTTAGCTTAATATATTCCAGTATTACTAATACTGCCATAGTTTTGGAACTTTTGGTTCTTATAAAATTTTGATTTTCATAGATGTTTGAACACGTGGGGATACTAATTCTGCATGTACAAAATATTGATCCATATTTAAATACTTTCACAGTCACTAATTATCCTGCTGAATGCTTTGCAATTATTGTGAAGGATTTAACACTTAACTCATATACAGACCAACAAGGTTATAAATCCACGTCTTTGCCTAATAGATACACCTAAACAACTTCACAACACATAACTAATAACCCCGGAATTTATTAATATTGATAAGTTAAATTACCTACAAATATTTCCATATCAGTAAAATTTCGATCTTCCAGAATTTTTCTTGGTTATTTCATCAGCATTTCTCAAGACAAATTCTCGTGCACGGACTTCTAACTTAAAAATGCATTATTACTTTGAACGCTCAGAGCCAACAAAGAAGGCGGAAATAAACCAAACTGATTACTGTCTCTAACAAAGCCTTTAGTCGCTGCAAATATCGTTTACATGAAACAAACATCCCACAAATAAATATATTTGGTCTGCTGAAACAATTATTTTTCTCTGAGTTTAAAATTTTTGAAGCCCGCTTTGGTTAGCAGTTTCAAGTGTGGCAAATTAGAAATTTTCTACGCATTTGGAAACTTGTTCCGTTGTCATAAGTAGAGACCTGAAAAATTCGCGAGTTCAATGACCTGCGCGCTAGACCCTACAGTCCTGCGTACAAATATGCCGATGTCAACTGCACATTGGTTGTCTGCTATCAGAGTGGAAGGTGGTGATTGGACCAGCGTTCTCCAGCTGGTGTCAAACACCGTGTGGACCAATGGCTAAAGCTATATAAAAACATGTGTTTTGTATTCTAGCTTGTCCTAAAAGGAATCGGCGAAGTCTTCAGGTCTCTAGTCATACGTAATGTTCGGATACATAATCGACTGAGAAATTTTAACCATTTATAACCCAGAGCAGTAGTTCGATTAACGAATCGAGCTAGCCATGGTGTAAATAACTGAGCACTGAGCAGGATACAATAGGTGAGGATGTGTTTTTAAATACGTATCTATAAACCGCAACGCAATGCACTCGCCAGGTAGGAAAGCGCCTTGCATACATTTGTGAAATCTTGTCGTCTCCAATAACACCACCAAGTTTGCAGGTTTCTACTACTGGCAGAGCCTCGAAGCACTGGCCGCTATATGTTTTACACGGTAATCTGAGCACTTCTGAAAAGTCCTGCTTAAGATCTACTTGTACGCTCATTGAATATTCGTCCACCATGATCCAAGTTAACATTGCCGGGAGTCTGATCACTTTATTAACACCTCGGTCAAATGAAACCGTCAATAACAATTAGAAAATAAGATATTATTTTCAATTCGCTAATTTTTACGCTTTCGTGCATTCAAAAAAAAAAATAAAGCACTTTAAATCACTATATTATTAATAAATGTTTGCATAATGCTAATAATGCAACACAAAGATATCGAACAACTTTCCTTCTGTCGTAAACAACTTTGCTGGGCGTATGCCAGACATTGTGCCTTTCACAATACATGCAGCTATATTCTGTTCGCCGTAAAGGCCGTAAAGTGAGCGCTTTCGAGGTCCTAGTTACTTTTCCCTTTCAGTTTATCCTTTCACCACCTTTCTAAATAAATATCACCATGTATGTACTGAACACAGAGTGTACATTTCACCATAATCTGAAGTAAATGGCTAACACAAAATATATATATATATATATATATTATATATATATATATATATATATATATATATATATGTCGCGACAAGCAGTGGCAAACGAGGAAGAAGGACGCTGTGTCCCGATCGCTCGCCCGGATCGTAACGGAAAACCCGCATTGGCCAAGCGTGGCCAATACGCGTCTGTGGGAGTAGTCCCGCCGTTTTATTCAGACCGTCCAATCGTTTCCGCGGGGAGAGACTGCAACATAACGAGAAGGGGGGGGGGAGAGACTGCAACATAACGAGAAGGGGGGGGGGGAGATTGTCACGAAGAGTTGTGAAAAGGGGGCAAGACTGTTGGGGTGGTGGGAGAGGGGTCGTGGAGCCCCCCCGCGGAAACTGGGAAGCCGTCGAAGGACCCCGAAGAGAAATTTCCTGCTTGACTTGAATCGTCCTGGTCGCTTAACAACCCCTGTTCCCCCAGCCCTTTATCAAGGACCACCATGACCTCTCGGGGACTCCACTGGTCTCACGGAGGAATGTAGAAGGGTGCGGGGGGGGGGGGGGCGAGGGTCGGGAGGGGTACGAAAACTTTAGTGTCCAGTTCGCAGTTGCGGCTTTGATTTCAGCGGTCGGGAGCCCTCCCTGTTTGGGGATTCAAGACGGTCGTCCCCTCGGCAGGACAGAAATTGCTGCTCTCCACGTGGCGCTGAGACGCTGCGGTTTAGCGGGCCTTGGTTCTCATCTTCTTCCTCTTTCCCCCTGTCTCTCGTGCAAGCGGGTTGTTTAAGGTGGTGTAGCTATACGCCCAACTGCCTCATGCCGCTGGGAAAGTTAAGACGAATCTCGCCTATAGGCTGTTCACGATAAAATTAGCACTTTTGAAAGCCCTGCTTAAGATCTACTTGTGTGCACGTTGTGTATTCTTCCGACTTGTGTAAAATTAACATTGCCACGGGCCTCATCACTTTATTCATGCGTCGGTTAAATGAAACTGTGAAATTGTTAGAAAAGTAAATGTTTTACGAATCAGCTCATTTTTACACTTCCGTACGTGAAAAAAAAAAAAAAAAAAAAAAACCAGGAAGCCAAAGAAATCATTTAAGTTATCAGAAATAGTTACCCAACATTTTTTATTCTACCTTAAAATACAGAACTACTTCCCCATCCATCGTTACCAACTTTACTGGGCGCATATCACTCAAGACGCCCATTAAAATATACGCAAGTAGGAGCAGTGCCTTTTTTTTAAGGGTGATTTCGAAAGTTCTCACTTTATCGTGAACAGCCTTTATTTCGTTTGTGTCGCTAGATAGTCTGTTTGAAACGACCACTAAACTAATAATTTTTCCTCATCACATGACCACAAGAAAAACCAGGAAAGTTTCCATTTTCAAAATAAAAAATTAATCACTTTTTTATGTTTTTTAACCAATAAATGAGCGGCTGCATCAGACTAAATGTTTAGTATCACGAGTAATTACAACGGTGACGTGTGATGTTTGCGAAAAGATTTACTCTTAGGGTAAACATTATTGTCAGAGCATGCCTGTAGCATTTCCTTTGGACATTGGCCGCATGGCTTAGTGAGACTATGTTTTTATACTCATTTAGCCCAACTAGAACTTTGTTATTCCGAAACTAAACGTCGATTATTTGCGGGCAGTTAAATCAAAAGCGTAAAAATCAAAATAATTTAAACCTTTGTTTCTATAAAACTATGAATATATTCTCTCCAAGAATATAAGGTGTTGGTTCAAATAAACACACGATGTTTTGTGACATTCAATTTCGCCAATACCTTTGATTCCAGAGCGTATTAAATTTTTCACAATTGCGTTGTTTATTTTTTTATTAGATCACAGTTCGTTCCAAACGCCCTGAAGGACTCTTAGCTCAGATATAAAGTTGTGCTAGTTTTTCTTCTCTAGAAGTCACACTAATATAATTTATATACTGAAGTACCACAGAATGCTTATAGGCGACTCCGCCATGTAATACTTCCTCTTGAGAGCTATACACACTTATATACTCGCTCATATACTCGGACTCTCGATATACATAATTCACTCTAGTACGATAACGTGGGGGGTAGCAATTACTCTTATACAATCAAGGTAAACGACACAAGTTTTTATAAAACACTAGAGATTTATTCACTCATACACACACAATCTGGATACTGAATTATCGTTTGATTAACACAATGAAAACGCTACAGAATACATTAATTTGATCACTAATTTGATTACTGGTTTCTCTCCCTAGCCTTAGTGAGCTGATCGCACTAGCGACTATAAGTACTGACTTAAGGATTCTCTCGGCATAGACCTGCACCGTAGCGTATGAGTAGTCTTACCACTGTGTATTATGTCGAACGGGCAGGAGCTCCTCTAGCCCCAGTTCTCGATGGCGGATGTCGTGCAGACTTCACTGGTCTCGCCCCTGGATCGCAGCCCTCTGCTGTTCTGCGCCACGACACCTCCGTCGGGCGGCAGCAGCCTCGGGAGCTTGTCGTCGGTGAGATTGACAAATTGGGGGGGGGGGGGGCTGCCTGCCTGCCTCTTATATATGTGTGGTGTTTAGTAAACTACCTTGCCGCCTGTTTACTGGAATGTCTTAGAATGCGGGGCGGCTGTGTCCACTACATAGTGACCAAACTACTACAATTCAGCCTTAAAAGAAAGTAGTCTCATTGTAGCAACGACCAACTATCAAAACTAAACTGTAACATATACCTAAGAGCACTATGTAGTTTATCGTACTAATAAATGTAACTGCGAAATTTGAGGACTACTGCTAATTTTATTAATAAATTGAAGGCTTCATCACAATCCACTCATTCTCCTGTTCAACTCGGCTACATTGAATTTATTCTATACATAATTACGTATATTCCTATATTATATAAATATATAGGTTACTCTACACATAATTATATTTATTGCTATCTTATATATATATATATAAATCTATACATAATTATGTATATTCGTATCTTATATATCTACATACGATAGTACCTGCGTGTGTTCTTCTGGGGCGAACGAGTATCTGGGTTTTATCAGAGTGCTTCTATACCACTAAAATGAATTGTGAATACTAGAGCTGCCTTTGACTTCGACGATTATGGTGCCGCGACCTGCATCATCGCTACCTGGTCGTCACCAGTGTCGATTCTGCAATCGAATTTTAACCTATGTTCAATATACTCGTCGGCATAAAAGAAAGGCCCCTCATAAAGGGTCCTTTTCGCGCGATGAAGCATTACGACATTGGTCCCATGCAGTTTGTGCAAGGCGATACATTTAAAGAACATACCAAGATCTGCATTTGGAAACATGGTGGGGGTCTGCTGTAGTGCTGCATTGTTCAGTACAAAGTCCAAGTTGTGCATCGACCAATGGCGAAGCGTGGTGGCAGCCTGCTGTAATCCTAGGCATTGTTAGTGGAAATTGCAAATACTGTTTACCCAGGAAGTGATTAAATATACCTAGGGACCTGGATACACACTTTCTAAAGTGTAATATTACATAAAATATCCATCTTTCAGCTTTGGGGGGGTAGGAACATATATTTTATATTTTAAGATGGAGGAATTTATTTTAAGTTGCGACCTACATGCACTGCAATCAGCACCGCACGCACTGCAATCAGCACCTCACGCACCACAATTAGGGGTCATTTTGGAGTCATCAGGGGTGATTAGGGATCATTTTGGAGTCATCAGGGGTGATTAGGGATCATTTTGGAGTAATTAAGGGGTCATGCAGGGTCATTTATAGTTTATACGGGATGATTTAGATGTCACTATATGCATTTAGGGGTTCTTTAAGGGTCAAGTAAGAGGAGGGGTCCTTGTGAGGAATCGGTCTGTAGGAGTCGGTTGATAGGAGTCGGAGACTGACTCCAGCATGTGATGTCACAATGCCTTCATGCGATTGGTCAGCTGCAATCACAAGGTAACTAAGTAGTCGGCTGGTCGGCGCTTGAGAAATGTATTAGTGGTGTAATACGATTGGTTAGAAGTCAATATGACGTCAGAGGGCTTGCATACTCGTATATTGTAAGCAGTAGGGTGTTCAGCTGAGAGGCTTAGTTTGACAGCGGCTGGTTCTCTAGCTCTCGGCTAGCTTCTGCCTCTTCGCACTATGTCTTATTCTGCATCTGCGATGACTTCGGGCGCTCCAGAGCCAATGGTAGCTATGGAAGTGTCATCGACTTTTTTCGGGAGTGGTACCTAGAATATCATTGCCGGCGTTAACTGCTTCTTTAGCTCCAGCACCTACATCTACAACCAGTCCGACTAAGTCTTTGCCTGAACCACTACGTCAACATCAGTGTCACTTTTATATAAGCAATTTACTTTCGACCATAATGTACGGCGACATGAGTGCTTTAATAGTGCCAAGAATCCCTGTCGTATGTCACATTTATGTGACAGGTACGGTAAGCTGTTCAACCGTAGAGACAGTTTACTTAGATATGCTAAGATCTATAAAGGCAAACTACATTTCTCATCATTACCTTGGTACCAGGTTTACTGCAAGCAGGTCTCTTCTGACTTCGGTACGTGTCCTCAGAAATGTTGTTACCTCCATAACCCGCCCTGCACAGTGTGTCGGTGTAAAAAATGTTACGGTATTTTCGCACAGGGACAACACTAGTGTGAAGAGTGAGATGCATAAAGGACTATAACCTTCAACAAAGTTGCATGTATTGATATGCATATATTTAGGATTTTTTGTTTTATTTTTGGGTTTAATGTTACAGGGTCAAGGTCAAGGTCACATGGATCAAGTATGATGGTAGTTGTCAGTAATGTTATACTTACTGACATTTATGCATTTTCCTTTTTTTTTGCAAGGCCACTAATGGTCATGGGTCAAGGTCACCTACACCCAATGTGGCGGTAGTAGTCGGTAATGAAATATACTTGCTGACTTTTATGCATTTCTCGAGTTTTTGCTTTCAAGGTCATGGAGTAAAGGTCACCTGCACCCTATATGGTGGCAGTAGTCACTAATGCAATATACTTGCTGACTTATGTAATTTTTCTTTAGTTTTTGTTTTCAATGTCAATCAAGGTTACGGGGTCAAGGTCACCTGCATGCAATATGGCAGTAGTACTCAGTAACATACTATGCTTGTTGCCATTTTTTCTTGGAATCTTTTTAGGGAAAAGGGTAAATTTTAAGGGGGAAAAGGGGGATATTTAGGGAAAAAAGCGAAATTGTTAGGGGAAAATAGTCGTCAGGGACTGGGATTTTTAAAATAGCTTTTAAAAAATATTTAAATAATTTTTAACAACGTTTAATAACAACATTTTAAAACGTATCCCAGTATGCCCCGATTCGAAAATTAGCACAGCAGCATTAACCAATACGAACGTTATATTTATTTACTTCTTGATCTCGCGAATTCGTCATTTTTATTGAATCGTCACATTTTCCCACCCAATTCACATAGTATCTTTACAGCAGCACATAATTAACACGTTGTGTGAGTGTCATATGATACACGTTGTTTAATTAATCCATCAGTTAAAAAAATCACTGAAAAACAGTGAACTAAATGGTTGATGAATCAGTGAAAAATGTCTTAGTGAATATGTGAAAAAATAGTAGCATTTTTTCATTAATTCAATAGTAAAATTCACTGAAGCGACTATTGAATAAGTCAGACGTTGTTAACTAACGTAAACTGTGAAATTCTCCTTGATTCAGATTAGTAGCGTAGCACGCAAACCTGAACCGATGAGGAGGGCGCGGGATATGTCTGGGGAAGGTGGATACAAGTGACAAGCGCCACAGGAAAGTGCTCCGCGCGGCGACATCCTCAGGCGAGTTCCGATTCCTGGAGGAATGCAATTACTAGGAAACCCACTAAATACCGTTCCATTGCTACACTCGTGCTCGGTTCCAAAGTAGAGAGTGAAATAACAGCCGAATGCCTGTTTCACTATGTTCGTTTTAAAAATAAAGATTTTACAAGTGAACGAAGTTGATAAAGTTTAAGTTACCACTAAACAATGCATGTGTATTTAACTAACACGCCTAAAGGTTACTAACATACATATGTATACACACATACGTATGTATATATATATGTGTGTATATATATATGTGTGTGTATATATATATGTGTGTGTATATATATGTGTGTGTGTATATATATGTATATATACATGTATATATACATGTATATGTGTATATATGTATGTGTATATATATGTATATATACATGTATATATACATATATATATATATATATATATATATATATATATATATATATATATATATATACGTATGCATCGTAGATGCACGACTGCACTAAGTGAGATGATCTACGGAACGCCTTTTACGTACCAAGTCTAACATACACGAAATCCCCACCAACAATTTGCGCCAACTTGTAACGTTGACGCACGGAGTATATTTGTTGTTTTCGACAAGCAAGCGTGACCTGAAGTAGGAAGACGTTGGAGGTTGTGACGGTTATCACTGCACATCAACGGAAGTCAGAAACCTACGGAAACTTAAAACGAAGAGTTTGTTACACAAGTGTTGGCCGTACGGCACGGCTTACCTTTGGTGCACGGACCACCTCGCATCACATCCTCGGCAAATGCTTGCTGCTCGGACGCCGGCAAAGATTTTCATTGCATTTCTATCCCCCCCCCCCCCCCCTCAACACGGCGCCTTGACCACGTGACGCCAGCCAGCCACGTACCACCACAGCGCACTTCCGGACGAAAACGAACGAAGAAAATTTTGTAATCTTCTCGATGTTTTCCAATAAAGTGTGTGTGTGTGTGTGTATATATATATATATATACACACACTCACATGCACACACACATGGTCTCATCCAGGATCGGGGAGACAGGACTGAGTTTCATGTAGAGAGAGACTGCTGTCCCCGAGATGTTTTAAAATGGGAGGGTGAAAAAAAAGGGGGGGTGGGCTTGCTGTAATTTTAAGTGAAGTATTATGTCATCAAACTTAAAATGTAAATTGTGGGGAAGGGATATATTTTTATACAAACCTTGGGGGGAAAAGCATTTTGTAAAATGAATTGAGTCAATATAAAGAAAGTAAATTTATATTCAGCCTTTTACTGGAACTAACCCAAACCTTTTTTTTTTTTTTTTTTTTTTTGGACCGATTGGGGGGCTCTCGGGGTCTTCTAATTATTTCCATCTTCACTCAGGAGACGTCGAGACAAAGACCTCGTCCTATGTGTGTGTGTTGGCACAAACCGTCACAAGGTACACTGTTGCTTCTGTACCGAAGAAGTGGAAACTTTCTTGCGTATACTGCGCGTTGTAAGAGTGACCGAATTCGGCCAAAGGCTTCGCCCGAGATGTCCATTCGCAGACTGGCGCATAGGCGACGCATTTGCAGTGTCAGAGGCTGTTCGCGGTAGAATGAGCACCTTTGAAAGCGCTGCTTCAGATCTACTTGTGTACATGTTGTGTATTCTTCCGCCTGTGTAAAATTAACTTTGCCACGGGGCCTCATCACTTAATTCGTGCGTCGGTCAAATGAAACTGTGAAATTATTAAGAAAGTAAATCCTTTACAAACCGCTAATTTTTACACTTCGATGCATTAAAAAAAACCAGAAAGCGAAAGAAATAATTTTAAATGATCACAAATGGTTACCTTAAACTCTTTATTCGACGTTAGGGTATGGAACTACTTTCCATGCATCGTTCCCAACTTTACTGGCCGTATGTCACACAGTGTGCCCATTTAAATATATTCATGCAGAGGGAGTGACGTTTTTCTAAGGTTCATTTCGAAAGTGCTCACTTTATCGTGAACAGCCTTTAGAAAAAAAACGTATTAATGTTTGGGGGATGGTGGCGTGTACGGTAAAAACGCAACGCGACCTTTATTTTCGCCATGTGCGGAAGATTGCCAACTTGCAGGGAATAACTCCAAAATCCCCGAGTGGTACATTTTTCAATGCACGAATGGGGTTACAACCTCTCCTTTATTGAAGGGGGTTGTTATGGACACCCAAAATTTTATGGTTTGCACTTGGTCGTTCTGTAATTCACTATCCAGAAACTCTGAGATTTATTATTAATACCAGTTGTTTTACTAGCAGCACACTTCACCTTCAAATAGATTTTCAATGGTGGTTACCCCCTTCTGGAATAGACTTAGTTTACAGATACTACCAATTTTTGATGTCGAATTACCGGCCGAAGTTTGTCTATATAGGCTACTTATATATAAGAAAAACATATGCCGTATAGAGGCGCATAAAATTACATACATACACACATGCGTGTCGTATACATATACAGATACGAACTCAGATGTTGCAAAAAGTAATATCGCACCCTGAATGCAAGACAATTGTAACTCATAAAATTGTGTTTTTTTTCTTTCTATTTTTGTGACTGCGGTAGACTAACGCAACATTCTATTTATTTTTACAGTGCACATGACAGATATTAGGGTGTTACATTTCAGAAAAAAATGATTTAATAAGTGAACATTAACTTTTCATATTTACACATGCATGTGTTTTAAAGGCACTGAATAGCGTGCTGATATCTATTAGGACAGTTTGAAATATGTATAATTCACTGGCGAATATTGAACTGTAAAATATTTATAAAGAGAGACAACTGTTTTATTTTCGTTTACCTTGTATGAAATATTTTTAATTATGACAGGTTTGCATTCAAGGTGATATATGTTTGCCTATCTGAATTTTCTCGTTTCGCACTTTACTTCTCGCAAAATGTAAACCACGCGATGGTTACTCGCAAGTATTATTGCAAACTGTTCACAAAATCGAAGACCTGACAACTTCCACGAGTCGTACTGCCCGTAGGAAAGAGGCTGCGTTCAGAATTTCGCGTCTTTTCTGAAGATATGTGGCACCAGATTCCACAAGCTGCTTGGTTCAAAACGAGCTGAAGTATAGCCGTAAAATAAGCAACATAGACACGCAAAACAATTTGCGCGTCTACCGCGAAAGGGATAATAATAAATAATAAATAATATTTAAAAAAAAACTACATAAATACTACAAGGGAAGGCATTATTTAGGCACACAAGGCGCAAGGCAAAAGAACAACCATTTTAAGGATATGAAAACTGGCCCGGACTCACCCAAGACTTCCGTTGTTCAGTGTCCGCATAAACTATCTTCACTGAGCTTCTGGCACGAATACGAAGGTGGTGGTTGTGTGCACCCCGATCACCAATTTCCAAACTTCCCCAAACAGTGTAAACAAAGTCGACTTCTACGGCTTTGTGAGTTCAGGAAGTTTTCATACCTGTAAACACGGTAAATGTTACCATTATAAAATAATATAAACAAATATTTTCTTTAAATTTATTAAGAAAATAAAAAAAGCTTGGAAAATATATATTCAGAAAAATGTAGGGTGTTATTCACATTTTTCTTAATCTGGTTTTGGGTCCCAGCAGCCAAACAATGCACGTTCAAAGAACAGAATGTTAATATAACTCAGAGTCATGTCATAATTGTCTCGCACTCACTCTGTTTCCAGCCACGACAAAGAATGACACAATTAATTTGTATATTTCTGATATTTAGTTAGCGGAGTTTGGTAACTATAAATAAGAAATTTGCCTTAGTAAACTTCCAAACATGCATTACTAGAATCGGTTCAGACTTCAAGAAATATTTGTATACTACATAAAGTACAAAAATAGAAAATATGTTTTATTTTGTTTACTTAAACCTGCAACAATTCTGTTATTGTACGTCGTTTGATTACTAATGTTTATTCACTGAAAAAATAGTTTCGTGGTGACAAAAAAATTTTTTGGTAGCCACAAAATTGTTTTGTCATTATAGACATGACAAAAGATAATGTGGTGTCAAAAAATTTTTTTTGTCATTCCGGTATTTAATGGACACTACAAAATGAGGTTCGTGATCACTAATAAATTCTGTGTGTTTGTAGACACACACATATGTCCCGTTAGTCGCAGCGAGAATTTTACGATAATAGCAGCAATACTTGTTAATGAGGTTCACAAAGGTGTTATGCGAGTTGGTATGATCGAACAACTATTTAACACCTAATTCAAAATCGTCATGAATGCGATTCAAACCTAGGACCACTCATTTGCGAGCTCAGCGTATTACCATTACGCTACCTTGCTCGACATTAACAGCGTTGTTTTCAGCAAGCATACAAACTAAATCTAATAAGTGGCACACGCGACAACGCTTGCACAAATCACCTCATGGAAAGTTAATTTTCTGGAATAATTTACATGTAAAATTTACTTAACTGGAACAAAGGAATGAGTAAAATGTTTATGCCGATGCGGGAGCAAGGGGCTGGGGTCCGGAGCCGGAGCCGACATCATGCTCTGTCATTCCGGTCGGTCGGCGGCCATATTGGATCTTTGTAACCTCAACCTGGACATGGTAACCTTGAATTATATAAACCCAAAAGAAATCCTAAAAAAAAAAAAAAAAATGTACTAATTTATAAAAAACTACAAAAAAAAATATTTTTTATGTATTTAAAAATTATAAAAAATTATTAATAAAAAATTATTTGAAAGAAACCTACATTTCCGGAGCTTCCTCCATCAACAACCTCGCCAATTTTTATTGGTAATTTAATAGGTAAATTACTCGCGTTCGTTAATTAGTCGACAGGCCTCCGCCCCCTTCCACAAAACTAGGCCTCTCTTGCCTCGACATAGTTTGAGCTGCATTTACGTACACAAAGTACAAGTCTACCATTGGAAATCCGCGAAAAAAGAATACTTGAGTAATTAATTAATTACCTGTTGAAAGACAAGCCATATGTTCTGAGATTTGGAATTGAGGGTTTAATAATGAGATTGTAACAGCATCAAAAATATCGGTGAAAAATTTATCTTAACAATATTTTCCCTGCAAGGTCATTTTGACTTGAAGAGAAGATTGAGATTCGCACAGAAAACAGTGCAGATGAATGTTTAATAGACTGCTTTAGTACCCATAAATGTTGTAATTAGAGTAATATATTTATTATTTTATGTCATACATATGTGTATATATAGCGTACTGCATTGAAACAGTACATAAATATTTGCCGAATACTTTGAGGAGCAGGATATTTCTCTTCCCCCCCCCCCCCCTTCCCCGAAAAACAACCTGTGAACTATAGTAGCGCTGCTGTTAACCAAGGACTCGGGAGTTCTGCCAATGTCGGACTACTTTCACCCCAGGAAAGTTATCCATTGGTCGGCTGTGGCACGGTGGGTGGGAGAGAGTACCTGCAGACTCGTCTGCCCGCACGCCAGCTACCTGTGTTGGGCGTTATTGGTGCTTTGCGAGTCGGCCTGTCTGTCTCTTTCACTAGGGTAGGCGGAGCCAAGTCCGTTCTTATGCCGGCGCGACTATAGTGGGTAACTTGGGCTATGCAGGGTGGTATATATTCCAAGAGCCAAACCCTGGTGTTATAATCTCATTTAAGATATAATCACTGGAAGTATGAAGGAAGGGAATAAGACACAGTAGAAGTAAGATAGAATACTAATTAATTAAGGTTCCGCCAGTGCCATTTAGTTTGGCATTAATGACCATTACAATTAAACCTGAATAATATAGGTTCTGGCAAATTGTAGAGAAGGGATAAAGGTATCAAGGCTAAGTCAAAGATACGAAAGTTGAAATATTCTACAAGCGACTCACCAGGTCTCACCTGGATAAGCTGCTGCCGTCACCGCCTGGCGTTGCTGCCGCGCTGTCTGCCTTCGAGTCGCCGACTGTATCTTCTCCGGACCTCTTAGCTCCGTCCACACTTCTCAACCCACCACGTGTGTTTGTTGTCGTAATGGATTCTGGTTGGTCCCCACCGTGCTCTGTGGGTGGAGTCTTGTCGATAGGATGTTATGCTTACCGGTGAAACTACTGACTTGGCCAGACCCACATATTGCGTTACCTTCGGCGCATTTCTTCGACTATTTACACGTTGCACTTTTGGCCGAGTGTTTGGTTTCCATGTTTCCCAAACTAACAGTCTCTTCGTTACTGTCGCCTCACTTAGACGAAACCTTGTGTAACGGGTGCAACGGCGGGGCTTTCATAACACTGGGTTTCCTTTTTACAGATTCGATTGATGAGCTCCCGGCCGTCACTTATTCAACTCCAAAGGGAGACTATATTGAATTATAATTAATTTGCAATCTCTGCTGGTAAGAGTCATCTTGAACTTGATTAAAAAATTCCCGACCACATGTTTTCAAAACTGCTCGTTCACTCTTGGCCTGGACAGAGTACGTCTCTTGATACCACTGTGCGGACTTCAAGATGACAAAATTAAACATGGTGGAGGCAGTACTATAGGTGTAGCGAAAAACGGGTGGTCTGCAATCTCATTTGAATTCAGTATGTTCTGATGTTCTGCATTTTGCCCAAATCAACATTTTTAATAACTTACTGAGTTTCTTCCGCTTTGCAATAATATGATAACATGCGAGGAGATATTCCTGGAATCCTCCCAAATATGGAAATATTACTATGTTATGCCATAGTATTTGGATACATTTTTACGGCGAAAATAATCTTATGACAGAAACAAGAAATCGCGTGTGAACAGCTCTCAATTTCTGAACGCGAAGAAAACTCAGCACTGAATATGTGTGTGTGTGTGTGTGTGTGTGTGTGTCAAGAGGTAGCTTTAGGGCACTACAAATACCCGAAATAATGGAGAGTCAGAGATGGCCGAGTTTTAGAGTTAGAATAGACGTAACTCCAACTTTAAAAATATTACCTGCCAAAACACACGCTACTTTATGTGGATATTGAGGCATCTAGCGCAAACTGCCGCCATATTTTTAAAGGGAGTATCATAGCATGAGGAGCTCATCAGGTGGCTTCCCCTTAGCTTAAGCTGATCCGGTTCTTTGTTTTACAGCAAAGGATTTCCAAGTATAAATGAGAAAAGGTTATCATCAAACAAAACTTGTAAATGTGTTTTGAATAACAAGCATTTGGTTGATGAAAACTAACATCAACAAGAAAAACAAAACTCTTTCTTTGTAAGAGAACTCTGAAACACCGTAATAAGATTTATCAAAAGTCTCGGAGAACCAAAGAAACTCCAGATACGATCTGTTAAATAATAGACTGCAACATTCCTTCTTGGTCCAAATAGAGGAATCGTGATAAACATCAGCAGCACCAGTAAAGAGATAACCCGGGATTCCGGGTATATTTCTACATAGAGGAGCAGATCCTGCGAAGTTCAATTTTGAGCGCAGGGAAACGATTCCTGCAGCAAATCAACTATTTTACATGACTTTGAAGGCCACAAACATTCTCAGAATACATGTACTCAGGTGCAAAAGTAAGATGAAATGCAACAAAACTATTAATGATTTACATCAGCTATATGCAACATGAATATTAATTCTCTCAGTACTTTGGCGAAAGAACATGTAAGTGTGGGTTTCCCCGAGCATGGACAGAATGAAGAAGAACGCGTGACAATGAATTATTTTTATTTGTTTTTTACGTGAAATACCGAGTTTCACCTGAAATTTCCTCGTCTCATGAGACCATTATTTACGTGTTACGTGGGCCAGTATCCAATATAGTAGGCAGGGAGATCCTCGACATCACCGTAAAGATGTAATTCGTCATGAGCACCGAGAACCAACGGACCCGTCCTAACCAGAAAATTGGTGGCGGATAGGGAGGTTAAAAGGTATATGTACATCACTTGCTCCACCCTCCAGCTTCCTCCTCCCTCCCCCACACTCACCGCCCGGGCAGACTTCTTGCTAGACAAGGGGGAATTTATTCGCATCCCCTCACACTACCGCTTCATCGCAAAAGAAGTTCTTTCGCGTGTCTTTCCGGGATGGAGTCGTGACCTTGCTCGAGCAAACGTGCTCTCCGAGGCAAGCGCGTTCAATGTGAGGGGAGTAAAAGAAGGTCCCCGTCGGAAGTAGCTCCCCGATTTATCATACATGAGGCGTTGTTTCACGAAACGTCTTCCAAGCCATGTCGCGTGCGCGACGAGGATTACCATTTTACGACTGTCGCCGAAGGGTTGGAGTCGAAAGAAGTAGGGGGGGGGGGGGAGGAAATAGAGACACAACGAAGACGCGCGCGCTTCTCTCCCGCGGAAAACTGCAGTCGCTGAAATGTCTCGGAGCCATACTTACCCCTACCACCACCACCACCACCACCACCACCTACCAAACAACCCCTCCGACCCACGGCCCGCCCGTCTCTCGCGTTTAAGCACCCTCCGTGTAACAGCCTGGGAATGGGGTGGAGTGGATATGAACCCCGGGCCGTAAAGCTTTATGACTCAATCTGTGTTCGAATACAAGTGATTTTAGACAGTTCGTAAAAAGAAGAGTGCTCGCTCGTATGAGAACGACGAAGTTACAGCACGCCAGGCGCCCACCACGCCGTCGCGGAAGGGGGGGAGGTTTGAAAAAAAAAAAAAAAAAAAAAAAAGTAAGGCGACGACGCCAGATTGAAATTTATAAATGTCTGCCGCGTCTCGAGCGGAAGCGAGGAATGGAATCCTCTATTCGAGACCGACGAGAGGAAATTAAATGCTTACCTGCAGTTCCATGCCATTAAATATCTTTGTTGGAAACGATACTAGTCCTAGCGCTACAGCGTCACATTGCAGTCATCTTACCAGACAAGACGACTCTTCAAATATATACCGTTCACGGTAAAATGAGCACTTTCGAAAACCCTGCCTGAGATCTGCTTGTGTGCACGTTATGCATTTTTCGCCTTATTTAATATTAACAATGCCGCGGGTTTCGTAACTTTATTCAAGCTTCGGTCAGGAGAAACTGTGAAATTATTGGAAAAGAAAATATTTTACAAATCTGATAATTTTTGTATATCGATGCATTAGAAAAATCAGAAAGTGAAAGGAATAATGTAAGTTGTCAGAAATTGTTGCATAGCACTTTTTATTCGACGTTGAGATATAAAACTACATTCCATCCATCGTTACCAACTTTACTGGACACATGTGCACTCAAGTACGCCCGTTAAAATATATGAAGTTAGGAGCAGTGACTTTTTTCTAAGGTTGAATTAAAAAATGCTCACTTTATCGTGAACAGCCTTTACCTAAAATAACACAGTCTTCATGAGGTTCAAAGGTGGTATAAAAGACGATTTTTGTGGGGAAAAAAAAATAGTTTTATGAAATATTACATTTGGAGAATTCTGTTTAATGTTATGTATATATCATCATTGTAAAATTGATATAAGTATTTTTAATAATTTTTACTGTGGTACTGCGAGAGCATTTTTTTTTGTATTCGTGAGCACTTGTTAATTTAAAATGCAATAACTCGAACTATTTTCTCTATGAGGTTGTGGTTTGTCTTAAACTGAAAATGAAAAGTGCGTTGCAGAAAAGTGGGTGCATTGGTTGCTATAACACGTGTATGATAGTCAAAGAGAGAAGGATTACATTGCTACAAGGTTTCGAGTAGTGTCGCCATTTAGAAGTTTTTTGTAACAATTTCTGAAAAATTACCTTTTCTAGCATAAATTTTTAATTATTTCAGGAAAAACTTCAACCATAACTTTAGAATTTGAATAATTTACTCATTACATTATTTTGTTCATGTGAATCTACAATGGTGGCTGTAAGAAATGATTTTACCACAAAAACTTTAAAAATTATATAAATTACATTATTTTTTACAAACATAATTTTGCTTTCCACTAACTTCATTGATGTCGATATAGACAAGTGAGAATACAAAGTACGGATATACATTCAGTATCAATGGTATCGCATTATCTTGAATCGTTCCAGACAGAAATGGTTATGAATTGGGTAAATTCAACATAGGCGTTATAAGCACTCCATACGCTCCTCAAAAGTACTTTCTATATTTTAGCGAGACGTCAATTATAAAATTCATGCCACACTTTAAACTGAATACCACGATTGCAGTAGAGTTGACCATAAAATATACTTGGGACAGATAATAGTCCACAGCGACGATTTAGTACCTATCCAAGGTATTCTCTGTGGATATGATTTTTGGATGATTCCGCACATTTGCTTTATAAATGGGAACTACTAATATTTGTACGATTTCCTTAAGCTCATAAATAAATGCTTCACCAATCTAAGTAATATTGTGACCATTCTTAGTAACTTGGCCGTAGCGTAAAAATTGTGACTATCCCTGCACTACGAAAATAAAGAAAGAATACTCTCAGCTTGGGTGTTTTTGTGAGACTAAGTAATGGCAATAAAGCCTACTAAGCCACCGTGTTCGATTTACGCGTAGCTGAGAAGTCGAAATTCGTGTTTGATTTTCACTCAAGCGGTTAAGCACTGAAGGACTATAACCAACGATTTCGCCTGATCCTTTTAGAATATAGACCGAATGACGTATTAACAGGTTTGCCGTAGTTACGTTAATCTCTATTCAATAATGAAATTAAGAGAAAATGTCTTGTGAAAGTGTAATGCGTTCACTTGAAATTTCTGTGTGGAAATAGCGTTATTGCAGATACGCCTGTGGCACATTCTGTTATCAAACTGTGAAAGTAAATGCAGATATTCTCTTTAGGCAGCGGTAGCTCAGTCGGTGCAGCGACTACATCTCTACTAACAAAGCGGAAGCACGCTTATAAACAGTGCTGTTTCCCTAGTGTCTAAGGTGGCCTGAGTGCGACTGTGACACTGAGAAAAATCTGTACAGGCGTTAAATTACGAACATACATTTAATGCATGCTGCTCGCTACGTCCATGAAATGCACACAACAATTTGCTTCAGGAAATGCTTAATGATATTGTCTTTGGCACGCCTCGTCGGATACAATAGCCTAAGCGTACCTCAGGAATCGTGGAGGTATTGCATGTTATTGACGTTTGTCAATGCATCTGAGAAGACCTTGTTGTTTTTTATTAAAACTGATGAGATCTCTTTGTTTACGTCGTTGTTCAGTGGTTTAGTTTATGCCTTTAGTTTGTTTCATACAGAAATGATACAAACGAGTAGTGTTGTTTTCCACTTAATGTGCTGTTAGGAGTCCAAACCCGAAATGTAAACTACTTTTATTCAATACAGCATCCTTGATACTGATATATGCTAAACTTTATGTGAGTAGTATATATTCAAGATTGTTCACAACCACAATAAAAGTAGATTTATTATTTTTGCAGCAATGTTTTACCGCTACACGCTAAAATGAAATTACAGTATCCTTCATAAGGATTATATGTAAATATTTAGACTGCTATGAACCAGACATTTTATGCATGTGCGGGATAAGAGAAATTGTAAGCGTGAGACATGATTTAATAACCTTTATGTGCATGAAACCAAGATAAATTCAACAAAACTAGTTCGATGTCCGCAAATTTTAAATGTGAATGAAAAACTTTTTTTTAATACTGTGTGGACTTCGAACTAGTATCCTCCTTACACCGCTGCCAACTTGACTGGAAACACACCAGTAAATGTTTCCGTTAAAATACTCTCATGGGCAGTTGAAGTAGGCACCCCGTCAGTAGCGTGCAACACCCCGAGTCTCACCCTGATGACGTCGGTGATGCGGCGTGGCGAGGGCTCCACAAAGCACGGAGATCGGTCGCAGAAGATACACGGTGCGCGCATCCTTCTCGACATCATCCCAGACGTAGTTTCATACGACTGAGGTCTGGTGACCTCGGGGGACAGGCAAGCAACCTCAAGTACTGTTGGCGTCAAACGTTGTGAGGGCTGGACCCCCTAGTCCTAGTTCACCCCCCGCTCCCCTCGGCCGGCCCAGGGGTTTGGGCCTGTCGCGTCCCTCCCTTCGATCACAAAGTGTACCGTTGGACGACGTACTACGCATCCTGCAAACATTCCACTGACCACTTCAAACAGAAGAGTTTGAAAGGTACACCAACGCGTCTATCGCTGAAAGTTTTGTTTTGAAGCATAGTTTGTTGCGCGCCAGCGTACGGTACTAGGTGTTCTGGGTTTCAGTCCTGCGCAAAGCGTGGATGTATTAATTTTTTCAGCTACACGTCTTTAAAAATTGTATTGGCATGAATACGAAATTATTACAAAGGTGAGTGAGGATGACATTGATATCATGTTCAGTACTAGAAATCAATAAGTGATATCTTTGCTCAGTTTGGCAAAATATTTTATTTATTATCAAGTGCTACCAACAAAAAGCAATTTGACATAAATATAGTACTTTCGCTGTAATTTAATGATTTTATTTAAACTATGTATTAAGATTCATCACCAGTAAGCCAGACAATTGTGCAAAAATATGGTTTGCAGGGGTTGATGATACAATCTACAGACATATTGTTACGAAGTTAGTTAACTGATTTGTTCGCCAGAGTTAGTAGAATATTCCCGAAATACGGAATTAAAAATAGTCTACATATAATTAAAATCTTTAAGTTTCCAAAACCTAACTGAGTTAAAGTCTCAAGCAATCTTACTGTATGCAATTTTTTCTTCTTTTTCCGTTAGGATCTTCTAGGGACCACGAGCCAGTTTCAATGCTTCGTCCTTTGTTGTTCCTTCTTCCTCCAGCACTCCTTCATCTTCTCACTATGTATCTTTTTCTTCTCTTCGGACCATTTCGAGCCCGTTGTCTTTTCCTTCCTGCCTTGGAATTCTTCCATTTTTAACACTTTTTTCTTAAAAATTTCCCTCTCTGTTGCTTCTTCACTTATATTGTTTCTTTACAAATCTTTCTTAACTTCCTAAATCGAGGTTGTTGTTGATTTCTTGTTCCAAAGATATTTGAAGATCCGTTTGGTTAACCTATTGCCATATATTCTATATAAATGTCCAAAAATAGCTATTGTATGTAATTTGTTTATTTTATCTTTATTTTTTACTGGCGCAGTTAAGTAAATGGTTGCCTTTTCTACCACTGAAGTACAGCAAATATGCATACATTTCAATACACAAATACAAAACCGCTGTAATTCTATCTCAAATATATGTACAAGCTAATTGGTAATGTGAACTGACTGATTATAAGGTATTATGAAACACAATGATCAATTGATTGACTGATATGTTTGGACGAGTCTTAGCATAAGAGATCTTAAGAACCAATATGGTGTGGGAGAATTGAGACGGATATGGGGCTGCGCCTGAACGCAATGTTGAGGGAAACGGGAAACCCCGAGATAACCCAACAACCGCGATTGCCACATGCAAAAATCCCGGTTTACATAGCCAGGAACCGAACCCGGATCGCAGTGGTGGCAGGCGAACGCTCTGGCACTGCCTCAACCGCGGCCCTCGACATGCTGTGATAACATTTGTGAACTAATATTTTTTTTCCAGAAGCAGCTTCCAGAAATAAAACCAATGAAATAATTTAATAACATGAATAATTAACAACACTAATTTACAAGTGTTATACTAGAAGTCTTTAGAATTACCCACCATAGATTGAATAGACAAAGAACGATGAATAAAAATACAAAAATCAATACGCTCCAAAACATAAAATTTAAAAATTGCAGCGACATAATCCTTTAACAATCTCCGAAGTAATTAGCAATTGATCACAGTTTGATAGTATGTGTTTAGGATATGATAATAATACTTAACAATAAACGACCCAAGATTATGATGCGACAAATAAAAATAACTATTGAAAAATACTGAGCTACAAGTATTCAGTTGTAACCAATTATTACTGAACAAGATGTGAGCGTATAATGTTACGGTACACGGTTACTATGAGAATAACCAGTGATACCAAAATTATGGCGTGGGGAACAAAAATGCAAAATAAGGGAAAATGTACTGAAATGCTCAGCTTAAATTTTCTTCTTTACAAGTATTCAGAGTTAGAACTATTAATTGGACAAATAACACTATATACCATTCATGATTCCAGTTGCTTAGGCAAAAAAAGATTTATGTAATAGTGTAAGCAAAAATAAAATAAAAATAACGTATGTAATAATATAAGTACAAATAAAAGTGGATAGCAATTTTACAAACTGATAACACATACTACGGATATGCCTCAACATAGCATTGTTAACAATGTTTACTAACTGTTGTTGAGGAAGCTCAGGGAAAAGTAAAACTATTCCTAGCTCACTAATTAAAAAGTGAGAAAGCAAAACAAATTAATGACACTGTAGAGTACATGCATAAGTAAGATATAATATAATTTCAATGTTTACAATGGCTGAGCTAAGTAAGAGATGTCGCCATCACATTTACTATAAATTTCTTGCTCACTGCAGCTGTCACGGTGTGAATTTTTTTCACTTTCATCATCTGTGTCGTCACTGTCCAGTTTGAATAAGAACTCATCTACTGTTAACTCAATGAGGCAGTCGTTCATCCAGTACTCTTCTTCAATTCCTTCAACGTGTCTGCAATATCCCACCCAGTCTCCCTTTGTTCCGGCTTCTACAGCTTCCGTCGTTAGCATCTGTAAGACTGGGAGTGATAAATCTCCAGTCGTGTTGTGAGCTCATATATGACGTTTAATCTTACCCCAGGCTAGTTCTATGGCATTGAAATCGCACGTATAAGTGTGCAATCTAAGTACAGTATGGCCATGTTGCTGGAATACCCTGTCAACAGCGAATATTTTCTCTCTTGGTCGATGTTTTTAAAACAATTCAATGAGAGTAGCTTTTTTCATTGTTTCGTCGCAAGAGAACCCTTTTCCTTGTAGCCACGCTACTGCGCCAAATTTATAATTTTTAAACAAAATCTTTTGAATGATTTGTTTGACTGAAAATAATACTTGCATGTTACTGAAAAGTCGCGAATGACTTAACTATTGGTGCAATATTTTAAAAGCATACCGGTCCGGTCAAGAAAATAAACTTTGCCTTTGAGGCTGTTGCGTGAGGTATTTATCTTCATCTGTCAAAGCGACTAAAATTTAACACAGATTCATCACATTGCAGATGTAATAAGGGCTCCAACTGGCTGGCGCGTGAAGTGTATTACAATGGTTTAGTACAAAATACATGATTCTAAAACAGTTGGATATTTCGTTAATGACGTCCAAACACCATGTTTTCATTCAAACTCTAAGAATTATTATTTTTTATGTGAGAATAGCTAAAACGGGTGCTTTCAGAACAGTTTCAGCCACCGAATTTTTATACGAAATTTTAAAAGTTATCTCGAGAAATATACTGTACTTCTTTCTTATTAGCGTGCCTTTAAAATAAATAGATTCACTGCTGAAAGTCATCTGTAGGCAAGTCGCCGGTAGAGAGAGAGAGCATGCAAGTTGAGCGCCTTGTGGGTACAGGTGACGCAGCTATTGAGGCGTGAGCAAGAGTTCGCCTTAGAGTCCGCCCGTTTCGAGGAACCCTTAATAGGAGATACAGTGAACAATGTAACCATCGTGTTCTTGCCTTCGCTTTCCTGGAGTTGTTTGAGGCTCGCCAGGTCTATCTCTGCTTTGTTTGCGAATTCTCTCAATAGAAGCCTCACTTACTCGCGTGTACTTTTCAGCTCTCTCTGTAGTTTTTTTTAATAAGAACAAACAAATATTTATTACTTGCCTCTTCATCACAAGCTTCTACAACACTCCTGATGACTTCTCTTTCCTTGCTGTGTATGACTTGTTTATTTATACCTCTTGGGCCACGTGCAACTCGCCATTGCTCACAGTCCGTCAGTACTGCAAGGAACGAGGGGCAATATGTTTTGTACGGCACGTAGCACGGCGTGGAGGCGTGGCCACTTTCTTCCTAAACCCCTAACCCCCCTTGACTTGGGCCTTCCTAACCTCCGCGCTAAGAGCCATCACGAGTCTTGGCGACAACAGTAGGTGGAGTGTACATCCAGCCGCTAGGCCACAATCCGGGAGTGGTTGATTCGGTACACTGTAGTTCTGAAGTACAGGTCCTCTGCACAGTGGATGGATAAATGGGCGCACGTTATCTGCCAGCAGTTCCTTCCTGCATCTATCTGCCAGCAGTTCCTGCATCGTTCGCGCATAGCGGGCGATGGTACGTGTTCCAGGAGACAGTCGTTCAATCCCACGTAAACAGTCGCCATACTCGAGGATACCATAACCACCGGCATGAACTGTAATCTGCTGATACGAGGGATCCTTCGTTTCACATGCTTGGCGACCTACTCGTGCCCTGACATCGGCATGTAGGCCTACAGGCCGTTCACGATAAAGTGAGCACTTTCGAAGCCCTAGTTACTTTTTTCTTTCAACCAATTTATATCCTTCCACCACTTGTTAATGTAAACCCTGCCGCGTGAGTAACAAACGCAGTGTATACATTCACCACACCCAAAAACTAAAAGTCCGAGGCCACAATGAAATGTATTTATTGGTTATTATGTCTAATGGAACAGCTTCAACTTTACAGTGAACGGCCTTTAGCGTTCCCGAGCCTTGTGATACATGAGCAGAGGTAGTTACCCTAGTGGGGCACAGGTTTTGCTGGTATACCACAGCGAGAGGATGATTCTCGATGATATGGTTCGCACAGAAAGTTATCGTCCAGCACTGAATTGGCGAGTTATCTGCTGCACTGTTACCCGTTTCCGCTGTTATCAACCGAGCTGGAAATTTCAGTGCCTGCGCGACCGAAGTCGATGGAGTGCGCCATACGTCTGGTCCCGACGATCTGGCCACGATCAAAAGCGCTTCGAACTATGTTTCTTCCCCATGATGTGCTTCACTGTTACTTAGGTGGCAATTATACAGTATGACGACACCCCAATCATGCGTGGCTGGGTAATATTCCATTCGACGGGATGATTACAGCGTCACTTTGCCAACGTAGTAGGTGTGCAAGTAAAATGCTCAGGCGAGTACATGCTGTTGATGGGCAGAAACTTATCTTTCTAAGTGAAATAGTGATACTATTATGCACGATGGAAGCCAGTGGTTGAACTGCTGATACCACTTCGTATTTCCCCCAACCCTTAAGGAAACTACGCGGATAGGTTCAAAATAAATCAAATATAATTTATTTTCTTTCTTAATTTATTAAGCACGGCAAAAGTAAAGAGATTGTCCCACTAGGTAAACGATATTTGCTTTACTCATTAAATATCATCTTCTCGTAAGGATAATTTACTGAGTTACATGTACACGCACACTTACTGGTTTAACATAAACTTTTTCACTGTTAAGTCCTCTTGAAGTATCAGTAGTTTTCTTCCGCTGGGCACCGAAACGTCTGTCTTGTCCGAAGCTCCGTGATAGGCTAATCCTAGATCAGATCGCGGGCCCAAAAAGAAAAGGAAAGGCTGGCGGTGTTTTTTGGGGAACCAGAGAGTGGGGTCATTACAATACGAGCAGGTGGCTACAACCCCTTTGGAGGAAAAATAAGAAAAATACGAGGGATAGCTGCAGGGCGAAAGTGGGGGTGCCAGATACGGAATTCATTGTTTCTGGACACGGCAATCCCTCGACCCAACTCTCCTCCCTCATTGGAAGCAACTCTTCTCCACAGTGTTGCTTCCCCCACGCCTCCCTCCCCATTCAGCAATGTTTATTCAACGAGCACGGCGTTAGAGCAGAAGGTATTTTCTCCTTTTTATTCCAGGGGCTGGGGTCGTTAGCGCGAAAATTAATTGCTTCCAAATTGAGGCGGGGAATGTTCGGTGGAAAGGAAGGGGTGGCCGCGAGGCTAGTAGTGGGAGCACGGGTGTTCTGGAACAAAGGCTCGCGGCCGAGCGGGCGCAAGAAAGAGAATTCGCGCGGACTGCGCCGGCCACACCGTAATGCGCTGCGTAATTTAGAATATTAGCGAGAACCGGCGAGGGAGGGGGGGTTCCAAGGGGGTCACGACCGTTTCAATACCCCCGGAAACAATGGCCGCTGCACCACCGTCCCTTCCTCCACCCCTTCTCGGCTACGTGGCGATACTCCCGGGCGTGTCGGCAGGCAATTAGACGACACGGGAGGGAAATTAATAACAACTGCCGAGCGACTCTCGCCCCTCTGACCACAAAACTGCAAATCGCGATGCGCTCGCGCTGGCTTCGAATTAACTAACGAACAACGAGCATAAAACATGAAACTGAAATCTGGTACGGAGCAAAAAAAATATTCCAGACCGGGATGTGGTACACTGTGGGCGAAAAAATTATCACATTGGGATGGAGTAGACAAATGATCAAGATACCTTCCGGGCTGTGGGCTGCGTGTTAGATTGGGTAGCCTACAGCCATTCGTTATGAGGAAATTCCATTAGCGAATGGAAGTTCAGTGGGTCATAAAACCGAACTCCGCCAGCAAAAGAAAAAAAAACATACTTTCCGGCTCACCGCTTCAGATTCATGATAGTTACAAAAATTATGGTTCGCGCCTCAATAGTCTGGAACATGGCTTTTAAATTTAATACAATGAATAAAATAACCGGCAATTTTTGTAGAACGAAAACATTATTTTCGACACAATTATTTACGAATTATGAAATATGTGCATACTTGCCACTTTGTATAATAGCGCAAAATTAGAGAAACACGTTCATGAATAACATGACATATGAACAAAAAAAAGCCCACATCACACATTATGGTCACTTTAACGAATGGTTTACAAAACATGGTGACATTTTCCACAGGCGAATTATATTATCAGCTAGCTTTCCGGTGTTATAAACTTCAACCCACCTACTTCTCTAAGGGTTTTAGCATTCTATCAACAGGAAAGATAGGCTTATGCAATCACCTGGATGTCTGTCTGAAATGTACAGTATTTTCCACCTTATAACTTTAAAACCCACAAAACGAATTTTACCGAACTCGGTCCACATGTAGTTTTTAGTAAGTACATCCGACTTTTAAAGTTATCGATCAAGCGTGGTACACACGTTCAAAATTATGGCAACTTTATAATTTAGGGTACTGTGTTATATCTCGGAAACAATTGAACCGATTTAAACAAGGATTGGTAGTTTAACAGTGCATTACCAAATAACTGGATTTGTAATACAGTAACGTCATTTTTCCACCATTTTAAAAGATAGTGCAACATGAATAAACTTAGTTTTAAATTATATTTAGAGAAATGCATAACCGATTCCTGCAAATATTTTGTATAAATAATACTGTTTCAGGTCATGTTATTATATGCAATTAAAATGGTTTGGGCACATACTTTCAAAATGGTGGCAATATAAATATTTTTTGCTATGTCTACCAAATCATAAAAATAAATTTTGCCCACAATTTTTATGGTGTTAAAATTTATCAAACCAAAATCTCTTTTTTTAAACCGTTTTGTAAGATAGTGCCACAAGAAAATAAAAATTTTATTTCATATTTCTGGAAATAATGCACAGATTGACAAAATTTGGCAAAAATAGTACTTTAAACCGATGCATTTTTAGTGTCTCTGACAATTTTTTTTTCAACATAGTGGCAATAAAAATAAATTTTTTGTGGAAAAATGCATATTTTGCTGAAGGAAAAGTCTGAAATGTTAACAAAAATTTTCCACAAATATTACTATTAGCAAAACATTACTCTTTGTTTATTTTTTGCATAAATAACACTTACTATGGTAAAACAATTTTTAAAAAATAAAGGAACCCGTTTGTTTTACATAAAAAAAGTATATTTAAAAACGAAAATTTTTTCTGATAATTTTTTTTCTGGAAATACAAATAAATTAATCCAAAACTGATTTATTTAACAAACTAATAATTTTACCACCAAAAAGTATTTTTGTACTCTTTAAATGCAGGTGAATGTAATTATCGTTGCTCCATTTGCACGTGAATTTGCTTATCTGAGTATGTGTAAATGTATATATCTCTAATGTATATTAAAGAAAAATACTTTTTTTTTTTAATGTGATAACTCACCGATTCCCTCAGCGCCCTCGATTATATAATTAAATATTTTAACAGCTCATTTACTATAATTTAGAAACTACTGTTTTTGAGTATAACTTATAAGAGTTTGGTTTACGACTGTTGTTATAACAATTCTGTTTTCTCAACATCCACTTACAACCAGATTTTTGTTGCAACGGAGTGCATTTAAATTAATGTTAAGCAATTACTTTTCCCAATCTTTTGCAGTCGCAAAATTTTTTATTTAATATAACCTCGTTAAGTCAGATCAATAGGGACAGGAGCCGATCTGGGATAACGAAGATCCAAATTGACTGGAGACAGTGGGGAAAGAATCAATATAAGACAACAAACTTAGAGAATTTTCCTTTTTATTTTTTTTTGACAAAACACGTTTGAAACCTACTCACAGCCTACAAACACGTTATGTTCAAGGCTTCTTAAATTCCAATTTTTAAAAAATTTTTTTAATTTGTCCATTATAATCGGTCTGGATTATCCGAAGATTATACGTCTTAACGAGGGTTCTACTGAGTGTGTGCCTATATATACAGGATGAGTCCTTTAAAAGAGGCCCCGTGGGATGCCATCCCGCATCATGCCCTCGCCCGTGCCTTTCAGAACTTTTGGTGTCGTCTGCACACCTGCCTCGAGGTCAATGGCTGCCACTTCCAGCACCTACTCTAGGTATTTTGTTGTCGCACTGGACTGTACTTCCTCATTCCCTCACTCCGTTACACACGTGTCCCACGGGGTCTCTCTTTTGAAGAACTCGCCATGTGTTTATATATACATACGTATATGTATATCTTCATTTTTTTTATAAGGCAAACATTGACACAAAATCGCTCTAAACTCGATAGGAATTAGTGTGAAAAATATGTTTTCGTTGACATTTCTGTTGGAATGGCAAGCGAATGTTGTCTGCGACCCATTATTTGATGGGTTACCGAGTGTTGGCACTGGTGTTTATAATGGCCATTTTCCAAAAAATTATCTGTAGTATCGTGACTGATGACTGTAGCGCGACCGAGTGCCTGCGAACATGTCGGATTTTTGAGGCCTGAATGAGGATTTCCGAGTTGAACGAGGAACGAACACATTTTGCGTGTTTGCCCTTCGAGTGGCCTGCGTTTGAGTGCGTGGTTGCGAATTCGTGGTGTGCACTCGAAACGTAACGTGAACAAACAAGGTACCTTGCTTTCGAATGCAGCGACTATGTAGGTACGCATGTAAGTAGATTTTTCCTCGCATAATGAATGGGAAAGCTTTCGAAGAATCTCTGCCAACCGGTGGCGAAATTATATTTCCTTCGCACGATACGATGCAATGACAAGTTAGAAAGGTAGAAGTTCGATTTAGGAATTTTTATTGTACATTTAACAAGTTAGATTACTAGGTTATGACTGGCGTTTGGGATATTTGATGCGAATTAAATTTTTTCATTCTTCGTCCTGCATGGTGTTCTATACGTGACATACTTGTTGCTTGATAGTGCTGTATTATACAACTAGTTACAGCAGAGTAGTTGGTACTGCACTTGTGGGTATTTATTTTTCAACTATGTCGTTATTAAGTGAGTTAGTATTGTATACGAAAGAAACATATATCAAAAACGTTATGTGAATATGTAAAAAAATCTTATTAAAGCTAAATTTTTTTTTTTTCATCTGGACTACGTAAGTGCCAGAAATAAAATGCACAACATGTTGTTTCTCTACTATAGTGTGTGTTAGTTGTGGGAACGTTAAGAGACTAATATTTCCAAATACTCTCGTCTTATGTTGTTTCTGAAGTTTAATGGTAATGGTGTGGCGAAACTGAATTATGAATTTGATTGGATCTACACTGCCTACAATGACTACGAGGAAAGTAGCCAATAAACCGAAGAACACGATATATATGGATGAGAAACACAAATGCAATAAAAATGTGATGTATAAATAAGCACACATATGGAACAAGAGACAATGATCCAGTTATACATCGAGCGATATAAAAACGAGGAAAATACGAAAACAGCAAAATCACAAGCGACACACACACACTGTGATAAGTCAAAATAAATGGACCTATAAATGAATCAAAATATTAAGATGATCCAGTCAGACAATGAACGTAAGGGAAAAAAAAAAACAGACAGAATAAATGTGGCTACACATCCGCAAAATTTACACACAAAACACCAAAAAAATCATGAAATTTATAAATGGATTATAAAATATAACGATAAAGTCAGATAACTAACATCACAAAACACCAAGGACAGCACTAATTTAAAAATGGAGATGGTCAAATATATAGTAACAAGGCATTTCGGAAGTTGCGATCTGCTCCCGTCCTCAGGTGATTTAACAATCGTCATATGGCAACAAACTATTTTTAAGTATTGTCGTCGAATTTTGTGCTCTCTCTGTATCTATCTCTCTGACTCTCTATCCATCTCTCCCCCCTCCTCACTTTAACCGCTTCTATGGAGCAGAAGATTCCTAGAGTTCACTTACTTATACTCTTAAGGTGGCAGTATCTTTGCATTCTTGTATTTACTTACATCTCTTTTTGACTTATCGCTAATAAGTTATATTAAAATTCAAACATCATTACAAACAGAACTATTTTATCAGAAATCCTGAAATAGAATAGACAGATTTCCGGGTGTATTTCCTCACTTGGGACTGAAAAATAATAAACGGTGTGTTAATATTTACTACGATAACAGATGCAAACAAAAACAACGTGGGTAAAATATTCTGGATATAAAAAATGTGTGTTAAGATATATGCTGTGCATTTAAACAGCCCTCGTTTTCAAATATTTTGTCCTGCACAGTAGGTTAAAGTGATAAAAAAATTAATCATAGGTATAAGGGATATTTACTAACCCTTTAATTAAGCTCGAATCGCAGTTTTCAACTTATTAGTGTCTCAGCTATATAGGCTATCTACGGTAAAGTGAGCATGTTTGAAAGCCCTCTCATTTGGAATAATAGTCAATAAATATATTTTATTTTAGCCTCGGACGTTAAATTCCGCGTGCGATGGAACATACTCACTGTGTTTATTACTTAAATGGTTATATATATATATATATATATTCAAAATGATTGTTAAAGGTTAAACAGTGGCTGAAAGGAAAAAGGAACAAGGGCATCAAAAGGGCTCACTTTACCGTGAACAGCCTGTGTTTTTTTTTTTTTTTTTTTTTTTTCCCCCCCCCCCCCCCCCCTGTGTGCTGCCCAATGGGCAGCCGGTTTTAACTCGGGCTAGGTCACAGAATACTCAAGGATAGGAAAGCGAAAAGAACTGTGCTCCTACAATGAGTTACTAAAATTCTCCGACAAACTCCGGCAGGTTATTTCTGACGAAAATATAAGACATAAATGTACGTACAGTGTTTCCTTAAAGTCATTATTAAGGAAGCAATGCGCCTTCGAAAATAAAGTTTCGAAATTATTTTCGTTACAAATACAAGGAACTAATTGAGGTTAAGCAACAAATCGGTGAATGGCGTTTTTAGAACTGAGACCTTACAGCTGTGAAAATGATGTTGGTAATATAATCTACCTTCATAGGTAATATAGGGGGTTGCCACTGTGTGTTTTGTTACGAATAGAGGAATCTTATTACCAACTGCATTTTCACAAGTGAAAAGTCTTCACAACATTCGTTGTATATTTTTGCGTTGTATATTCGTTGTACAATTTTTTACACTATATCGTCACTGTTTCATGTCTCAGATTTGGTTTTCTGAAACGACATAGTGTTGAAATGGAGTATGTTCAAAATATTAAATTAAATAATACACCCTCATTGCAAGAATCTTTCAAACAACTCATCGGGTGCTGAATTACCCGCAGTACCCAAATATCACATCCGTAGTAGGCACCTTGCTAGGAATAACCCCTTCGCCCTCCTACTCGAGCCGTGTCCGAAAAGGCTACGAGACCATGATTTAGGTTACTAAATCGACCACGTGACCAATTTTAATACCTAAATATTTGGGGATTTAGGGTTGAAATGTACTGAGGTGAAGTAGCACACTAAATCCTCAATTAGGTCAGTAAAATCGTCTGCTGTTGTTTATTTACGTTTTAACAAAATAACTTTAAAATTTCACAAGACTAGTTTTCCACCTTTGTCATGTAGCGATGTTACATGCCGTTCGAAACCATCCGCCCTAAATTCCTAAACCCTAATTCCCCAAATTTGCCATTTCGGACACGGCTTCAGTCGAACAGATGTCGGCGACAACCGTCATCATTCAGGCCGCTGGAGGAGTAACGATGATGGTTTATGAGGAGGGGAGGGGGTGGGTGGCCATCACTCACGACACGTCGGCCGCAAGGGGTCCTGCCCTGGCCCACGCCTACACCACGCAGCTGCTCGCCGAGGAGGGAGGGGTCAGAGTTCGCGCCTCCCGACCGCGGCCATGTGGGGTAGAGGGCGCATGTTAGCTACCCAGAACTGACATGTGCGTCCTCGTATTTAGGGCACCCACTACCTGAAGATATTTTCTGCGAAACAGGCGCCACAGTACAACAACAGCTTTTAACGCTTACTCTTAGGTGCGCGGCCAATCAGAGGAGCGCTCGACCGTCAATGGCTGCGCTCGGAGGAGACGCAAATTCCATATAAACTTGGCGATTTTCCCTGGCGGTCTTCCGATTGTCGTGGTTCAACATGGTATCGTGGAGTCAGTACTTGGATGGGTGACCGTCCTAGGAACGCCCCGTAGCCGAAGGCACAAAACTACGGAAGCCCATTAAGATCATCAAAAAGGTTAGGCATGGCAGTGAGGTCGTGTCGACCAGGAAATACAAGCAAACCTGTCTCTGACTGGGACACCAGACAATTCATTCCCATTTTTTGTGCCCATGCCGCGCTGGTAACCAGGTGGTCTTCTGATATTCATGCTTCAGCAGAGTTGGGCATTGTCAGTACTTGTATGGGTGATCGCCAAGGACCACCACGCAGCCAATCGTGCATGTGCAAACCAAGGTAGGCATACTAGGGTCAACACAGGAGCCTGAGGTCACTCTACACCAGGTACTACATACAAATTCTCCATACAACACCTGACCTTTTATTTATTTATTTTTACCGCACTGCTATACTTGGGGGTCCCATAATCTCCAAGTTAAACATCGCGGGCATGGCTTGTACTTAAGTGGGTGACCGCCAAGGACTGCCGTGTTGCGTTGGCACATGTACACTGTAAACATTCTCAAAGGCATTCTACCTCTAGGGCACAGATGTGTGGCTCACAGTGTTAATTCAGTAGAATGAAGTTTGATTGCTACTTGCTTCTGTTGAAATTCAGCTGTTTTATATACTGCAGTAGTCGTAGGGGCGGACGGGTTCTACTTCACCTGTGATTAATTGATGGATTATCGATTTTATTGATTGGATTAATCCTTAATTTGATCCTAATCCGATGAAAAATTATTAATCCTATTTCAATCCAGTGGAATTGTTTTGGGATTAATCCTTAACCCATATTTTTATATATATTTTTGTATTTTCATAGGATGGTATGAAACATTGATTGATTGATCCAATTAATTAAATTAATCAATCAAAAACAGTTGTGTGATAAGCATATAGTTATTCTTAATTTTTTCTTTATTTTTTGGGGTTGGGAGCAGCTCTGATATATATTGTTAGCATGACGACTGAAACTCGACTCAGGTATGGCATGTTGGGGACAGGGTATATATGTGGCGAGTTTTCTGCACGAGCTGCATAAATATTTTTTGGAGAGGACATTGCTCGTAGATGGTAAATAGGCTATTATTTGTTAATTAAACAGAAAGAGATGTATAGTTAACACGTTGATTGTTTTTTTTTCTATATCACAATAAATTCTTGCCTTATAAATAAAAATAGAATCGTCACTCTATCGTGAAATGGAAAATAATACCATACATAAGCAATGTAAAAAATGTGGAGAAGTTTTAAACATCGAATGTTTTCCGCAACATAAACACACAAAATATAAGCACATTAACACCTGTAAAAATATATCAATGAATATGCTAAAAGTCGTTACGAGTTAAATAATGAGAAAGTACAATGTGAATGTGGAAAATATGTATATAATCATTCTCTAAAACAGCATAAAAATAGTAAATCACAAAATGCAGTGATAGATATTCTAAATGAAACTCAGCATTTACCGACTTCATAAAGTTTTATTGTAATAAAATGTATTGTATATAAATATGGCGACGAGCAATCTAGTGGGTGAGTTGAGAGAAAAGAGATAGCACGAGTTGAGAATTATAGCCAGAGAATAAAAATAAAAAATAATATAAATTACATAAAGATGATCTTATTACAGTTATTATAAAAAAAAAAGAAAATATAAATTTAAAAATCCTATCGAGAAATAAATGATTTAAGATTGCGGAATTAAGACCTAAGGCTAAAAGCCTTAACATAAACAATATAAATAAAACAAGAAAAGCTGATTCGATGACATCTCTTACATCAATAATTAAAGATTAACAAAGAAAAAAAACTTTGTAAATTTACCTTTTCCAAATGGCAAGATAATATATAGAAAAGCCAAAAAGGATTTAAGAGAAATATACCCCTTTTCCACTAATGTATATGTGAAAAAAAGAAATATAACAAATTTAACACACACAAAAACATTTTCCATAAGATAATGTACATTTGGTTTTTAGAGAAGGTATTTACCCATATGACTACATTGACAGTTTTAAACTTCCACCAAAGAGTGAATTTTACAACAAATTAAATGATAGTGTTATAAGTGACGATGATTATAAACATGCAAAAAGTGTATGGAATCAATTTAATATTAAAAATATACGAGAATACCACGATTCATATGAAAAAAGTGATGTACTACAGTTGACAGATACATTTGAAAAGTTTATTTAGAGATACATGTATCAATGCATATGGTCTTGACCCTGCATGAAATTTTACAGCACCAGGTTTATCTTGGGATGCAATGTTAAAAATTACTAAACAACAACTAGAATTATAATACTAATGTTATATAATTTTAATGATTGAAAAAGGAATTAGATGTGGAATTTGACAATGTTGTAAGCTATATTTTAAAGCCAATAACAAATATATATCGAATGGACTGATTATATAGAATTTAATTTCGATTTTTGGCGAGAATATTTATTAAATTTGAAAGACGATTCACAACATGGCTACATATTAGAAGTTGATTTAGAGTATCCACAAGAACTGCATAAGTTATACCAATATCTTCCATTTTGTCCAGAAAATAAGGCAGTTCCAGGAACAAATGAATCTAAACTATTAACAACACTACATGACAAAGAAAAATATATACTACATTATCACAGTTTAAAACAGTGCTTAAACAATGGATTGAGGCTTACAAAAATTCAAAGAATACTTAAATTTAATCAGTCTGATTGGGTGAAGAAGTATATAGACTCGAATACATTGATGAGAACTAATGCCAAAAATGAATTTGAATAAAATTTTTATAAACTGATGAATAATTATGTGTTTGGTAAAACAATGGACAATATAAGAAACAGTAGATGTAAGGCTTGTTTCAAGTGAAAAAATTTGCGAAAAATTCTTTTTAAATCCAAATTTCAAAAGAAGTACTAGATTTAACGAGAATATTGCAGCCATTCTCATGAACAAGACAAATGTAAAATTTAATAAGCCTATTTATGTTGGCATGTCAATTTTAGATATATCAAAATAATTGATGTACGATTTCCGTTATAAAGTGCTGAAAGCCAGATATGGAGATAAAATTGAATTGTGCTTTCAAGACATACTCTTATTTTATAACATTAAAACAGTGTATTTTTATGAAGACATAATGTGGATGTTAGGTAAATTTTATACAAGGGATTATCCAAAGAACAATATCTATAACATGCCACAAATAAATAAAAAGTTTTAGGCAAAATGAAAGATGAATGTAATGATTAATTATTTTAAGACCTTGTTGATTTAAGAACAAATATGTATGCATATAGAGTTAAGGATAAAGAATACAAAAAAGCAAAAGTTGTGAAAAATGTGTAGTCAATAATAAAATAACATTTGAAGACTATAAGAATTGTGTGTGATGAGAAATTCAATACCGAACAATGAATTTAATAAGAAACAAGAAACACAAAATATACACAACCAAAGTTAATAAAATAGCATAAAATCATTGTGATACGAGAATTATACTAAAAAATAAAATAGATACACTGTCTTATGGGTATAAAAATTTATAATTTTATTTTACGTGCCTCTTCAGGGGGGCCAGCAGTCTCCCTATATATTTTCTTATGAAATAGTATAATATTATTTACTTCTTTAATATCCAAAATAACGTCAATTTCAGAACCATCAAAATCAATTAATTTGCCATTTTTGTCCCTAATGTCTAAAACAATGTGATTAAACTGCTCATTATTTATTTAATAATAAAATGGGATATTCAGGCTCATTGCTAATGTAATCTCTAAAGCCAAACATAGTTTTTTAGTGGAAAACTAGCAATTATGTCTGTTTCTAGGTGATTAGATTCTTCATACTTTATGAAAGTCAAAGTTAGGCAATTTAGTACCAGTGACAATTCTGTATTTTCAATAAGCATATTTCTTTCAAAACCAAAAATATCAGATAAGTGAGCATCAAATTTAATATCAAACTTAAATTTGATAGATTTTTTTTTTTACATTATCTGCTGTTATTTCAATTTTATTTTTTGAAATGGATCAATTGAATCTATAGCTTCTTTCAAAGACTCAATATCGTATAGTCCTTTGGAAATCATTACAACTTGATTTTTATGAACCATGGCACTCATTTTTTTCGACTGGTGTTATAATATTATTGTCTGTATTTGGTGTTAAAATTTTATGTTAAAACTAACCAATGCTAAAGATTTATCTTTATGAATTATATCATAGTGAAGCTTCTTCTTTAAAATATTACTTATTTGTTAACTTGAATACTTTACTATCCATTTATTACAAAAAAATATGTTATTAAATTAAGAAAGTCGATTGGGGTGTTGGTGTTTTAATTTCCGAAGAAAACATCAGCAAAAAATGGCGAACTTCTGCTGACGATATTACAGGTATAATTGTAGCCCAAGCTATTGTGGTAAAATCAATTTGATTATTAATTTTATTTATAAGAATGGTTGGTAAAATTCTAATAAATTCTGTTTGTTCAAAAAGTTTGATTCAACCAAAAAATATTCAATTACAAGATTACTTTGATGGTACATCCAGCAAGCTTAATGAAAAACTGGCTTATTTTTTAAATAGCAGCCAGGAAATGATTCTACTTGACCAATGTGAAAATAATTCATTAATTATTTTTGATGATGTAATTTTAGATGAACAAAATGTCGCCCGTGAATATTTTTCTAGAGGGAGACATAAACATATTGTTTTTTTATTTTATTTGGCACAAACATATTACAGAGTGCCCAAACAATTGGTACGAGACTATACAAATTTTCTCTGTATATTTAGACAAGATGACACAAATCTCAAACCTATTTGAATGTAATTTTGTTGGTGGCGATATGCCTTATGAAAAATTTTAAGAGATCTGTGCAACATGCTGGAATAAAGACTATGGTTTTATCACAATAAATTTGAGTAGAAAAATCGATAGTGGTAAGTACAGAAACCAGATCAAACATTTTATAACATAAAAGTTTGCCATTTTTAGTATCTCCGATTCTTGTAAATAAGTTTTAACTGTATCATCTACAAAGCCTCGAATCTTTTGAAGTGTGTGTTTTCCTTATCTACTTCGGCGACTGCCACACACTCTCTTTGCAATAGGACAAAGTTTATCCATACAGTCGAGTGCTCTCGACCACGGCGAGCCCTGCTTGCGACAAGAAGTGTTATCACACAACCACATTGCTATCTCTACTCATGCAGCTGCGAACACACTGCAGCTCACAGCTCTCGGAGAGTTATAATCAGTTCGTTCTTTGCCCTGTTGCATGGCTCAAGCAGCAGGGTGCTTGGTTTGTAATGCAAAGGTTGGGGGTTCGATCCCCTAGTCTGGGCTAATGATTTAATACTGTGGATATGTGTGGCCGGAACATTCGCAATATTTGATTATCATCAAACCATACAAAATTTGAGCCAAAATCTCGCTCTGCTCCTATTCTGTAGATGCTATGCAATAGGAGCAGAGTACAAAAAAAATCGCCATCTTCTAATCGTAAAATAAGTTGTAAATATGCCACGGTGAGGAGATGGGGATTTCTCCACTAAAGTTTTGCCGGTTTTTTTAAATTATGTTTACATATAAACATTTTTTATAAATTTAGTAGATGTCTATTGCAGATCCTAGCGTAACTCAATAATTAGACTGAAATTGAAGCAATTTCAAGCCAAATTCAAGCAAATTTCTATATATTTTTGTATTTTCATAGGATGGTATGAAACATTGATTGATCCAATTAATTTAATTAAATTAATTACCATCGACAGCTATACACATCTGTAAACGCACATGTAGCGTTTATGCTACATGTGCGTTTACATATTTCAAAGCGCAACTCAGAATCAATCGAATTTAAGGCCAAAATCAAAATCAATTTTCAACTTGTGCTCACTCTTTGTGTGGAGTTCTTTAAAGCCTTATTTGCAAGCTAAATCATTATATTTTGGTGAAATTCCAAGAATTTTCATCACATCTTTGTGATATTTTTTGTACAAAATGATTTAGCTTGCAAATTTAGAGTAAATTTTTTGACCTAAATTTAGTCTCATTCACTCCCGAGGACACTGATCAAAGAGTGAACGATGCATGTTTTTAAAAAAAAGTGTGCCTGATTTAGAATGCAGATTTGTATCGAATTAACTTGACTTTGGGGGTGAAATTGAAGAGATGAATCATGTTTTCAGAATAATTTGAAAAACGTTGCTTGAAAGTGAGAAATTTGCTCGAGTTTAGCCAAATTATTAAGTTGTGCTAGGATCTGCAAGAGATAAAAACAATTGTCTGAAGAACATGCTATTTACCAATGAGGCAACTTTCACAAACCATGAGAGTGTAGATTTACGACATGTGCACTACTGGGCAACGGAGAATCCACATTGTGTCCAGCACGTGAAGCACCGACAGTGAAAAGTGAACGTGCACTGTGGAATTGTTAATAGGGCCATACTTCATTAAAGGTACAATGATCGGCCGTACCCATTTCCTCAGATAGACCTTACTGGCACTTCTGGAAGACATGCCGCTCGACTTACGTCGTGATTTGTGGTTTCAGCATGATGGCTGTCTTGCGTATTTTGCTTTGGTGGCGAGGCAAGTGTCAATGAAACGTTTCCAACCCGGTGGTTAGGGCGTAGTGGTGTTGTACGATGGGCAGCTTGCTCCCCTGACCTCACACCTCTTTATTATTTCCCGTAGGGAACACTGACAGATAGGGTGTACAACACGGTTCCTACGAAGCCAAAATGCATGCAGGAACGCATTGTGGCAGCCTGCAGAGGCGTTACGCCAGAAACACTTCAGGCAGCTCGTCGCTCGCTACATGTGCGTTTACAGATGTGTATAGCTGTCGATGGTAAACACATCGAGGGCATGCTGTGAAAAGACCTAATATGAAGGGTTTTCAACCATAACTGTGCTCTTTTGTACTATGCATGCGGATGTGATTGCATTTCTCCTTGGGTTGGTTTGTTCTGTGTTTCTTGTACATCTGTACGCACTCGTTACTCATTACAGTTAATAGCAAGGAAACATATTTCCTGAATTACGTTGGTATCTGAACAAAATGTAACGTATTGCACACACATTTGCCAACTTCCCTCACCTACGGTGCTCTCCTTTGTTCAATATTGCATTTCGTCCCGCTTTCCTCTTTAAAGTAAGCGGTACGCTGCTATTAGGAAGTGGTCCTACCAGAATGAGTCATGACGCGTGTTGTTTACTTACCGATGTGAGCACAGGTCCACTGCCCCATGCTACCGACCCACCTAACTTAATCATATTTGCACATTTATTCTTGGCGTTTCTGTGTTACTTTCCATTTCACATGCTATATCACCGAGTTCCTCTTTGCACGTACTTTCAGATGCCGTTGGAATAAATATATGTTCCCGAGGGAAAAAATCATATGTGGTTTAATTATTTATATCCATACACATAATACGAATAGTCACTTTGCGGTAAATTACTTGCCCCCGTACGTAATTACATTTCGTGGAAACCGAATTTCGTTATCTGCAACAGTTCCAGAAATTTTGGAGGTGTCGAAGTTAGGCGGACCACCCTGTATATCTACCGATAAGAAAATTGAGAATTATAAAACAGCTGTCAACCACAAAAAATTTGATAGGTAGCAGACTTAAAGTTCTGAACTCTTAGACATTATTAATTTCCCAGTTATACCAAGATTGTTTACAGTCGAACATTTAATGAATTGGTATAGTATGTTACTGTAGTTAATTTTTTGCGGCCGAGCAGGGCGTTTGGAGGGATAGGGGGGATCGCCTCCATTGCCCCCCCCCCCAACCTTACGTCGGTCTCGCCATGGCATGAAGAAAGCAGGGGAAAGAGATGGAGGGAAAGTACACTGTACTGACGCTCCCTATAGTTTTCGACTAACACTTGAAAAACATTTTTGGTACACTCGGTGCCAAAAGACTGCATTACTAGTATGCTACATTTGCGCGCAGCTATCCACGATGGCGTTATGGTTGATGTTGGGAAGTGCTCTTAAAGCGTAAGAGTTGTGGCTTGCCAGGCCAACAGAAATTGTTTGTGGAGGCTTTGGCAATATGGAGATACTTGCCCAGGAGCTAAGCAAAGCTACCACTAGTCGACATTCCAGATGATACTAAATTTCATTTGCTCATTCAATTTCAATTTATACCTGAGGAAGCTTCGTGAATTTTAATTTGGATCGTCAGTAAATGCGACAATGACATAATGACGTCAGTTGATCTCAGCCAATAGGACACGTTCCAGGCAATAATGTTTTGGTTTTTCTAATATTAAATAAAAAAAGAGGACGTTTGCTTCGCGAAATGGATAAGCCCAAAAGCCGGTTCTTTTTTAAATCTAATGTTTTCGTTTGGAGCAAGAGAATATTCGTGTAAATCTTAAAATATTGCCGATTTACAAACAAACCACGCTTCGGATGGCTGTTCTTTCGGTATTATTAATAAAAAAATTTATAAAGCGATTAGGCATACAGCGATACAATACATTAAAATATTTTAGCGAGAGTACGCATGTTTATTAATCATGTTCAAAAATCCATTATGTACCTACACTTTTTAGAAGGGTTAGGTGAGAATTTATCGGAGACCGATAGTACAGGCATTTTTCGAGATACGATATCAGTAAGGAAAACATATTTGTCAAGTATGACGGACAGTCTTTCTTGTCTAGCTTACGTGGCTGGATATTGTGCACATTAAATACTTAAAAAGCTCTCATGTTCACACTGCCGGGACAGCTGTGCTTCATGGGCACAGGTGGCGGGTGGATAGGAAATAGCGTAGCCTACACTATGAATTTATATGTCAGTTATTATACTTAAAATATATCATGCCGTTTCGATGTTGTGAGCAGAAATGTCGAGGAAATTATGACAACGGCCCAAAAGGGGTTGGATAGGGGAGGCTTGAAATATCCTTTCAACATAACACTTATTGTTGTTTGTTACGCCTATGTAGTTATTTCGAAATTGCTCTGTAGCGATAATGAAGGGGAATTTTTGAAACTTGGAACTCTAAGGAAAACTGCATGCAGCATAATATTTGAACTAGTATATGACAGAGAGGAATTTATTTTAGATTCTAGCTGCCTGAATGATCATGATCCAGAAAACATACATACAATGATTATTTGGGTCAACTGCAACATTTTCTGAAGAATTATTGTAAAAAAGTAAATGATTCTTTGGCGTCGAAAAAAAAATTCTGGCTGAAAAATGAGAACACTAAAATTAAACTGGTGTTTTGTCCTGAATGTAAAATTTATCTACAATATGTGTTAAAAAATGTTTATCTTTGAGTGATTTTAGTAACGGTTGCAAGGGTAAAGATGTATATACATGTTAGCGGGTGTCTTGGCGGAAGTGTTTTCCTGCAATTAAATTTCTTTAATAGTGAAAGCAATTTGCATTATATTTTTGTATTATTATTAATAAGAAGACTTGGAAGTGATATTTTGTGATCAATGCATATTTATTTTAATTTATGCACGAAGAAAATTTGTAGCATTGAAATTAATTTTTGTTTTTAATTACTTTTAATTTTAATTCATAAATTTGTGTTAATTTAGCATAGTTGTGAATGTATTTATTGTAAATTATTTAGTAAAGTTAAAAGTATCATTAGTATAGTGAAATAAATTTATAATATATCTTTATATAAGTTACTGTTTTCTCAATACTAATATCCAAACACCACATTCATTTTTGATAGTTTATGATTCGAAGGAAGAGGTGTAAATGTTGCATATGAAGTGAAACCATCACTATGGAAGTGTTTTAATTTGAGGAAAATTAATCAATGCACAAAAAAATAATATTATTTGATTATCTGTAATTGCTGTTGAGAGTATTTATGTTAAATTTCTAATCTGACGGGAAGTTTGTGCTTAATTTTATTGCAATATTAACGAGGAGAGAGAAAATTCTATGAAGGGTTATAAAACCACCTCTTTTCAAAACACGGCACATATAATTAATAATTTATAACCACGTTTATGGGACATAATTATTACATCTCAAGCAACGCATGAGCTCAGTCGTTGGGACGCAGATTTACCCCAAAGAAAGCATTTGGGAAACAGACCTGGCTGTACGGGTCGGCGGACTACCTGCTGTGACGTCACGCGACTGTGAGACGGCTTTCATCTCTAGGGGTGTTGGACAAGCGCAGTAGCCCCTTCTCAGGACGTCGTCAACAGCGCCCTGCGAAAGGAAGTGGCAGCCAAAGTGCAAGCCAAGATAACACTGGCCTCACTTCCGCCTGCTGGAAGTCCACAACTTTGGGGAGGGAGGGGGGAGAGAGTGCGAACTTTTTGGTCATCCCCTCCCTCGGCGCGACCCGAGGTGCGAAGAACATTCTGGGCCAGGTCATCTCAGCTATATAAGTCGCGGCGTGTCTCTTGTTGCTCTGTGTCGCGAGCCCTGAATGGCAATTGGTGTCGAGTGTCAGCGACGCATGATAGTTAGGAAACGACAGGTGACGGCGCAGTGACCAGCGAGCGCAGTATCTGACAATCAGGAGAAATGACACTGAAACTGACCGACTGGACTGTAAGGAAGTGGGACTTGTTCCTTGAGTGACAGGCATTTCAATGATGGAAATGAATAGCAGTGGCAATTTTTGATAGAATATTTTTGTAACTAATGAATGAAGATTAAAAGAGTGTAAGGAGTAAGGGTAGTGACTATTGCTTGAATTTTAATCTATATGTTATAAATATTGTACTCACTCATGTAAATAATATTGTTTAATATTACAGGTAGGTAGTTGTATTTTGTGAATAATAGCTGTATGAATTTCCATACCATTGTAAGAACATTGGGAAATTAAATTTAGTTATTTTATTTTATTAACACTCCATTCCTCACGAACCTCGATACTGCCTAGGCAATTAGAGGCAAGATATTATTGTGCCCAATAATGTACGCCAAATTATAAAATTTCAACAGTTTAATACGTTGATCTCACACATCGTCACTTACAGGTACGCACTAGTAGAAATGAAGTATATACACAAATTCAATGGTTTTATGGACACAAAGGATAACTAAGTATATCACAATGATACATATCACAATTCGACATACGTCATCACTTTATGCAGGCTGATAGTGGTATTTACACTTATGTACTTTTGTTGTACCTGAAGCGAGTACAACGACGTATATTTTCTCGCTCGACCAATCATTATATTCATTTGAGGAGAATAAGTCGTTGCGGAGAGTTTCGCCCAGGAATAAGACCCTTTCAAACAGTCTCGCGGGTAATTGTATTCACTATAAGAAAAAAGAAAGAATGGCAGCGGATTCCTTCGTATTTGCCCGTAAGGTTGAATTGACCATCCAGTACCACGGAGAAAACGAACCAAAAAATTTCCATAAACATCGCACTAACAATCCACCGTCGCCTCAAACGAGGAAACGCTGTGCGTCGCGGACAAGGAAGTATTACACGGATCAACTGTACTAAACAGTGGAGATTACGTTAATAACATCCGCGGGCGTTACCTCTTTATCCCAGAGCACCGCGGGGAAAATAAATCCCGGCGAATATTTGCTCCAAATGGGGAAAAGCGTCCTTTTATTCGGACGCCTGGCGTCACTAATCGATGCACAAAAGCCTATTTCCAGCGTCGGGCGAGGGGGTTGGAGACAACCTGCGCGCGGGTGCAGAGGGTAGGAGATGAAAGCGAACAAGTAAGAGGGCTGATCGTAAGGGGGGGGGGGGGGGGGGGGTTGGAGCGTTCACGCTGCGCCCGACAAACACAGCCGGTGGTTTGTAGCGGGTGGATAGTGAGTGAGTGTGTGTGTGTGTGATGGGGTTCGCGGCTTTTCGCGGGGCGTACCTCGGCTACAACGGCGGCGCCATTAGTCGGCGGGCGTCCTCGTACATTAGCGACCGCGGGGTCCGGCTCTGCGGTCTGTCTGCCTCGCCGGTGATAGTCCCCAGCCCACTCCGCTCGCCCCTCTACACAACAACCATTCCGAAAATCCCAGCCATCCCGCTGCACAGTGTCGGCAACTCCAATCAGCGCCTGGCTACAGTTTCCGCAGTAGTAGTCCTCCGCCGGCTGCGTGTAACTTCGCCCACCCCTCGCCGGCCGACGGCAAGAACCCGCTGTTGTTCGGTAAACTGCCGGCCGTTCCAGCTTACGTTTCCTGAGATCGGCTCTCCTAGCTGATTAGTACCTACAGCACCCTGCCAACACTTAACCCCTTCAAACATCACCCCAACAACCCCCCCTCGAGTATACAGGTGGTTCACAAAAGTCCCCCGACAAACTGCGTCACGTGACTCCTCGCATAAATACAGACGGGAAGTACACTCGCAACATTTAGCCTAACTCGCTTCCTAAGGATGGTACATGCACCTAAAGGCTATTCACGGTAAAGTGAGTATTTTTGAAGCCCTGGTTCCTTTCTTTTGTTTCAACCAATTTGTATCTTTCTGCCACTGGTTTATATGATCATTGAAGTGTAAGTAATAAACACAGGGTATATATTTCACTACACTCAAAAGTTAATGTCTGAGGCCATAATGAAATATATTTATTGGTTGTTATTCTTGATGTGAGGGTCTTCAAAGTGTTCACTATATCGTGAGCAGCCTAAAAATGCATATGAGAACCGCAATTCTTGCGAATAGCACGAGATCAAATTTACTTAGATAGTCCATTCACGGTTTCTTCCGCCTTTTTGAATCAAACCTTTGAAAAATCTCCCCATGTATGACGTGTTCAGTTATTTCCTAAATACACTCTGTATCTCAAGCGTTTCATACTTGTGTTTATAAAAGGTACTTTTTTATTATAATTATTATAATGCTTCATTTATAAATAATCTGAATAAAAAACAGTGAGAAAATAGGTATGTTGGTAGCGCCTAGTAAGAAATAGTCCTTATACATCATACCGTTACACTTAGTGCGCACGAATATGGTACGTTGTCCCCCTGGTGTAATTCTCCAGAATTATTTAAGCTTAGTTTGCACGAGGCGGAGGAATATCCTGGAAGTAGAACTTTAGCAGGGCTTCAGAAATGGCTGAAGTAACCGTGAATGGACTATACGTAAATAAACATATACATCTTTAGCAAATACTGTAGGCGTATACAAGTAACTTTGGTAGTTCCCACCCAGGCATATCCTGTCACATTGGAAGCGCGTGCGACGACTCCCTACAGCGTGCGTGTGTGTGTGTGTGCACGCGTGATTCCGCACATGTAACTGCTGTAGCAGTATTCTGATGAACATTACGGAAACAATGAAATTGTATCCAATCTAGTTTTGCTTTTCAAGCGTAAAGGAACTAACTATTAATTAAAATTTAGTTCGGTATAACATTACAACGAGCCCTCAATGTGCCAACTGAGACTTAAAGATAAGTGTGAAGCTAGAGCGTCCTTGAGATGAGACATCTGCGCCTCGTGTCTGAGCGGCCCAAGGGGGCGTGTCTTTCCGTGAGAGGCGGAGCTAGTCGCAGTGACGCGGTGATGACGTAACCATTCCTAGCTCTATGGAGGGGGAGCGGGCGATAGTTTCCCCTCCGTCCCTTTAGCAGTCGCATTCTACAGCCGTGGCGGAAGGTTCGTGCCGCGGAGCGGTGATCTGGCGTGGAGGAAGAAACAGCTCCCATTCTGCGACGACTGAAGCGAAACCCTCCCTTATAAAGAAGGCACTGCGAGGCTTGTCGATTATGGGCCGTTCAAGGTAAAGTGAGCACTTTTCGAAGCCGTTCCATCAGACATAATAACCAATAAACACATTTCATTGGGGCCTCGGACTTTTGGTTTTGAGCACGGTGAACGTATACACTGTGTTTATTACTCACATGGCAGGATTTACATTAACAGGTGGTGCAAGGATATAATGTGGTTGAAAGAAAAAAAGTAACCAGGGCTTCAAAAGTGCTCACTTTACCGTGAACGGCCTATAGCACAAAACTAAAAATGGTTATATATATATATATATATATATATATATATATATATATATATATATATATTATATACACACACACACACACACACGTGTGTGAATGCTTGTTTTAAAACTGCTACGTACGTAAAACTCAGCTTGTTTATTCCTAAGAAAAGGCTCAAAATTTGAGGTTTTATGATTTACAAGTAAATCAAAATTTCGGAACTTGGCAAAATAATTAACACGTGATGCTACGAAACTAATAAGGCACGACTTTACCACTGATAAGAGGTGGTGCAGTTGTATTGGAGTTCCCAGATTCTATTCCCTGTAGTGTCTTGCAATACTGATTTAGGTTTCCAATGGTTTTCCAAAACTACTTCAGGTCATGATGGAGCTGGGTTCCATTTCTCCCCTCGTAGTCGCTAATGACCATGCTATCTACGTGGCCTTCAAAAGAAGGGACAAAAAAAGACCGAGTCAGGTGGCTAAGCGTGTTGGTCTGCACTTTTAGGTGCCATAGCTGCCTTGACAGTATGAAGATGCACTGGATAAACAAGATGACCACTTCCTGCTTGCAATACGATTGTGTTAGAGTGGTTTGTAAACCATTTACGTCGAAGCTTGCTGACAAAATTCGGAAATGTATAAAAATTATTTAGAAATTATGAAATACATAAAATGTAATAGTAGGTTGTAAGCTACTGCGGGATGGGGAAATTGAATTACTGTATTATGAAAATTCGATCGCCTTTTCTGTGTGTTTAAATTTCCAATAACATTTTTAATATTATTTACTGCACCTAGTGTCAATTTCCAGAACCCCAACCGGGTTGACGCACACACAATATTTCAAAAATTGTATTACCAAGGTGATTTTTAAAACAGGTAAAACATGTACAACTTACGTAATATGCAGGCCTATTTAAAACAAAAAAATTATTTCAAGCAATGAAAAAATAATCAAGAACACAAAATTCGCATAGTAAAAGTTGACAATTGGGTGTTAAATTTTAATCAAACATATATATTATTTATTACATGAAATTCCAATTGAGTAAACTTTCCTGGAACGAGAAAAAGTAACCAAAGAAGTAAAATCACCATGACATATTTTCTTGAATTAATTATTTTGTAAGATATGGCGGGTAGAGTTGTAAATACGATGGTAAACTTCCCATCACAGTTAATAGAATGGTGGATGCTGAAGTAGGGGGACAGGGGTGTAACATACTTTCCACTATTTCTTCAAAAATATTAATAATAGAACCTATTGCAAACATTTTTTTTTTCCATTTGATTCTGGCACGTGTTAGTTAAATAAATTATTTCCAAATTGTTCCAAGAGGAATACATTAAGTTCACAAATCATGAAGTTAGCCAGGTGTGTGTGTATTGGGCTCGTAAACAATCACAATATTTCCATAGTACAGATAAAAAACCCAAGAACCATAGTAAATAACATTATTTGGCACTTAACATTGCGTAATGGCTGTGTTAATTTCAGTCACGTTGTTCCGAAATAACGTTAACGAAATAATACAGAGAAACACATTTTGGTTGTACACGAAAACTCTTTGCTAAACACAGTAATATTCGTAAAATATGCTCGAGGATTATGACCCAATGGAAATGCTGTGCTTATTCTTCAGTTTTGTTTTTGAAGAAATAGCTTCCAGAATGTACGTTGGATCCCGTATGTCGTTTTTTCAACAAACGCCGTCCATACATTGGGGCAACTATTTCTATTCCCCATAGAACCTGAATAGAAATCACAAGGAAAAGTATTACGATTTAGTTGATTGATTATGAGGTTAGCAATTTTGTATCACAAAGAAAAGACGTAATCACAATTATAGGCGTAATAAATTTATTTCATTACTAGTACCAAAGGATATTACCCTACCCGTGTAATTATTGCACAAACCGCATTTTCTTTATCGAATTAAGTGAGATTCAGGCGGCAGGAAAGTCAATCATAATTTACTCTACCGCAAACAGCACTGCCGTTGCTTTCCGCTATGTCGGTATTTCAGTAAAAATCAATCAATTAAGGTTATGAAATTACAAAGGAGAAACACCTGCAATGCTGCATGTTTGTAAATGTTTAATTCATATACTAATAAGTAACAGGCATAAGTACAGAATCAAAGTTATAAGTTGCACATCCAGAACCATACCGTTAAGCAAATTAATATCCGTATTTGTCAGTGTCCAGTCTTTTCCTATTTATTTATCATAGTATCTGGCAGGTCACGTAGTTGGGATTACGTGAAGTTTACTTTGTTAATTATAAGCTCATGTCATTAGCACGCTTCATATGGGTATTATTGAGACTGTAGGGTTGCAGAACTTCTGAAAATTTTATTGTATGTGTATGTCAGCTCATTGAGTAGTTCTGCCAAGTACACAAGTCAATTTGTTGCAGGCACATGTTATGCCAACAGTGTTAAATTTTTTATGTAAGTACATACTTCAGATGGAATACATGAGAATCGTTTAATAATTTCTTGTGAAACATCCTGGTTTCATAGTGTTGCAACAGACATGGACGGAACTGGAGTACAGGTTATACGTCCTATACGGCAGCAAAGTATTCCACGTACAAGCGTATTTTTTCTACTAACTTTATTTATTGTGATACTTTACTAGTATGTCGACTTAAAGACAGAGTCTTCAATGTTTTATTTCAAGTAGACTTACTTAAATTAGGGTGTTTTTGGAGGTCTCGTGAAGAAAGCAAACGAAATACACTGTAAAAATAGTGTAATTTAAGAGAAATGTATGTGGTAGCAAAATCGCCACCGTAGTCGATGTGTTTTCAACTACAAATATAAATAATGTTTTTTTTTTTTTTACTCTGCGTTCAAGAACACCTGTCCTGAAAAGGGGAAAATATAACGTACTCTGTACTACTGACTCTGCACTAAAAGGTGTAAAATAGCTATTGCTAAGTAGCAGTTAATGAAGTGTAATATTTGTTTCTCCATTACAAGAAAATTCACACAATCATCGCAGTTATAATTAGCTGAAAGAGTATGTGTCTTTGTCAATAATTCAAATGTAAATTAGCAGGTTCACTTCCCGTACATGTTTAAGTATTTTGCAACGTAATTTTACCATACGTATCAGCTCTGCTACAACTTCGTCATGTTTATTTTAATACTACACATGTGTAGTTTTACAATTTTTCAAGTTGTTTTACTCCATTCTTTAACTTGGCAGTTACAAAAATATTTCGGAATTGTTGAAAACAAATAACTGCTATTACCGAAAACTTGTATGTGTTGCTGCGCACTCACCGATACTAAGAACGTTTACACCTACATGGTCGATGTAAAATTACAGAGTTTAAGATGAACAATTTAACGGACATTGAGTGTTTATAAAACAACCGTGCTTTGCAGTAAAAATACGCAGTTTAAGTTATTTAACAAGTGGGTTAGCTTGTTCATACTTCAAAATGTGTAAATTAACATTACCATGATGTTAATGATAATTCGTCTATTTTAACCTATGACTTGTAGTCTTCTTTGAATTCCTAAGACCACTGTATAAAATTACGCATAATGTAGTTCCTTTTTACACGTACATAAATGAAATTAATCACTGTAATTTTTTACGTGTAAGTTTACACTGATTTTTTCAAAGTTTAGAGAGCAAGGATTATATTATATTGGTACGTTTATTGCTACTATTATTTACTTGAAAATGTAGCCAACACACTTACCTTTTGAGCTTGGTTTCCATTTTTCTTAACCAGAAGTCGTCGTCCTTGTACATTGATATAAGTGTTATCCATTTGGAAGTACACTCTGCGAATATGCACTTTTGCCAGTGATAGGTAGTTGGCCTTGTATCTGATAGTGATAATGACTATTTTCTTTCAGCAACACTTCGTCTACTTTGAATTTACGTTGGCAAAAGCACAACAAAAGAATTTCTTTTAAATTACCCACATTTTTATGCATAACTGGTATTCTAATCAGGCATAAATACAAACGTAAATATTTCTGGCATTGCTGTGGTAGCCCTACTCCCTACCAGTAGTTTAATTTCGGGGTAAAAAAATCTTGATTATGGTGAACGTTAACAGGCACAAAGAAAAATAATTAATACTTTGTGAAAAGTACATTATATAATTCTATAATTTTTAGAAATTTTCATCCCGAACAAGATTCTAACCCGCTCCTTAGACCATTTTTATTGTATAATACTATGTCCGAAATGTATTTGTTTTGTATGTAATTACAACAAAATCATGTAAATGACAGAGGCTCAAGTGCGCATATCCCTAGACTTCTGACATGTGACAATCACGTATAATTTTTAAAGAAATAAAAAGATAAAAATTAAAGGAACAACAACCGCTGAAACATAAAAAACATAAGAGTCTGTATCGCCGTGGAGGTACCGTGACTTCCAAATATTGGAGACAGAAACAAGATATCTTCAACACATTCATAAAATATGTTTTTGCTTAACTTCTAAATATGTATTGTTCCAGGCATGTTTAGAATATTACGGAGTACTTATACTAGCATAAACTATGTACTAAAATACAATTTTAGCACCTTAAAGTTTTAATTTTCTGTAAAATATGATTGTAAATATTAATACGTTCCGTTCACACCATGCCGCGCAATAGGTCACAAATAAGCAAGGGTTCGGCCTTTGCCTACGGTAAGCTTGCAAATTTACGTTGTGGACCACAGGTAAGGCTTGGGTACGACTTATACTGCACCAAGCACTTTATTAATACGTTCTGGAATGCCGGCCTAAGAACTTTCGGAGTTTGCCGCTACAATTCATAACACACTCTAAATTCGAATCAGTAGAAAACCACTGATACACAGTGAAAAAGGTTCCACCGAGAATCAGAGGGGAAAAAAAAAAAAACACAGATTATGTCAGTGGAAAAATTACGCTGATTGAATTAGTGATGTGACAGATTTCACTGATTCTAAGTGGAGCCATTTTCACTGCGAATCAGAGGTTTCCCGCTGATTGGAATTTAGAGTTCAGTTTGTAGAACAGTTATTTTACGCCAAGGCTGGAAATCTTCGGTTACGAGATTGCGGGCTATATAAATCGCTTTGGAATGTACAGAGTTTCACCGGTTGTAAAGTGTTGTGAGATATGTGTGTACTGAAGGGAGTGAGCGGTGCCCATAGTTGGTCACTGTTGGTTCATTTCTTCGCATGTATGTCGGTGGAAACGTCGTGCTATCCACGCCACCGAAAAATCGCAACTCCCCGCATTGTTTTCGTCGAAGTAAAACCTCCCGACAGAACGTTACAGACAAAAAATCATACCACTCTTGAGAAGCCGGGTAGGTATCATGAATTTATTAAAATAGTGTTAGAAACTTGAACGAAAAAACTTAAAGTCAATCCTGCACAGCTGTTTCACTGTAGATGCATTGCTGAGGACTGCATTGCACTGGTTCCGCTGAATAGCACTCTCTTTGATTGTCAATCTTCTTTGCATTTCTGAGAAAAGTTAATTTGCACTTATATAACTTATTAATACAATTATTTATAGAGCAAGTTTATACGTCTATGTGCAAGGTTATTTGCACTCTATAATAAGTATACCTATATTTATCTTTCCTCGAAGTACTTCATAAGTGCTGCAGCGTTTCTCTTTCTCCTTTAGATGTGAGAAATAACCGAGACTTTTCCCCCTTCCACCACCCTTTACGTCCCGCCACATTCACGTTCCGACTACGGTAACAGGAAACGAATTTGTCGTCAACTGCGTCCAAGTCCCAAGTTCGTATCGGGACTTCACCTTGCGCCTCTGCTGATACTCCGCTGTGCCCCCTCCACACCGGTAAGCTGACGCGCTGTCTGTCCTCCCCTCCAGGCGAAACAGTGTGTGCTGTTCGCGACTTGTGCAGGTAGCGCCAGCAGCTTGCCAGCAAAGATACTGAAAATGGCTTTCGTTGTGCTCCGTTTACACAAAATTCAAGACGGTGACGCCATTATTTTACTACAGAAGACTGTAGACAACACATCTAGCTATGATTGTATATCTGTTTTCGCGATTCTCTCACAGCAAGTGTACTCAAAACGGACATGAAATCGTCTGTTTTTGGTGAATTCGTGAATTTTTTTGAAAATATCATTGACTACCAATTGAAAAAACCAAAACATCTGACACGGATATACATTTTGTACATTCCCTGTAAAAAATTATGTTCAAGTATATCGATTAGTTTTGGAGAAAATACAACACGCCCGCGAATGCTTATTTAAGGTCTCCTCTGAGCTTCACTCTCGTCACAGGTCCGTTTTACCGACAGGTTATCAGTCAGACGCACCTAATACTTCCTTACTCAGGATAACCCTGAAGGAAAAGTATTGCCACTGAATCTTGCTGGGAGCAGCAACTTATAAATCTGATGTGTGCCAGTAGCGGTAAATTGTATTATACTGTTCTAAGAAAGGCGCTGATAATACCGAAGCTGGTGTCTTGCACTACAAGTATTAGCCCTGTCTCATATTATAACAAATAGTAAAAAGAAAATTTTATTAGAAAAATTTAAAAAACAAACATGTGTACGTTTTACAAAACTTTGCCTTTGGCCATAGGTTATTTGGCACTCGAAAGTGAGTGGGTGAAGAGATTCAGGCGGATCTTAACATCGAGGTGTTGAGAGCCGATGAGGGTGAAGTGAGGCGAGCATGGACCAGTGGCATCGTCCGACACGATTAGGTACCACCTGCGAAAATCCGGAGTGAACCGACCGGGGAATGAACCCAATACACCTTGGTGGAAGGCGAGCAGTCTTACCACTCAGTCACACCGGCCCCTGGCACTCGAAAGGAAGCCGTTGTTAGGGGCTGGAACACCGCAAACGTAGCATTTAGGGCCGGTTTATTTTTGTAGCGTTAAATCTGCCGAAACGTAGTATAAAACATTCGTAGCTTGAACTGAGTTTCCTCTGTCTTGAGAGCGCGAGCGAGAGAGAGCGCGCGCGAGAGAGCGCGAGAGAGAGAGCGCGAGAGAGAGAGCGCGAGAGAGAGAGCGCGAGAGAGAGAGCGCGAGAGAGAGAGAGAGCGCGCGAGAGAGAGAGCGAGAGAGAGAGAGAGCGAGAGAGAGCGCGGAGAGAGAGAGAGAGCGCGAGAGAGAGCGCGAGAGAGAGCGCGAGAGAGAGCGCGAGAGAGAGCGAGCGAGAGAGCGCGAGAGAGAGCGAGAGAATATACACACACACTTTCAGCAAAATAGGCTTAGTAAACAGAACCCCGATTTGGTAGCAAACTCGAATTTAACAGTTCGCTGTTGTCGCGAGTAACTATCTTCGGTTCATTGGTTGTTACCATTGCTCGGATCATTCGTACAGCGTTGTTCGTGACATGGTAAATATTGGCTCATTGTTACACAAGGTGTGTGTAAAGAAACGTGGCCCGTTGCATAACAGTACAAAATATAAGAGACTCAAGTCTACCTTGTTGTGGAAAGAATTCGCGAAACCTCAATAATTAACAATTACAGGACGTTTGGACTATTAAGCCTATGGCGTCATGTTGATCACCATTTCTTGGAATTCGACAACACTCGAAGTTAGATGTAGACTTTCAGGCTACACCGAACATGGAGCGCATTGCAATCATTTTTCATTAAGTTTTCTAAATGTTGCCAGCCACAGCTTCCATGGCAATAATGCCCCGAAACGAAAAACGCCGAAGATGATTAAAGTTGGAGACCCGCACATATGGCAAAAGACACTCCATCCAAGGCTACACTTCAAGCGTTTATACTTTCAAGATTTTGTGATATGAAAGCAGTTCATTCAACACGCTTTGGTACATTCTGAGCCAATAAGGTGCTGGATATAGACCGACATAGGCTGATGGTTAAAAGGCTTTTCAATGTATCAGCAGCCAACGAAACGAACAAACACAGTCCACTCCACTGAAAAGATGACAGCGGATTTGGTCTAGTGCTAAATGAACAAGCCAAATGTATGGACCTATGCCACGAGAGAGAAAAAGTTCTGGAGATCCGTGATCAGTTTGCTAAATATCATAATCTTCCGTACACTCAAGCGGTATAAGGGCTATTTACGGTTTCTTTTTACTGTTTGAATCAGACCTTTGAAAAATTACCCAATGCATGACGTGTTTCGTTCTTTCCTAAATATGGTATGTATCTCAAAAGTTCTATATTTATGTTAAAATAAAATAACCTTATTTTTGGTCAAATTAATTTTATTTACATTTATATATAAATTATAATATTTCGATTATAATTTATATGAATAAACATATATTGGAATAAATATGTATTGGTAATGCCTATTAATAAGTAGTTCTAATGAAAATTTCACCGAGTCCGCACGAATGCGGTACATTTTTCCTTTGATGTAATTCTCTAGATACGGTTAAGCTCTGTTTCGTGAGGCGGGGGATTATATTATAAGTATAACTAAAGCAGGGCTTCATAAAATTAGGACATAACCGTGAATGGACAATAGTTATTTTTTTCACTGGTTACTACGCCAGTGAGTAAACCAGTTTCACCTCAAATCAGGTAGCACGAGATTCCATTTTTTTTTCCAGGTTTATCAGAGTCATCCATGACATATCTAATAAAGTATACTCCCAGCTACACAAGTAAATCATAAGTGGGATGCATGTGTTTGAAGCTTCAGCATGTCCTTCAATTAATTCCCGGAACTCTCCCATCCCTTAGTAAAAAATATGGTCAATATGAAATGTTTAAATTTAAATTTTTCATTCCATAAGATAAAACCAATAAATTTATCAAAATTGAGAATTTACACTGAAAAAAAATCAGCTGACGGAATTTTTTAACATAACAGATCTGTAATGGCGTTATATGGTAGCGACAACTAAACTTTAGTACCAGGAACAAAATGTTCTGAAATACTTTACAATCCAGATTGTTAGCAGAACTATTTAAATATTGTTAAAAGTTATTTTGCTGTAGGAACACTCTTTTCTGTATCGAGAACAGTGTTTTCTGTTGTAGGAACAATACAGATAGTTGTGAATACAATCTTACACTATTGCAACGACAACAGAACAAAACATTGTAAACCCTACAGGTAACTGCAACAGAATGTTCTGTAGAAACCACCTATTTTTTTCAAACGTTTACGGAAAAAATAGGGTAGCTGCAACAGAGTCGTGAACTGTTGGAGGCACCCTACGATTATGTTAAGATTACAGAGCTAGTATTGTAGAGCTAACAAACAAGAACGGCAATTACAACAGTGTTGCGGACTGTTAAAGGCACCCTCTATATTTTTTGTTTTTATTTTAAAGATAACAGAACTAGTAGAACTTACAATACAGAAGATAAATCGGGAAATGTTGCTAATGTGAAGTAATATTTATTTAGTGGCGGCTGTTAACATGTGAGGGTAGGCCCTCATGTGCACCCTCTAAAAGTATTGACAGACACCATGTTAAGAATTAAAAGTAATAATATCAACAAGGATGCTGGGATGTCCTATAATTATTACAAGACGTGTATCACTTACACAAACAGGACGTAAAAACGAATTACTAACGCCATAATTATATTTGTACTGCAAGTTATTTGGTGTGAAAGGAAAAACTGTTTACACAAATGTTGCACGTAAAAAAAAAACAATTTCATATCAGATGACATCCAATGTTATGTAATACAAATATATATATAACATAAAAGAATGAATTTATATATTTTTTAATAAATAACTTATATGAATTCGTCTCGTAACATTCGCCTGCAGACACGTTATATGACGGGTTTAAAGTAAGACAAATAAATTTCAAAAACCCGAATCTTGTAACTGATGCAATCGCCGAGCGGTCTAAGGTGTCTGTATATCAACACAAGGTCCGGCAGTTCGAGGCTGCCTGTTTCCACGAGGAATTTTTCACCTTCTGAAAGATAAGTGCAAATAGCAGCGCATTCTATAAGCCGACGAAGGAATTACAATAGACAACACAACATTGCTAGGACTATCAAGCCGCTCAGAATAGGCAGCAGAACATATGGTTATGATTGCCATACACTTTTGCTGGCGCTATTATGCTGCTCAGTTAAGGCAACAGAACAGATTGTTAGCTCTACCTTATGTTACTGCACAATCATCTTTGTAGCGGCGTCAGATCAGCATTGTTGGTAATGACATACTGGACTGTAGTCGGAACCCTACTCGTTTGTGGAAGTAATGAAGTCACTGATTTGTGGCATCCTGGCCTTTTACAATATGTTTTGTTGGCGTTACCATATACCTTTAACAATATTCGTGGTATAGCCATAACCTAACAGACTGTTGTCCCTATTTTAACAGTCTTGGAAGGTAACGGCTACAAAATTAAGGTTTCCACAACTATATTTTTTTTCCCCAGTGTATAGCATAACTACAAAACCTCACAACAGTTTCAGGCAAATATTTTCTATAACACCTTTGATAAAATTACAGAAGGAAAAACTGTTCTATACAACTCGTTGTCGGGTAACGTCTCAAAGATAACTTCAACGTTGAGATATTTCTCATTACATACCGGTACGGTATCCACATAGAGAAACAGTTCCATATCAAAGATATCTATCCGACTGCGACGAGTGGAATAAAAAATTTGTGCTCAAGTTAATTTGTAGCAAAACTAGTATTGAAGTTTATAAAACGTGTATAACATGCGAAAATAAGAAGGGGAGACTGCGTCACAACAGGTTGTGTGTTGGATGTTTGCATAGCGACCTATAATGCTGGAGATAGTGGTTCCAGCCAAGGCAATGATGAGAGCGATAAATTCCATGTACAAGAGCAGGATATTAAATATAATTTCCATTTTTAATGGACAAAACATAAGTTTTTTTTTTTTATAGTTACCACCTGTATTCAAAATGTGGTGAATATTTGTTCATGATTGGTAGATATAAGACTGGAATTTTTAACAGTAATAGCTTCGTAACCAATTTTTATTCATACATTGTATCCTGTACATTAAGCGAACAGCTTTATAAGTCACGACATTAAGTAGTTATGGACACACACGTGTGGTGAAAGGTCTGACAAACCAATACCCGTGTCTTTTAAATGGGAAATGTGGTGGAGAAAACGGAAAAGATTTCAAAGCAAAGGAAACGCACTTCTCATTATTAAATTCCGTTAACTTTCGCCGCGGGAAACTTCTGTAGTTCGAAAATAAAAGATCGGTTCCTGATCACTTAGATTCCCCTAGTCGTTTCGGATCTACCTCAAGCCACGCGAAGCACTTCAACTTCATCCCCCCTCTGCCCCTTCATCCTTCCTATACAGCACTCTTCTCTAGAACTTTCCACCCCCCCCCCTCCCGCTAACAAAATTTCTACCCCACTCCCAGCCAACCACCAACACACACAACCACCAACACACACCCAATCCTCTACCAGCCCTTCGTGACGTCACGTCAATCCCCGAACAATAATTGGATCTGCACGGCGGGAAAACGTCTCGGTAATAGCAGTTAGTGTCAGTCCCCTCCGCCAGGAGTGCTGGGGGCTGCTTCCCAATCTTCCCTCCCCCACATTCAACCCTCTTCTCCAAGTCTACCACCCACCAGCCTGCACCCCTTCGGGCGCACACTGATGAATCATCAAAGCAGCGGAGTGACAGCGTGCCGACGCATAAAGCGCTCATAATCGAGAGGGCGTCGAAACGTTTCTGCAGAAGGTTGGGGTATTATAGTGAAGGGTTGGCTGCACTGAGTACTACAGAGCAACCGCGTCTCCGCTGAGGAGGGGGGTAACCGCAAAGTGGGAAGCTCCCCCTTAACCCGTCAAGGTCTGTGCCTGAGCGTAGCTCCGGGCTGTGCTGTAACAATGCCTCTGATTTTGCAAGCGTCCACGCGTAAGAAAGTACTTGTTTCTTATTTTGCATACGTAAGGACCATATAACAATAGGTATAGTAGCAATAAAACACAACAACATTAAATAACGGCATCTAACGAAAACAATGGCGTTTAAACCCCGTTACATACGCACACGTCTACTCAAATTACCACTTCCCTTGCCTTCTCAACCAGCGATGAATAGATAGGGAGAGAGCTGTCGTTATATCAGGTGCGTGTAAGTAATCGGCCATGGCTTTTGTATTAAGGAAATTTCCTGGCATTAACCTGGAGATTCCTTTGGAAAACCATGAGGAACCCGAAATCAAGGATACTCACACGAACGTAAGTACTGTGTGTTACTTTCTTCTTCTTCTCTTCATAGTAGGCTTACAGCCTGTTCCCTCCAGAAATTAAGAGTCCTTCCATCTCTTCATCGGTCTTCCAGGTGATCTTTTTCCATCCACTGGTAAATTATCTCTTGCCACGCGCACAATTTTGTCAGATGCCATGTGGAGTACGAGTTGATTTCATTCCATTATTCGTCTTTCTGCCCAGTCCCCTATTGCTTGGATATTCAACTGTCTTATAATCTCTTCACTTCTGATCTTGTCTCTGCTGTATTTATGTACAATTTTCCTGAAAATATTAATTTAATTTGTCTCTAAGATTCGTTTGGTTTTTGAGGTATCCGCCCTTGTCTCAGCAGCGTAAGTCGATATTGGGCGTATTACTGCTTCACAGGTTCTTGTATTAGTGTCCTTATGTAAGTACTTACTATTCCATATGACGTCGTTCATGCAGCCCGCTATTCTCGCTGCTTTATTGGCCTGATGTGCAACTTCATTCTGCAGTGATCCCCAACTTGTTATCTCAACACCTAAGTACTTTTTCGCCATCACCTGCTCAATCATGACGGTTTCCTTGAACACCACTACGTGCGTATCAACCGAAAAGTGTTAACCCTCATTGGTATAATGTTAATACATCATTGAAGGCGTTTCAGAACACACAATTAATTTATTAAGTACCCGTTGTAATTTTACTGGTTCGACAATATGTAGGCTAGACTATCACTCTACTGTACACTCAAAGTTGTCGCTTCTTCGTTGGATGCTGGATCTGAACCTAATTTTGAACACTGGATATGTTGACACCCGAACTGATATTGCTCTACTTTATCTCAGAAACGCAGTCGAAATTTTTAACCAAGAGACAGTAACCAGATTCGAGCAATGTTTGTAGATTCTATCATGATTTTGCTTCCCCTCTAAGGATCGTTTCACATAATTACGTGGTACTTCAAACTAACCCGAGTAACATACATTTTAAAATCCAGTATTTCACTAAGCAATTTTATACATCTGCAAGTACAGTTATGGTTGTTATCAATACCGAAAATAAATAGCTATTTCTGGCATTCCCAGAACCAAAATAGTAACACGCTCACTTATTTAATAATAATTTTATTCTACACAAATATGTTTCTTGTCTAATATGTTTCCCGTCACTTGTTGGTGATAACGACACACTATCTGCTGTAATACAGTCCGTATTCTTAGTGAAATATATTGGAATACCATAAATATAACGCATATGAGTGGCGAAATACGATCATTGGACGCTTTTCATAGCAAAAAGTATAACCGCCGTGGAGAACTCAACTGACAGTATGAACAACATGAGTTATTTTCCTGTATCCTCGAAATAGCAGAATAATAAAAAAAAACCTGCACTGTTGTCTAATCAAAAAAATCATGAACTCAAAAATTTTGTTCACGAACGATATCTCTACGGAACGAACGCAAAGTACGTTTATTTAGGGACAGTGAAATGCTTATTTCTTTCAAAAGAGCGTATTCGAAGCAAAAATTGTGTGACATAGTTTTTCCAAGTATCGAAACTGTTAAGGAATGTTAATTTATATCTTAACTAAGTAAATTTATTTTAAATGTGAAATTTCGCAATAAGGTACTTTTTGATAACTATATTTCGAAGTAGCCAACCCCATTCTTAACAGCAGAACCAGCATGAAAAACTTACGTAAAGGATGCTCACGATAAAGTGAGCACTTTTGAAATCAGCCTTACAAAAATGCCACTGTTCCTACCTGCATATATTTTAACGGGCACACTGGGTGACAAACGCCCACTCTAAAGTGGGCGTTTGTCACCCAGTGTATTTGTAAATAAAAAATACGTAACCTTTTTCATTTTTCGATGATAGAATTTTTAAGAGTTGCTAACTTTTTCAGGTGTCTGATGATATTTTTTGACATTTGAAGGAATGTGTCTAAGTGGCATGAATATCCTAACCGCCACGTAAACGATAATTTTCTGGTTGCAGTAACAATGAAAGCGTTGTGCAGACTCGGTATTATTCATCCCCGAAGCCCGAAGCTATAGGAATTATCGAGACGATCCTTACTTTAAATTTACGGAGCTTGGCTCACTTTTCCGTTTTTACAGGTCACAATTCCTTGTACACTTCCGTAAAAATTCCGTGAATACGGGGAAAGTATTTAGAGTGCATGCAAATTGTCAGCGTACCCCTGTGCGGAGTCCGCGGGGATGACACCAGACCATAACAGCCATGCACGGCGCAACATGAAACCAGATCGCCGAGGTGGAGGACTCTTAGACTAGCGACGCGGCGCGAATGAAAATGGCGCGAACACACGAGGTCGAGGTAGGTCTAGCGTCTTCCCGATGCCGGAGTCGGCAACCCCAGGAGATGGGGCGGGGGCGGCGCCAGCGACAGCCCTCGTGACAGACCCGTCTTCGTCAAGTGACAACAGAACAAGTGGTGAGTGTATAGGGTGAGTTGCAATTAGACTGACAAACTTCGGGAGGTGATTCTTCATGAAAAAGTAAAAGGAAATCATACGTGACACTTTATACCTAAACCGTATGTTAAGGGAGGTATGAGCCTTAAAGAAACGAGGTTTTAGACCGTATACGTGAAAAAATATCAGTAACGAAGTAAAATGCAATGACAGCTCTCCAAACAATATTGTATGTTATCGGGACCTTCAACGTAAGAGCCGATATTTTGCACAACTACGGCTTTTTTTTTTTAAGGGCTCATAGCTCCCTTAATATTCTGTTTAGGTATAAAGAGCCGCATATGTTTTCCTTTTACTTTTTCACGAAGAATCACCTGGCGAAGTTTGTCGGTGTAATTGAGAATCATCCTGTATAACCCGTCGAGAGTGCGAGAAGGTGCGCAGTGGCTTATAGAGCCTATTGCAATTTCTTATCCAGGCAGCATTTAATAAGTAATGTATGCAGCTACATAACTAATATTCAATTGAGCCAACTGTGAGCTTGTTCTTAAGATAAAGGCCAAACAGCTTGTAGAGTGAAAGAATTTGAGTAAAGCCCGTACTATCGAATATGGATGTTTATTGATTTTACGCTCCTACTTCTAAAAGTAACTCAGTACATTATCTGCACAACCATGTCCATCTGTAGGCAAGGCTGTAAAAAATGCACTAAAACACATAAAAGACGTGCCTCATACAAACAATTAATTTAGATGCACCAAACAAACTTTGTTTTATTCAACAAAACCTTTTTCTCGGAATAGCATGTAGGCTTGATCCGCTCATAAGTCAGTGCAGTCAAATGCGATAAAGAGATTAAGAATATAAAATGTGAAACAATCAGAGAAATCTTTGGCGCATTACAGAAGCATGTATATATAAACTGTCAGGTATTGATCAACCTTTGTTTCCGCAATGTTTACTCGTGTTCCCTTAGTGTAACGTCACAGAACTCAAAAACAGAGGTAGACATTTAGATCTCGAGAGTCCATATTAACCGAGTCTAAAATAAACAGGAGGCTCTTTCTAGGAAAATAGTGACAGTGCTACAGTCATTATACATGAGAAATGTACGACATATAAATGGATGATAAACGAGTTCGTTGTCTTGTACAGTAACTGAAAAGTCGGCGAGGGAAAAAATTAATCAGTATGTGCACTGAGGAAAAGGTTTTCTGGAATAAAGCAATGTTTGGCGCAAACAAATTACGATAATTCCTTGTATATGTACGACTAAATATTTCGGTGTTGAAACGAAATATTGTTTTGTTTTTTCTTATTTTGTTGCCCTAAAACTGTAAGATTTGGCTGGTTAAACTAAAGATTTATTTGGCTGTTCGTGCGTCAAATAGTTCCCGTTATTTAAAAATAAATTAAAGCCGGATCTAGTTTCGAAGGCGGGACCGATTGCACCAGAACACTACGCCGGTAGCAGCGAATGTTAAAGTGACTACTGATGAAGTAAGAATGTTTTTAACTATACATGCAATTGAAATACAGGATAACGTGCGTGATTAAACATTTTAATTTTTACAGCATCACTTTTAGTTCCCTGTTTAAGTTATTTTATTGGGATTTTATACAAATATCAAGGTTCAATAAACAGTTACTAAACTTATTGCCACAAAAATAAAAAATCAATTTGAAAACTTTTAAACTGTATTTTCTAACGAACATGGTCAAAAGCACAGCCAAGTAAATACACTCATTTGTGTAAAAAAAAAAAAAAAATGATCACTCTGTAGCTACCATCGCAAAGGCGTACGGGTCCAGTTCATGGTAGTACGTAAACAGAAAACATAAATTTATTTCAGGGGGCCAACATTTGCAGGATGCACTTAGTGTGGGATTGGACCACCCGTAGAACGGAGACAGGTGGCGACACGTTCGGGCATGGAGGCATACAGGCGTCGGATGTTCTCCAGGAAGATCCTGAAACAGCTTGTTCAATTCACCCTCCAAATCTGCTGCAGTTGCCGGTGGCCGAAGTTGCCGTCCAATCTGGTTCTAAACGTTTTCGATGTGCGAGAGGTCTGGGGACCTTGCTTGCAAATGAAGCACGTTAAAGAGTGTTCACAGTAAAGTAAGCATTGAAATAAACCTTTGAAAAAAAGGTCACTGCCCCCTGCCTGCGTATGTTTTAACGGGCGCACTGAGTGACGTGCGTCCAGTAAAGTTGGTAACGAAGGATGAAAATAGTTCCGTAACTTAACGTCGAATAAAATGTACACGGTAACCATTTGAGAAAACTCAAATTATTTATTTCGCTTTCTGCTTTTTTTGTACATAAAATTGTAAAAATAAGCAGTTTTTTTTTTCTAATAATTTTACAGTTTCACCTGACCGACGCCTAAATAATGTGCCGAGGCCCGTGGAAATGTTAATTGTCAATTTTACATAAGGCGGAAGAAGACACAACGTGAATACAAAGTAGATGTTGAGCAGGGCTTTCAAAAGAGCGCATTTCACCGTGAACAGCCTATAACATCACTGAAGCAGATCAGAGATGCCGGTGTTGTGTGAGACCAGGCATTGTCCTGCTGGAAAATGGGACTGCACCAGGGAGGGGAGAGCACGTGGTCGGAGAATTTCCTGCACGTATCGCCGCGCCGCCAGGGTCACACCAATCACCACAAGCGGGATGTGGGAATCGTATGAAATTGCACTCCACGACATGACACCTCTCCTCGGGGCGGTGTGCCGCTCTACAACAAAGCGTGGAGCCCGGCGCGGTTAGTTCTTACGCGCATATTAAGAAGCCCTTATTAATTGCAAAAGACGAATACCGTATCGTTCGAAGAAAATTTAAGTCGTGGAAATATGGAAAAAATGATAGTGGTGACGGACCAAGATTCCAGCTTTATCCAAACCAAAGTGTACGTGTGTCGAGACCATCAACAAAGAAATTTTTAACAGACTGTCATTAGCTCTTCAGAGAGGTGGAAGAGTGTCGTCTTCTGGGGCTGTTTGTCACCACACGGAACAGGAATTCTCAGATTCATTGTCGGGACGATTGTCTCGAAGGAGAACGTATTCACCGTGAAGGAAAACCGGTTTTCTTCGGCTGATGAATTGCAAACTGGATACTTTATCAGTAGGACAGCGGATAATGCCGCCAACTAAGGTCGACTACGACATTTTTATAAGGTCACGAAACCCTGGTGCTACAAAGGCCAAGCAGAAACCCTGGCCTCAACCACACTGAGCCCTTATGGGCCATCATCTGTGCGCGACTTTCTAAACAAATGGCCCCGGAACATTCATGAAATGGGTGAGAAAATTTCAACAGTATAAACTGGCAAAGCATGGTAACTTGTGCCGTAGACTTGTGGGCGGCATGCCGAAAAGGATTCGAGAACGCCTGAGGGCACAAAGAGTCGCCATACACTATTGAAAAGGAGTACATTCCGAGAAACAGTTAAATGTGTAAGTGTGAAAAAGCTTACATTAAATGATGTTGCTTAACTGTATTATTTTTTTGGTTGAGTGTGTGTGTCTAGTAGTAATTTAAATTGTTTCCATATGGCTTATGTTTTCTTAATAGGTTTTTACTTAAGTATTTTAAGGATAATTTTTAACAGCAACAACGCCCATAGACAAGTTTCCACAGCCATCTGTACACGTAGCCTCAGTTATTCATTTTCTGGCTGATATTCCTGTGAGGAGCCAATTGTTCCCCAGAACGAAGACACTATATTCGATCCTCGTTTACTTACAGGTTAATCACAGTTGTCTGAAAGAGAGTTATCCATTCGCAAGAATTTACTGGAATGTCCACGTACTGTACGAAGTCTTGTTTGTCGTGAAAATATCTGGCCTTTAGCCAGAAAACAGCGCGGGTCACTGCTACGAAGACAGAAATAAAGTCTTTTAATTTTCCAACTGTACGTGAGTCAGGCGTAGAAGTTATAATTTAAGTCGTGGCAGACAACATAATATGCGTCGTACTTCATCACACGAGGAGTTCTTTAAAAGCACTGTTTTCAAGCAACAAGAGGGTAGAATTACAGTAGTTTCAGCGCGTCGCCTTTACTCCGGAGACAAGGGGTGCAGGGAAAGGGACACGATCCTTAACAGGCGGCGACAGATGTGTTGGTGATCTCCGTGAAGACGGCCGAGAAGCAGGAGGCAAGATTAATGAAGGCGCACCTAGTTCCACGAGAAATACATTAGCTAGGGATAAGACAAAGGTAGGTTTACCCCAAGGCGCTATTGTGCGGAATACGGTATCCTAGCAGGTCTTCTATTGTGGCCCGCTGGCGCAAGAATGCTCTGTTTCAGAAGCAAAGTTTTTAATCGTGTCCAGTTTACGACGCAAGAACGTAGAATGATATGGGATCCATATAAGAACGTTTCAGTATTATAAGCGTTTAAATTTTTCTAATATTCAAGGTAAAATTCAAGCATGTCTACTCGCGAAGTATTAAAATTTTTCATCACAAAGTACCCGCGCCAACCATGAAAAACGAGCAGAAATGCGTTACAATTTAATTAAAAGCTAACTTTTAAAACAGCTTCATTAACGTAGCTCACTAGTCAAGCAAAATTTGTGAAGATTTTATGTAAACCGAATAGAAAGTATGAAAATGAATTTTTCAGGGGTTAAACGTTTGCGAAAAATCGGTACAAAATATGCTAAATAAAACATTACCAAGCTATTGACACCGACAGTACACTAGAGAAATTGCATCAAAAACATGAATTTTTTTCGCGATTTTTGCTTTCTTCCTTATATGGCTTAAGTTTAGGACCGATTTACCATACTTCTGTCGACTCTTTCAGTTTGTACGTTTCAACAGACTGCTATGAATGCAATGAGGCGAAATCGACCACCAACTTTGACGATTTCACGAGACATATGCTACTAACCCAAGTTTGAACATTTTACGAATTCATTTGGGAGTACGCTAAACTTCTTCGCAGTCTTTTTAGCCTACTTTCCGAAAGAATGAAAGGCTTATAATATCACTTTCCTGTCTGTCTGTGTGTGTGTGTGTGTGTGTGTGAGCGCGAGCGCGTCTACCCCCTCCCTTTCAATTTCTGAACGTGTGAATCAAATCTCACCATACTCGGTACATGTATAGTAAGTTCATAGTAAGGACACCTGACTTTTATAGTTATCGACCACGCCGGACACTTACTTTCAAAATAGCGGCGATCCAAATATCTTAGGGTTATATGGTATATATCATTTTGTCAGTATAGGCTGTTCACGGTAAAGTGAGCACTTTTTAAGACCCTTCTAAATTTTTCCTTTCATCCAATTTCCATCTTCCTGCTGCTTTTTAATATGAACATTGCAATTTGATCAATAAACACAGTGTACACATTCCCCCGCCCTCGAAATTTAATGCCTGAGGCTGCAATACGGTATATTTATTATTGGTTAATACCTGGAGGGAGGGCCTTAAAAAGTGCTCAGTTTACCATGAACAGCCTATACCAAAGTTTCAATCAAACAATTTATGCGTAAATAGGCATAAAATATGGGTCTATAACATCATATTAACTGTATTTATTGCTGTTTATTAATCTTGTTTCTCTATATAGATGTAATACTCTAAAGTGTACTATGATTTATTTGACAGAAGTAAGTAATACTCAATTTCTTATAATATTATTTACTTTGTACTTGTTCATTATCTTTATTTGCGTTAGTAGTATATGTAGCATATGTTTGTTACATTATGGCTTGTCCACGTTTTGGTATGTTTGTGTCCTTATTACATGTTTTTTTTTATATTATGCGGAGGTTTATTTTATTATATTAATCAAATTTTTTTGTATTTCTATAATTTTTGTTTGTTTATAGCCACTTGTTATGTAATATTTGTACTGTTTTATGTATAAGTATACCTCAACCAAGGCTTACATTCTTTTAAATAACGTAAAATGCTTAAACAACTCGTACAATCATAATAAAACAACCGCTTCAATCAAATGTGACCGTATTACTCAATAACTTAATGTTTCCTAGCTACACAGAACTCTTAAAATGAAATACAGTACCGGTAAACGTATTCCTCTTAACCAATAACATTCTAGCTTGGGATAATATTTACTATAAAAATAAGCGCAAAGTATGTAAGTCAAGTTCGTTTAGTGGTTAAGGGTGCAGCCTAATGATATAAAAAACTTGGGTTCTAGTCCCTGCGTTGGCAAATTGTAATTCTTTTTTATAAATAAATTACATTTTTTAAGATATTCTCGTTTATTAATTCTTCACATTTGCTTTTTAGAGGAAAAAAATGATTTTATGTAAGTGCACTTTTCAATACTTTAAGTTGTTATACAAGACTATCATTTGTAATACTACAAATATGTGTTTCGCATATTTTTCAAGCAACTGTAGTTTTAGAAACGAATTTCTTCGCAGCTGGGTTTACAAGGATTTTTCTTGTAAAAGTGCAAACAATTGTTTAGAGTGCAGTGAAGCGGATATGGGATCATTGGGTCGAGGAAGGACGTGCGGAGAGATGTTCAGGACGCCAACGGGCCTGTCGCAACAACGAGCGCGAGGTACAGACATTTGATGCACATGGCGACTACGGACCGTACAGCCACGTCAACAGCCTCGCTCAGGAGTTGAGGTAGTGGCGCATCAATCTGTGTCCGCACGCTAAGGTTCGTCGCCGTCTGCAGCATCGAGGAATCTTGCCCAGGTGTCTGCGTACATGGTGCGTCGGGCTGGAGAGGCGAGTGGCATGCAACAATCGTCTTATCTGACGAATCCCGTTACTGCTTTCAGCGCCACAATGGTGGCACAGTGGCACACGTTTGTCGGAGTCATAAGGGGAAGACCGCAATCTTGGATTCCGCAATTTTAAATTCCGCCATCTTGGATTCCGCCAAGTTGGTAGCCAGTACATTGCCATCTTAGATGACCTTGACCCTTTGAGTTCACCATCTTGTTTTTGAGTCCTGGTGACCCTGACGTTGACCTTTTTGTGTCTGCATCTCGTTTTTGAGTTAGCCCTATTATTTTCAGTTTGTCATTTATTTTTAGTTCACCGCCTATTTTTTTAGTCATATGTTATACATCGTCATACCGATCCAGCAACTGGAGTTATGGTAGGGGAGCCATCAGATTCCAGTCCCAATCGAGCCTATTCCCCATCACTGCTACGCTGACTATCAATTATTACATCACGAAGTTGTTAGAGCGTGTTGTTCTGCACATTCAGGTTTTGTCTGGGGCCTTGCACCAACAGAAAACCGAGTGTCCGCATGTGGCACACATCGTTAGACGGTTCCTGGATGACTGCCGCGTCGCACTACTTCCTTGGCCTGCGCGTCCACGGGATCTCTCGACCATTGAAAACGTGTGGTCGATGGCCGGACGGCGACTGGCGTGCCACACGACAACCGCGGCCACGACGGATGAACTTCTGGCACGCATCAGAGCAGCATGGGCGGAGATTCCCAACACGGATATCCAAAGTTTCTTCCACTCAATACTACGATGCTACGTCGTGTAGAGTTGAGATTACTGCTGCCCGTGATGGGGCCACACTGTAGGCCTACCGATTTCCCTATAGTCATTACATAATGCCAAGCTGCAAGATTAATGGTTTCACCTGTACATTATGGTTATTTTCTCCAACAAATATTGTGATTACTCGCATCCTTCGTGCTGTTGTAATTTTAATGGCCAATGGTGTATTAATGTATACAAAAGTAATATTTTCAGCATTATATAAAAAAAAAAGCTTTATTACCGGGTATAACAAAACTCAGTACCTATACTTCTAAGTATGTATCATAGACCAAAACAGACATTTATTATAGGTGTTGTACCATCATGTTGAAACTACGTTCGACGTCGAATATCAAGAGGAACGTCTTTGAGGAGCTCAGGCGATGTGTTTTCCTAGAACCACATTTACAAGTTACCACTTAGACGTAATGGCAGCATGTACGGCCCAATCAAATCGTCCCTAACAATAACCGCCCACGTGTTGACAGTAAATGTATGTTGGTGGGAACGGATAAGGTTGGGATGAGTGTTTTTATCTGCACACAGGTGTTAATTGTGTAATTCCATCTAGAGTAAACGACACAAATCGTCAAAAAAACAAGGTTCCATTGGCATGTATGCAAGTACTATTGACAAAACTCAACCCGACGAGGATAGTCGTTCTGGTGGAGTACTTTCATACCGTGCGGATGAAATGACGGATGTGGCATGAACAACAGCTGCATTCAAGTGATGAGCAACACGTCGTAACCTTGATGATGGATTGTTTCTGATATGTTCCGAAACCTCCTCAAACTCGGTTGTGCACACTGTGCGCTGACGGCCAGCGCCGGGTCTGTGGACCTAAACATCAACCTTGCTAAGTGGATTGTGCGGTAAAAGGATGTTAATTGCCCATGATCACGAGCGCCAATTTTGACAAACTTACCTGCAACGAACCGGGTTCGCGCAAGCGGTGATCAATCGCAACAAACGTACGATGGTTTGGCACACGCTCTCCAGTACATCGCTCCGCATAAAGACGTGTAGCAGCTAGAATCACCACTGCATGCATCATAAACCAAGTGCATGTCTGTTAATTCAACCCATGTAAACTGTTCCATCGCTCTGCTCTGTTCGCACAACTACAACTTAAGTGTCTGTTGCCAGTCCAATTTTGTGTTCTCAAAACCTGCAGACTTCAGTTTGTACACACTGTTAAAAAATATTTCCTCCATTTTACGGAAAAGTGCTGAAAAAAATTCATCCAGAGGTGTCTGTAAACTCTCCGTAAAATTACGGACACCTTGGTTTTCAAATACGGATTTTCCGTAAAATTCACGGAACCTCTACGTTAATTCCCTAGTTAGTTTTATGTACTTCCAGTTTAAATAATTTTCAATCTCCCTTTAACTTAATTTGCATAATGTGGGTGTTCTACTGTGTATAAAAAAGATGTTTAAAGAGGTTAAAATATTTTATACTCAAGCAAGATTTGAACCCGAGACAAAAAGTTGCAAGTTCACGACCCTTTCCACTTACCTAAAACTCTCACATAGTGAATATGGTATAACTTTTGAATTTCTTTGTTAGTCAGATAAGCAACCTTTTTTGGTTTCGATTGAAGTTAGTGTATTTTAAGTGTTGCTAAGTGTTACAGGCGCCTATTGCTACTTTTTAATGTCTGAAATAACAGGTCTTAGTGACACCGATAACATTGACTGCCGCAGAAACTATAATTTTCAGGTTACAGTGGCAAATGGAGCTTCGTGTAGACTCGCTATTGTCCGTGCCCGTAACCCGAAGTTATAGAAAATACTGAGATTTGCCGTATTTTGTATTTCCCTTCGCACTTGACTCCGTTTTTCGCCATTACGGATTGCATTTCCGTATATTTACTGTGCATTTTCGTAAAACTTTTAGTAAATACATGGAAAATTTTAAGAGTACAGTAGTACACGGTTGCATCGCGACGTTTTAAACCATAGACTAAAGTTGAGGTTGACCGATTATACGCCTTCTGCGCATGTACCCAACATTGATCTACCTCAAACACAACTGTCAAAGTGTTTGTAGACACGCACTTTTCGCCTATTTGAATTTGAACAAACTGCATTATGGATCGATTAGAGCAAGTGAACAAACATCTAAAAGCACTTGTTTAACCAACAACGTTCTAACCTCAAATCCTACCCACGCCGTGTTTGCTAGTCGTGTTGGCAGAAAAGCAGATCAATGGTTGGGACACGGAGAATAGTTGTTCGCAGCCAGTAATATCGGTCTGCCTCATCTTCAGTGTTTATGCTCTAAAAGAACGATTGCGTGGTGCCACAGCACAGATATTTGCGTTCTGAAGTCATGACGTATGTAATAGCGATGGTTATTTAACAAAAAAAAAAAGACCTTTGGCAAATTCTCCTGTATTATTAACCCTCAAAGTCTGAGTACTGAATCTTGTTACCTTCGGTATACGAGCATACTTGTGAATAATTCAGTTAACTATTCGAACGCCGGGTATTTTCGAGAACCGTAATCATTTTTTGTACTACCATGAGCTAGTATTATCAGGCGAGGAAAACGTGGATCTAGAACTGAAGTAGGGCAAGCGAGATTCGTTTATTTAAAAAAAAAACCATCAAGACTGGAACATTGAAAATCCTAAAACCTTCAAACTGACACGAATGCTAACAAACATGTCGTTCTCTTTTTGATGGGGGCAGATTTGCGTGTGAATATGTAGAGAGTAAAGACATCACGCTGAAAAAAAATTGACTTCTTCACAATTACAGATTGCGCAGTAGGCTATAAGTTGTTTCTCATCCTCTCATAATTCGTCTATGGACTAAAACCACAGACATCAGATCATAGACTAATGATGAGGTAAATCGCTTATTCGTCTTCTGCCCATTTACCCAACATTGACCTACCCCAAAGGAACACAACTGTCAAAGTCACATGGTCAACAGTGATGAACGTCTTTGTTTACAACTTAATTTTTGAATGACAAGCGCTATTAAATGAATAAAATATTTTTACCTGTTTCAATTTAATCAAACTACATTACAAATTGACTAGACAAAGTATACATACATCTTAAATCGTTTACAAATCAGTTTTCTAACCTAAAATCCAAACCATGCTGATTTCGCTCGACGTGTTGGCAGAAAAGTAGTTCAATGTTGGGACACGGAGATTGGTTGTGCGCAGCCAGTGCGATCAGTTTACCTCATCTTGAGTCTATGCTTCAGATCAGGATCGATACTATAGGTGATTGTTTTGTGTAACACAAGGTGAGGCAAAGTTATAATTATGTTGCTATAATAAAGTGTATGGTGAAATCAAATTTGGAGCACTTGTAGAGAGTCCTTAAAACACTTTTGAAACGTTTTTACAGAATAGGTGTTTGGTTTACTTATTCCACTTAAAACGAGTTGTATACGTTCACCTATGGTGATGTAAGAAAATCGATGTCAACAAATACTCACTTGGCGCCAAAAATGCATTAAATCACGCACATAACGCCACAGCACTGGAATGTAACACTGTCGCTATCATGAAATTGGCGTTGTTCGAAAAAAAAAAAATTGTACACGAGTTGATTGCATCAAATAAATAAACAACGCCGACCAGCCCAACGTCGGCTGATCGAGATATTGGTTCCACATGACAGCTCAGGAAAAAATAACCAACGGCCACTCCATGTTTGCAGGCTCGAATATTTATTTCTTAAACAAAATAGGGATAGAGCGCGCATGCAAGCTGCCCAGTACCATTTCCAATGTTCTAACAGTGGGCTGTTTCATTGCCAAGAAGGCCGCAGTGGTGTAGTGGTTAGACTACTCGTCCCCCACGGAGGCGAACCGGGTTAAATTCCCGGCCGGGTCGCTCCCGGATTTTCGCATGTAGGAATCGGTCGGACAATGCCGCTAATCGGCAGGTTCTCTCAGGGATCTTCCATTTCTCCCATCCTTGCATTCTGACGCTGATCCATTTCCGCCTCGTTTCACCCTCATCGGCTCTCAAGACCCTGTTGTTAAGGACCGCCCAAACTCTCCCCTCCACTCCAGTGTTTCGCTGCCAACAGCACTGTCAAAAACAACGGTCTGGATTCAATGTTGGAACACTCTTTATGTAAGTGCTTTGATACGTTTTTACTCTTCTTGTAAACTAGTTTTAGTACAACTTGAATATCCTCAATTTTTTCAAAACTTTATCTTCATAAAAGCGGTAGGATTTTCGAAGAACTAAACGTAAACAAACGTGTTCAACACTGATTTTTGATAGTTCTGTGGTTGGTGATGCGTGAGCCATCCTTGGGGAATTAGCAGAAGACTAAAACATGTCCAACTATATTTAGCCTGTAATTGCTCCCTTGGATTGAATATGAAGTAGATAGATTTTTAAGTATTCTGTGCAAGTCTTCAACATTTGTTCAAGAATTTGTTAAACATTTATTTAAGTTTTATTTTAGGCATCTGGACGATTCATTATAAAACACAACCTTGAAATAAGATTTGTCATAAGCAATGTGCAGTATGAAATGTGCAAATAATAGTCTACGTCATAGTTAATTGAAAAAAGTCGTAGAATTTCTGATTTCATTGGTTACATATTCTGTGAATAATACTCATCACTTGCTTTTATGTTATAACAGCATTTACATCCCGCAAATCACACATTCAATTATTAAAATTTCTTTAAACTATATGAGTAGATAATTTATATAACTTTTTTGTACACTACAGTTGTGTGTTACCTAATTCCCAGTTAGTATGAATTTCTCTTAACAATTATGCAGTTTAAATATGTGGATAATAATTTCAATTTTGCGTTACTAAATAGGGAACAGAGATTGTCAAATTCGTTATAAAAGAAATGTTTATTGTTAACTTTCTTAACTTTAAATAGTTCCCTACAAGAAGTTGATTTATTAACTCTGTCGAAAATTATTATTGATTTTTATTGGATTATACTTTCTGAAGCATTTCCCCAAAACTATACCATGCAAAAAAAAGCCGATTTCAGAGTTTTGTTAAGTTGTCTACTATTTCGCACAGAGTATTTCTCATTTCTAATTCCTAACGTTCACTCCCGGTTAAACCATAGACTAAATATGAGGTAGACCGATCTCTCTGGCTGCGCACAAAGAAATATCCATGTCACAACATTGAACTGCTTTTATGCCCAATACAGCTTGCAAAATTGGCGTGGATTTGGTTTGAGGTTAGAACACGCTTAGTAAAGAAGTGCTTTTTAGTTGTTTTTATACTTTCACTAAACGTATTGTAATGATTTTTGTGTAAATTCAAAAAGGTTAAAGTAATTTAATATTAATAAAATATTTTAACCAGTTTGAAATAGTGCTTGTAATTTTAAAATTAACATATAAACAAACACGTTCATCACGGTTGACCATATGACTGACGGTTGTGTTTCTTGATGGTAGGTCAATGTTGGGTACATGTGCAGAAGACGAATAAGCGGTTTACCTCATGTTTAGTCTATGGGTTAAACGTTTGTCTATGTGTAGACCAACCTCCTCCGTTGCTTTATCTGTATGGGAGTATTGTTAGGCTTCTCGAGCTCTGCTCACTGAATTTCATGAATTTGACTTAAGTTATGTTCGAATTAATTTATTTGCTTTAAACTAATTGTTTACTGTAATCATTACCTCAGGGATATTAAATTTCCTAGGTTACGTTTATTAACAACTATACCGATATTTGATGTTACCATTAGTGCTGTCAAAAGCACGTGTTCCCGCAGCGACGTGCCGTTGGTTTTACAGGCCTACCCCTCCACACAAAAATTTTATATTTTGCGTAAATTAAATAGTGAATACACTTTAACTCAGTCCGAGAAGTGTACTGAAATCACTTATTTACGTAAACATTGTGCTAACGTTAGTGAAAGCAACGTGCTTCTGACAGCTACAGTGGAGACGCAGCCGTTCATAGTTGCGTTACAAAGATTGTAATTGCGCAGCCGGCATGCGCATTCTACCCTACGCTTTCTCTGCGATAGCGCTTCATACGGAATAAATTACACATTGGCCTTTATCATAGGTATAAAGTATCATAGAGAACTGAATGCATGTTTTTTGCGAAAAGTTTGTGTAATCACAAATCTGGCGACGGGTTATGTTTTTGTAAAACTGAAAAAAGTGACGAAATATTGCCGAGGTTGGAAAAACTGAAGACTGATTAGCATATTCATTGAAGCTGTCGTACGCGGTTAGTAACTTGGATTCTCATTGAAGTGCAAATCCTTGCAGCGGTGTTAGCAATGGGCGACGTCGTTGCAGATAGTTCCGTGACTGTCCCCGGGCTGTACGCCCAGGCCAAGAGTCGCTGCTGAAGAACTTGGGGTCGGAGGGGGAGCGACGCAATGATATTCCTCGCGGAGGCTGCCGAGGGCGTCGAGGAGCTGCTCAGGTCGTATCCGGAGTGCCCCAGGCTGGTCGGCGCTCGGTGCGCCCTGCGCTACGAGCAAGCCAAACTGACGGCCGCACTCGTCGACGACGACGCCACCGTCCACGCCATCAGCCAGCTGCTCGAGACGGTGAGAACGTGCGCCAGCAAGCCGCACGTCGTGTACGTGGCGCTCAGGGTTGTCAACTACCTCGCCTGCCTGCTGACGAAGAAGGGCGACCTGGAGGCGTCGCTTCGCTTCCTGGAAGAACACAACGACATCTACGAGAAGTTCAGGAAGCTCGCGGAGGCTCCTTACACCGGGAAGGGCCTGCTGCAGGAGTCCGACGTCGTCCTACCAGGTGACGACGCCGCCAAGAGGCTGGAGAACCTGCAGACGAGCAACCTGCAGATGCTGGGATTCGTGCGCAACAAGCAGGGCGATCTGGACGGTTTCATGCTGTGCCGGCAGCTGCAGGCCGACGTGGGCCAGCAAGGTGGTGCGGCTCGCGTCGCACTTCCTCTACGAGGACGTCTTCGGCGAGACGCGGCGCTGTCTGGCCGCCGCCACCATCGTCCTCGACAGCTGCGAGGGGCGCTGCGACGCCAGCAAGGCATTGCAGGCCCACGCCGACGTCTCCTGGTGCTGGGTCAAGTACGCGCTCGGGCTCTCCAGAGTGTCCAGGAGCAGCGTGATGACGCAGGCGTTCGACGACCAATACTTCCACAAGCTCTGGGAGTCGCCGTTCGACGACGCTGCCCCCAGCGGCGGTGCGGGTAACTGCGAAGGCGAAAGAAGGTAAAAGCTGTAGCCAGGCGGTCGTGAAACACAAACTGGAGGAAGTTTGGAGAATATAGGACAAAAAGACGGTCGTAAAGTATATTGAAAAATTGTGTGAGGATATAAAGAAGGTGTGCAAGATCGAGGCAAAAGTTCGAGGAGACGGTGAAGCGGTAATTAAGATGGAAATAAACGGCAGAGAGAGAACCGAGCACCACCAGAGATCTGCCGACGAAGCAGCGCAGGGCGACGGCGGCGACGACGCGAAGAAAGCAGCAGCAGCGGGCGTGCAGGAAGAGGACAAGGCGGAGCTTGCGGAGGACTTCCGGTTCGCAGGGCTGGACACGGACTTCCTGGAGGACATGGTGCTGGCGACGTACATCGAGACGGTACAGCAGGCGCACTACTGGCAGGCGAAAGGCCTGCCCGTGGAGCCGTGAGACGCGGCGCTGCAGCTGAGCGTGCTGTGCCGCCACCTGGCGTTCTTCGAGCGCAACCTGAAGGAGCAGTACGCGGCGCAGCGGGCTCGCGCCGAGACGCTGAGGGCGTCGCTGTACGGGGGCGGCAGCGCCGATTGGCTGCGCGAGCTGGTCGAGTCCGAGGTGGAGCTGGTGCGACTGCAGCGCATCTACTGCGCCCCCGGGGACGCGCAGCACAAGGCAGTCGCGCTGCAGGATCTGTACGCCCGCCTCACCCTGCTCTTCTTCGACCCCTTCGACGCCGCCACCCCGTCTAACAACTCCTGAGCACCTGTCCCCTTAAAATGCATCTTGTGTGCCAATAATACTGGGTGAGTCCTTTAAAAGAGGCCCCGTGGGACATGTGCCCGCAGCATGTCCTCGCCCGTGCCTTTCACAACTTTTGGTGTCGTCTGCACACCTGCCTCGAGGTCAATGGCGGCCACTTCCAGCACCTACTCTAGGTATTTTGTTGTCACACTGGACTGTATTTCCTCATTCCTTCGCTCCGTTGCACACGTCCTACGGGGCCTCTTTTAAAGAACTTATCCTGTATAACATAACTGACCTTCCTAAATACGCGGGAAACAAGTAATCCCTTGCGCATATGCTGGTGTGTACATTTTAATTATTATCTACTAAGTTAAAATCCGAGCACAATTAATTCGTAGCTTGTACAGACAATATCAAAATTAATGTTTCCTTTTTAATAGTCTTATTTAGAAATTGTCAATAGCATAATCGTTAATTTTCAAAAAAGATCTATTTGTGCTCTGAACCTTCCAAATGTATCAAGTCTCTTTTTAGCCAACTTTCTGAAGGAAAGACAGGCTTATGCAATCACCTGAATTTCTATCTGGAATGCATGCCTGCCCGCCCCTCTATGTTTACTAAACTAAGTAATTGATTTTACATTTGCTTTGTATACTGTCAGAATCCGATCATTAAATTTGCTAATACATAAAAAAAATTTTACTCCAAAAAAACATGGAGATTTTATGCAATATCTCGGGGACCAATCAACCGATTTTCACCAAATTCTTCACACGAGTAGTACTAGAGTAGGTCTTGTAAATTTACGTTTATAAGTTGCTCAGTTGATTATTTTCAAAATGACAACCCTGTGAATATTTTAGGTTAGTAAATCCTATCATTCGAAACATTAGACTAATTAAATTCGAAGTTGATGCTCGAATCCGACCTCCATAATGCACAGAATATTATGGTACTGTGTTTCCTGGCTCGAGTCCCGGGTAAGGCACGTGTGTATTTGTAATTGTCTCACTACTGTTACATGTGTCTCTTGTTTCTTCTCTAATGATACTGCTTTCAATGAGACAAATCCTACCTACCATTCTAGTGTAATTGAGAGTAAGGGGTGATGAAATAAAAAATGATTGTGATGTAAGATGATGATAATGTGAAAACATTACAGAAGGGTGATTGTACTACTAAATTAAATTATAGCAATTTAAATATGTTGAGGGCGCCTTTTCAGATGAATAATATCATAACCGGAATAAACGGAATAAGTAATGATAAGAACTCATGTTACACAAGATCTTTAAAACTAGCAGTCATTCATATGTATTATTCTGAAGAACAAGTGCATCTTAACTAAGCACTCTATATACAAAGAACACTAGACAACATATTCTACCGTCTTTTAACAAGCTTAAGCAAACTATTTTTATTGAAAAAGGACAGGTTCCACATTAAAATAATATTCAATGATTACATGAGCAAAGCGATGATTATAAAACTGCTGGAAGTTATGTCAAATAAATTAGATGAGTTTAGTTTTAATGACTTGAAAACGATTACCATCATCCTCATGCATATTCATCCGTATGCATGACTGCGAAATCATGTGCAGCTGGCACTTTAATAATCTCGCACTGTTTCTTGGAAATTGCTAATAAATAAAATATTTAAGTGTCCGACCAGTCATAGCTCAGTCATTTTTAGATTCACGATACCTGGTCCATTCTCTCTAGCCTCTGGGTATCTGATTAGCTTGCTACTGTACTTTGAAACACATTCTTAGCTTTAAGCTGATACTGCATGCAAAATAGGATATTGCAATCATACACTAATTTGCGACGACTAATAGACTAGAAGTTCTCGATGCCTTCGAAGCGCAGGGAACCAGAGCAGTTTTGAATAGGATTCAGACGGACTCCCCGGTCCATCTCGACGCCAGCTAAGTATAAGCCGTTCTCAGCAGTTGAACGGAACTCCAGGCCGATGAGACATCATCCTTTTAATCAGTTTGTGCCGTCACGGAAACTACCTAGTCCAGTCATGCAGTCATCATCTCCAGAACGTCATAACTGTTTTACTTCTCCAGCCAAAAACGTTCTACTCAAAAAAAGTTTCAAACCAAGTAAATGAAAAAAGCTTTCACTTAGTAACAATCCCTGTGATCTTCATTGTATATGGTCATTAAATTGTTCTCCATGTCAACATTTAGTATACGAGACATTTAATAGGAATTCATCAGTTTGTATGTGCGTTAAAAACAAATCAAACATACACGGATGGACATTTGAAGGATATGCTAATTTATGATGAAACAAAATAATGAGTGAGATAAGTGAGGAACAAATGAAAGGGAACCCCTTACACTAGCTTTTAAGAAATTATTTAAAATTAATTGCACCTATGTTAAGGAAAGTAGGCTCATTAATTAAATTAGTAACTTCTGGTTACAAATAGTGTTGCTAACCACGGATTCTGCTTCCATGTTGTAATATACAGCATTGAATCTGTTGAAGCTAGGCGTAAGAATCTGCTTTCTACTAGCCTTGGCAACGCCCTGATAATTTCTTCACAGATAATAAAATTATCTCATTAGTCATTCGCTCAATAAAAGACGAAGAAGGGACAGTGAAGACGAACGAAAAAAATACCACGGAGGCAAATACGATAATGAGTACAAGCAAGACGTTTTCATTACGCCATCGCCTTCGCCTACGTCTCTGCTTACAGACCTCGATCTTCCGATTCATTTTTCTGATACTTTATTCCGTGTAACAATTAATTTATGAAATATGTTTTATAGCGTAGGCCTATATCTTGGTAGGTATGGCAATTCAGGGTCAATGTTCGAAATAATGTAGGCTACCAAAACAATAAAATTATTATCTGCACAGGCTATCTGTATTCTTACGAGTCTCCTATATCTTATCCATATTCGTAAAAGGTGGAGTTCTTGATGGAAATTTAAAGAAATTAATTGAATTACGTATTTACAATGCTATTAAAATACACACGGCCTATCCCTACTAATCACACTTATTATTTCTAGCGGTGAACTGTGCTATTGTACAATGATAAATATTATTATAATAATATTCACTTCATAAAGAAAGAATCAGCCCTGTTTTAAAAAATCATATAGGCATACTTAAGAGACAAAATGTGGTGACATAATTAAAAATAAAATTGCCGCATTAAGTATAATTGTAGGGACTTCCATTAAATACTTAATGTCGTATTTGAAAAAAAGCATGTAAAAATAGAGTGACGTATGTAAAGTAGTAGCGACGTATATAAAATGGCACAGAACACAATTCTTAATGCAAATCGCTATTAAAATTAAAGTTCTTATCATTGTCCTTGTACTAGTTACAGTCTGTTAAACTTTACTAATTAACTACACATATGGGATAAAAATGTTCACTGGCATACATTCCGACATTCACGCTTAAGACTCACTTGCTTACAGTTCGGCCAGTCAGTCTCTGTCTCTGCTCTCACGGACGATCACACACTGTGGTAGCTGCGCCGCCTTCAGACGTCGAGAGGACCGCCCACGCCCGTGGCGGGGGTGTGCGCGCTCCTGCCCACTCAAGACTGCCGGCACGGAGGCGTGCCGCCGCGGCTTACACAGCTCCGCTTACCTGGCCCAGAACATTCTTAGCGTTTCGAGTTGCGCCGAGAGGGCCGCGGTGAACAGAAATTCCGCGCGATCGCTCCCAAGCCTTCATCTTTTCCAGGGAGGGGAATGACGTCAGTACGGTTAAGCTTCGCACACAATAGAAAACTTTAGCGTTTAACTTTACGTTTCCTTTCCTCTCGCGAAACCACCAGTACACAATACAATATTGGAAAGTCAGAGTTTAAGACACTCGAACATCGGTTCTGCGAGTTTCGTAAAAATATGTATCTTGTTATGTAAATAATTATGTTGATGTTATCCAGGAATATATTTTACGTACCTTTTTTTTTACAAATAGACTTAAAATTTAATTTATATTTATCTCAAAACAAAAAACTCATTTGTTTTCTTTATTATAATATGTCAACTCATATATTTTCTCTTCACATTATATTTGTTTAATTTCTTTAATTTTAGACGAGCTTTGTTTAATATACCGAGATTTAAATCGCCATACAGTAAAATAACGCACTTTCCATAAAGCCTCTGTTCGATTCTTGGCAAAGTGGCTGCTTGACTTTGACTTTAAATTCCAACTTTTCGAAATCGTAAAGTCAAGAGTGCTTGACTTTACCTTTGGCAGTTCCATTGTGTCAAGCTCCATAAGAAAGAACATGTCGGAAAGCAAACGTAATGTCAAATCGTAAAGTCAAATGTTAAAGTTTTCAATTGTGTAAGGGCCTTTAGCGTTAGCGCGACCCGCGAAGTGGTTTTCCATACTCTCCTTTGGGTACTTGTGATGGCGTTCTGTAAGAGGACTACGCTATGCACTACCTGAGAAATGTTGGGAAAAGGAGGGAGGGGGGCATGGATGGGAAGCAGCCACACGAAACATTATTATAGGCTATTCACTGTAAAGTGAGCACTTTTGAAAGCTCTCTCGTTTGGAATAAGAGTCAATAAATACATTTTATTGTAGCCTTACACGTTGATTTTCTTGTGCGGTGGAATACACACACTATTTTTATTGCTTACGTGGTAATACATATTTTAAAAGGTGGTCAGAGGATAGAATATGGCTGAAAGAAAAAAAATAACCAGGGCCTCAAAAATGCTCACTTTACCGTGAACAACCTGTAACTTACGTATGAAATGTGTAATACTGCAAACATTAATAGACCTACTTTTAAATGACGTCACATATACATTTGGGTATGTACAGAAAAGTAATGCGAATAGACTTCTTCCAGAAGGAAGGGAAGGGAGGCTGGGCTGTACATGAATCAGCCTAATTAGCTTCAGTTTTTAATTTAAGGAAGAGCCCTCAAGAGGATATCGAACGAACTGTGATCAGACAAAGGCAACAGAAACGTGCCAAAGACTTCACGAAATTTATGAGTTTCTAGTTATTAATCAGATTCACATACAATAAACGGCCAAAAATCACCGGATACCCATTGCCCCCACTAAATATGCCCAATATAACGATATATAAGGGAAAGACCAACGCTCGAATACCATAAAAGGGTTTTCTATCTTAAGAAGTCAGAGTACAGTAGTGCAGGTTCGTAAGGTGCAAGATTACAGGGATCCACAAATACTGATGTTCAGACAGAGGATCATATTAGTATTTCAAATGGAAACTTCATGGAAGCAATGACCCCAAACATCGGTATGGGATACCCAATAAACTAATTTATCGTGACCACGAACTCTGAATTATGTTGTACGAAACAGCCATGTCAACGAATGCACAGGGCTTCTGTCGCAGCTCAGTTTTAGAGAACAAAAAACTAATGAATGCTTCTCGAGTATAGGGTACACAATTTGCGACTTTAAGGAAATTTAATGCTCCTCCTTTTTAATGAAGTGTCCTCTTTTTCTAGAGTGAATGTCTTCCTTTTCTACCTGCGGCTCTACCTCTTGGTTTGGATTTGTGTGATTTGCTTCCATCACTGGGTCGTAGAACTATGGCATGTGCCGCGACATTTTGGGCGATAAAACGCTACCCAGACTGTGGCAGCTGTTTGCAGTAGGCCCCGTCATGTCTCGACATGAAAATTTTGCTGTCCATAGAGCGAGGTCAGTTGTGTCGTGGTTTGAAGATAATCAGGAGCGACTACCTACCCGGCCCAAGCGAAGTATCTTTGCAATGAGCTGCAGCATTGTTTGCGTGCCAGATCCACTCGACCGACAGACGAACTCCAACTCTCCACTATGCAGCAGGAGGAATTGAAACAAGTCTCGTCATCTGTGTACAGGAAAATAGTGAGGAACCTAAACCGATTTGGTATCGTAGTAGTAACAGCATATAGAGGTCCGACCTCGTATGTGTTACACGACTGATGTCTTTGGAATCAACAACAATCTGTATCTAATGATTTTCGTCCACACAGTGTATTTTATGAACCCAATCATGATCCTACCATACGGCTATCGCACTGCAATGACATTTACACTTAACTAAAATTAAAGGTACTGCCTTTAAACTGCTCGGCGTAAAATCCCAAAAATATAGCCTTCGCGATTGTTCAGCACAATCTTAAAATAAGAAACATGTTGGCTCACAATGTGAACGTTAAGACACTAGCACCAACAGTCAGAGATATGCCGTGGATAAATATATTGATAGCTGTCAGTTTAATACAGCAAAAGTAGGTGAACGTACTTGTCAAGTCAACGTAAGCTATATGCCACTCCCATTCCTGGAGTCGAAATAAACACCTCAAGACGAACTAACATTTCTACCACGGGCATGCTCATGTTAATCGAAAAGGCCACAATGAACAATAATGATGGACGTGTAAATTTGTCGATTATAGATTAAATTCTAGAAGTCGTGAGTATTGCAAAATTCAGGAAACATTGTCCCAATCGAATATTTTAATAATTTTACTTTTCGTGGTTTCGGGAAAACGAATGAAAATTGAAACCGAATGCGAAAATGAAGGAAAGGAAAAGGGGAATATTTGAACATTACGCTTCTTCGACAGACACGTAAATTAGCTAAATCCTTTGAGCACCCTTGCAACATCAACAGACTCTCAGGGACTCTTCGGGGGCTTAGAAAGACGAGAAGTCTTAATACGCGAAGGCTTCGCAGGATAATAATAATAATAATAATAAAGAAAACTCCGCCCTGTATCCTGCTGACGGCTTGACGGATCGGGAATGGAAAAAGCCTTCCCCTTAACCATATTTCCAACGGCGGGCGACCCCCGTTGAAACTCCGACCACGGCAACACTGAACGACGAAAGAGCAGCTTACAAGAGAAGAAGAGGAGGAGGAGGAGGGAGAGGGGGAGAGAGAGAGATGCGGCAGAGGTTGGTTCGATAGCCTCAAAACACGAGGTGAAAACTGAGAAGACCCTTAAATGGAGTTAAAAAGCGTTTTTGCATTCACCCGTGGCCCCCTCCCTTTTTTTGGCTCTCCCACACTTTTTCTTCTAGCACCGGCCTTCACGCGTCTTTTTCAAACCCTCATCCGTCAAGTTGTCACAGCGGAGAAAAATGGCGGGAAGGAAGAATAAAGTGGAGGGCATCAGGGAGGGGCAGGGGAAAGAGAAGAGGGGGTGACAAATATCGACACGTGATCGATCAGGCACTAAGACCCGGTGCTTCAGGGCCTGGCTTGGCGCTAATAGAAGTCGGTGCGGCCCGACAGCACGATGGAGAGCCTCCGACGAGGAGAAAAAATAAAGTGTCTCATAACGACATCTCTCGAGTACTTCCAGAATGACTACGACGGCAGGCAAAATGTATGGTCGGAGCGCTAGTTACATAGACTTGAAGTCGTAGGTACGTGTCCGGAAAGCAGTTTCAGTAGAGGCGCTCAGCAGCAAATTCACTAAGGGGAGAGGTGGGTATAGGCTGTTCATGTTAAAGTGAGCACTTTTGAAGCCCTAGCTGATTTTTTCCTATCAGACATTTTTCTACCCTTACACCATTTTTTTAAAATAAATACTGCCATGTTAGTATTAAACTCAGTGTAAGTATTTCACGAGACTCGAAAATTAATGTCTAAGGCTACAATAAAATATATTTATTGACTATTATTTCAAACAAGAGGGCTTCAAAACGTGCACACTACCACGAATAATCTATAGCCATGGACACTTCATTAATTACTACACAAGTCCTTAAAATTTACTATATATATACTTTTTTTTATCATACTCGGCGCCTACTGGTAGCATTACCCTTGAAACATACTACATGCATACATCGCCAATATAAAAGCATACAATTACGTAAATCGTGTTTTTGCACCGTAATAATGTTCATTCGGCAGGGGGACCGTGGTGGTTTAGTGGCTAGACTACCCGCCTCCCTCCTAGGCGAACCGCGTTCGATTCCCGGCGGGATCGTTCCCGGATTTTCGCATGTGGGAATCGTGCCGAACGATGCCACTAGTCGGCGGGTCTTCTAGGCGACCTTGATGTTGAGTCGCCCATATCACTCTGCTCCTACCCGTCCGGTAGCCCCGAGCATGTAATAAATTTGTTATGCGTAGGTGTAGCACAATAAATGGATACATCACGTGGTCCAACTCCAGCGCATTTCTCGTATGCCCAGTCCTTACATGTTCAGCGCTGAATACAGTTTATTTCGAATGTTTCACACTAAATTGTGCACATTTTCTTCTTCGCCGGTACAGATTTTCTACTTGACACTTGTTTATGGCACTGCTTCCACTCACGACTCTTCCGCATACAATGGCTGGACTTTCTTTGTGGCAGAATTTTGGATTCCTGTTGTGTTTCCAAGACTCCACTCCTCTATGGGGGCTTGCAGTTAGGATTTAATTTCTCTGGGCTTTCCCTGTTCGAGATGTTCTTATTCTGCTGAGAGCTTTTGGAAAAGGTGAGAAGAGTTTTCCACGCTCATCTTACAGCTTTGGTGTTGATTGTTGGCAGTCTTCTGGAAAACGTTCTGTCACATCTCTTACACTCATCTGACCACTCAATGTGTGGTCCATAACACTTTTAATCAAATTCTCGCCCCAAGAACCCTTGGTGGTACATCTTACTTTGAATTTAGGCATGACTTATGCCTTACAACTGTAAAATACGACCCCATAAAATGAATGACAAGCGCCTTCGTCCTAAACATAAATGCTTCTCCGTGACTACCCAAAATGTACTAGATCAATCTAATGAATAGTACATGGCAATGGCTTCCAATATCCCTATTTCTGCATAAATTGTGTAAAAACACGTTATTAATAAGATGTCTGAACTGAGTTTAATTCCACTTATCCTCTAGTGTATTAAGATGTATTCAGTATGTCATAGAAATCTTTACCACAGAACAAAAATTGCCAATAGCATATACACGCCCATGAACAAATCTCACTCAGTCAATTAAACTGTATGGTATATGGAGGGAGTTTAAGTAGATAGATTTGAAGAGATCGGGCGCATAGAGCATGTAAGTGATGCTGAGCGGTCAGTTTTTTCTTGATCTCTCATTCTGATCAGGCATCGGGTCGGTGACTTTGACCTGGGATGACCTAAGTGAAAAACCTATATGAATATGTATATATATAAAATTAATGCATTGGATTATACATAATAATTATAATATAGAATAATTTCACAAGTTCCATAATTATGTGTAGTCTATATATTTTTTATGACTATTTTACATATGCTTACAAGCATATCGAAATATTATACCGGTTATGTATAGCTGCCTATCTGCGTATTATTCTAGTTATCTGCGATTGCTTCCAGAGCACTTTCATAGTTTTACACTTAAAATGTAATGCAGGGTGGCATGTGACCATAAGCTGGGCTCGTTACTAGACCAGCACTAGAAATCTTCCGCCAATTGGTAGGATGTTTCGCGATGTGTTTTGTGAAGCGATTGGAGAGAAATGAATGGTTCGCGAAGTGCTCCTCTAACGGGAAACATGGCGCTCCGCATCGACGATGTTAGTGAGCGTGCCGTCGGTTCGAGTCCCGTCAGCTGGCGCGACACAGTCGGTTGTGGGCATGCTCGCGAGCGTGCAGAGCCTGTGGTGTGTTTTCTAGTATCTAGCCGTCTGTCTCGAGACTTCGCCGGGCAATAGATTTCCGAACAGCATCGGTCATGTGCCATATGAAGAAGCATAACTATGGAGACCTCCAATGCTCAGGGGTCTCTGTCTTCAATAAATACTAAGCCAAGGTCATCCGGATACATTTGGTATTTTGACTTTTCTGAGGAACTGAAATTTTTTTTATAAAAATCTTTCAAATATCCTCGTCCAGGGTTAGATCCATACCCTTGAGAGGCGAAGGCAAAGTAACTTGCTAGAACAACATTGACTGTGCTGGAATGTAGGTGATTATAGAGACATACTTGTGGAAGGGTGTCGGGTTATACATAACTTTTTTCGGTGTACATATGTGCTCTATATAAGATTCCGATAAAATAGGTTTGTATGTGTTGCTCAGATAACAAACGAATTATATGCCCAGACATCAAACCTACCTGGTATTGTTGATCGGTGTTGATTATCAGTTCGTCTGATCAGTCTTGTAGTTCAATTGGTTTGGACAATCTGGTTGGTCGGTTCGCCTTGTAGGCTGACATGGCTTTTTGGTCTGATCGGACTTTTTTCATATCCATTAGTCTCGTCAGTTGTTATATCTTACCAGTTAGTATGTCTAGTCAGCCTTGATGGCCGGTTGGCCTGGTTTGTTTGTATGTGTGTTTGGCATGGCTAGCTGGAATGGACAGTCTGCATGGATGGTCGGCCTTGTTGGTTGGTATGGACACTATTGATAGTTTGTAGCCTATGGTTGGTCTTTATGTTTACTTGGTCGCCCTTGATATCAGTTAGTCCGTTCGGTCTTGTTGGTTGTTAACCTGTCTGTATGTTGCAATCTTTGTGTTTGTGATAACTGGGATTTTGACCATGGTGGCTATGGTTAGTATAAAAGACAATGAAGCATCTTCACTGAACTGAAATTGTAATAGTAAGCTAGGTTTACTTATAGGTACCAGTAAATATATTGACATCGTGTTAAGAAAATGACGGCAATAAAATGACTTCTCATATAATGCGCTATAAGTGCCTGTTGTGTTAACTACGATCTGAGTTTGGCTGGCGCTATCTATCGTCAGTGGTTCGATTACAGTGACCAACTATACTTATAAAAATGTGTTATGGCCTTACATGTTATACACACATTATCAACTGGACACTAGCGACCAACCAGTAGTTTGGTTTTCTGTCTCTGTCTCACACTCGCTCCCTGTCGAAAGTGCGTATTTCGCCTTGTCTGGCTGAACTCCCCTCCACATTTCGCAACGTATTCCTCCCCTACCAAGGTTTGCTCCCACCCCTACACAGCTGCCTACTGCTGGCACCCACCATGCTGACTGCCTGCCGCATGTCTGCTCCTCACGGTCGCTCTTCAGGGAAGTGATGTCTACGAACCTGGTAGGTTTTCTAATCCTTCCAACGTTTTCCGTAATGCACGTACTCGTTCGTTCTTATTACATTTGAGTAAGGTATGTTACATGAACGTTTTCATGACACATTGGACATTTTTGAATGCCTTGCTTGATATAGCAATCGATCACTAGTATGTAATATAAAACTACAAACGTTTTGTCCCATCTGATGGCATGGTCGCGAATGCCACTTGACATACAAAGGAGTCAACATGGCTGTAGCACGTATCGTGGCAGAGTATCTTCTGCCCCCATTCAAACAATAAATAAAAGGCATTGAATATGAAACACTATAAACATTTTCGGACAAAAGGAAGTAATGTAAAACAACTATGGTTTAGATATTAGGATACGAACACCCAATACGGAGCCAACAATATAAAGAGGGGATGTTCTTCCCTTCCTCATCATAAATCCGGGCTATGGCACATATTACTTCACCTATGGAGCACATCCAAAGAAGACTAGTAGAAGTGTATTCTACATACACTATAATACTGTATGCTACTGCAGAGAGTATATAACGGCATACTACTGCAGACAGTATAAGTTTTTGTGTAGCAGTTTCCAGGTCATCTTCCCTGATTCATTCCCTAAGAGAAAATAAACAGCTTACCCTCGCCTTAGTTGCGATAAAATTTTTAAAGATATACCTATCACTCCATATTTGTGCTTATGTTGCAGTACTCAGTTTTCTTAATTTAAAGTATTGTTCTATTAGAAATCTATTTAAACTGTTTGTTAGCCATTATTCTTCGGGAAGTGGCAAGGAAAGAAATAAACACCGTAATATTTTGTTTTTAATAATATACTGCTTAAGGCGCAGAAAAAAATTTGTGCGAAAAGTTTATTTTTTTTAATCAAAAAACAGTAATTGGAAAATAATGAAAATTCCTCCTAGTAATGGCACAAGGAACAACATAACTAATAAATACACAATGCAAATCCAACATACTTAGTAAGTGAAACTCAGTGGATGAATGATAGTATCGTATAAATACATAATAGATAAAACCGTGACTATCGCTATTAAATACCTTCATTATTCTGAATAATAGTCAATAATTTAAACGTTAATGCAACAGGAGCAATAAATTTATATCGATAGATAAATTATTAGAACATTGAAAAATTACATTAGCATGCCAAATCTATGTACAAAATCCAAACTAAGTAATTTTTTTAAACAAATACATTAATAGCATTTGCAATTATACTAAACTGGCAAAATAGTAACTTCGGTAAAGATGTGAGAAACTTCAAATTCACAGCTGTTTTTATGCACTTGCATAAATACACCCTTGCATAAATTCTTGAAAGAAGAAAAGGTTCAGTTTGTGTACATTGTCCCGAAATGTTGACTCAATCAGTACAGAAACGCAGAAAAGTTCCTTAGAACTTTGTACCGCTTAGATATGATTTTGGTAATATTTAAAAAAAAATTGAAACTAAATTAAGGAACAGGATCCTGGTCTAAAAATTTACGTCCGCATTCTGACACTAATGTAATATACTGTCGCGCTCAGGTGACAGTTTCACTAAATGTCTCATAGAAATTTATGTCTGAATCGTGGCAGGAGGAAGTTCACCGAAAAATGAATGTAAAATACAATTTCTGACAAACAAGGCAACTGAATGATGGCAACACAAAATAATTCTAGAAATAAGCAAACACAAACATTCATCTTTAAAAAAAAAAAAAAAAAAAAAAAAAACATGAACACAATTTTGCCCGAAAAATTTAAACTGATTTACATCAAATTAAAATAGAGGCATGAAAAAGAAAAAAAGAATAGTACTCAAAAATGTAAGTAACATAAATAATAATTTTAATAAATACAGCAAATATTTTCTCCATGTGACATTACGCACCTTTCTATGTCGAATGATTTATCATAAGAATGACAAAATTTAATTGCATGTTTGCATCATTATTGAGACACCTGTAAATGTCATGAATTGCCATGTAGAATTTAAAAAAATTAAAATGTGTTTTTAAATTATTTTATAATCAAAACAATGAAATGTTGTTCCTTGTTTCTACATCTATTGCCTTCAAATAAATTTTTTGGCACAGTTCTCTGTAAATGAGTATTTTTTTACATAGCAGAGTCTTTCAACATCTTTACTTTTGTGTGTTTCGTAGTTGTGGCCTTCGCTTGAGCTCTTGTTATCCATTCTGGATCTCTGATTGGCATTGAGCGTGTGTGGCGGGGGTCAATGGGTTCTGGTAGTATGCAGTTTATATAAAATTTGGCAGATATGGTTTCATTTCCTCCTTCAAGAAATCCTCATCTCTCTGGAACTCTTAAGAATTCGACATCCTTCGATGACCAAATACAAAAGAGGCAATACTCCCTTCCGGTCACACGTAATTGGCATGGAACTTGATAGTGATAATTATGCCTTCTGTTAATATCTTGACTATCTGTTTTTTTTCAAAAACTCCAACATTCCATATTCAGCAGCTCGTCGTGGGTGTAGGTATGTTTTCAATCCTCCGAGGACATTTTATTTCAACGATTCCTTCAAGCAGTTACTATCTTCCGGCGTTCTTCTAACTCCTCTTGGTGACTCACTTTGCTGTCCAGTTTTCCTTTCCAGTTGCTCACGTTTTTCATTGTTTAGAATTAAAGTGGCCAAAAACTCTTCTGCTGTTTCGGTTTCTTCTACAGGCGTGTCAGGCGCTTGGATATTTGGGCCATAATCTTTGTCGGCTTTTAGTTTCTGATCTCTTCCTGCAAATAGGCTACATCTTGTTTTTGGTCTTTTGTCTCGCCTTTCCCTGTCAAGGTTAACTTTCCTTTTTCTGTTCTTCCAACAGGTTTTCGAGAACATCCCTGGGCTGGTGCCAAACATGGTTTTGTGGAGCCTGTACTGGGCCATGCCGGCAGGTATTATGTTGCACAATAGCACCTTGGCATCTTGCTTCATAGCTTCTTCTTGCAGCAAAGTTGATTCTTTTCCCACCTAAAAACTTCGCAAGAGCATGGTTGAAATGTTCAGCATAGTTGCTGTCCACATCTTCCAGCAAACTTTATAAATTTCTGCCCAGTAACCGACTCGCGTCCTTAAGGTTTTGAAACAAACCACATTCTTCTAGGTCAGGAACTAAGTTTTTAAATTCCTCTTGTCAGTACCATCGCAAAAGTAGTTAGCTCATCTGGTGTGGTCTCAAAATACATGATGGGGCCCATTTAATATATCCTCTTTGAGAAGCATTATTTTATCAGGGTGGTCTTCTCTGTATAGTCTACTGCCTTTGTAACAGCATATCTCAGTCTCTCGAGGATTTCTTCTATACATTTACGTAAAACCACTGGGTAGCGGCCTTTGTTACTTGCCTCCAAATTTCGCGTATTTTGTTTCAATAATTGCGCAGCATGTGATTACGGCACTCTATTTTCTTTATGGGCAAGTTTTTATACGACCTTGTCAATAATTGTTTTGTTGACACCGCTGTCTCCATCTGCAATCAAGTTGCCGTATCGTACTCTGAGCATTGCTTCGCTGGATTCAAACCCTTTTGATATGTTTGCAGCTTCCACGATTGTTGAGCTTTGACTTGAGCCCCAGTTTTTGTAATAAGTACGAGCCGTTGCTTTTTCTCCAGTTTTCACAGCCCGGAAACACAGAGTGTAGTATTTATTTTTATTCCCGTGTACATAAATTTTCTTGTGTGGTATCCCACAATGGCGGCCTAAAAAAATCAGCAAAGTTACTAGTTTAAATTGTTCATTGAGAGTGGTAGCAAGTTCCGTTTTTTATGTATTCCCATGTAGCAAGAGACAGTCGGCCGACTGTCATTACTGGATGACTACTGGTCCAGATAACTTATGGATCTACACAACTGGCCCTGATATGGTTAACTGCTGGCAACTGGACATTTGGCATGCCATTTATGGCACGCTGATGGAATGTTGATGGAAATGTAAGTGATCGTTAAGAGTAGGTGAACTACTAATGGCCCATGAATGGCTTACAAACTGTATTCCAACACTGACCGCACATAACCTATACTTATTGCTGGCGAAAGCATGGGTAGCCATCTGTAGGCCATTTAATCGCTGTGAAGTGGTACATTGATGGACCATTGCTGGTGCCTTTATGGCTCCCAGTCCTATCAGGTAGCTACTTCAATACAATAAACATGTCTAATATAACAAATGTAGATCACATAATACAATAAGCAGATTATATATGGCAATATACTGAAGTACAATACTTGCTGTGACTTAGCGACTTGTATCGAATAACTTGACGTATATGCGTTTTACATATACGACTGACTATATTTAAAATGTGCGGTAAAAATAAAAATTAAATTACCTTCAGAAAATTAACTTTGAAGATTTTTGTTGCTTTACGCCACGAAAATATTATATGTCTACTGCATTTCAGAACAGACAAATAGCATGCAGGTAACATGCGTACCGCGAGATATTATATTAGAAGCAAGTATTTGGGTTAATATCGCGATTCAGGTAGAAAGTTTACTCATAGCGACATAGTTTTTTTGTTTAGCTGTAATATTATGTTAATGTTTATTGATACTTCAAGTACAATTATATACAAAATTACTTCGTACGTACACATACACGGAGTAATGGTTAGCATGTTGGGCTGTCAAAGTAAGGGGTGATTTTTACATCGTATTAATATGTTCAACAGTGAAATGAAAAAAAATAAAAGATTTGTTAAGAACGAGTTTAAATGAGATTTTTTTAAAAAATTATGTTTCACATTTCGTGAAAGCTATCCATGGTCATCTGATGGCTGTGAAATGGTACATCTATGAGCTATTGCTGTTATAAGTATATGGACCATGCTTGGGCCATTTGTGCTCACCACATCTGGGCCAGTTAAGGATAGAGTATGGCTAGTAAGTTGGCCAACATTTTTACGACTTGGCATACGATTCTAAACTATAAATACGTGTTTTGCTAAATGGGTTATTTTTCATGTACATGTACACAATAGTATAATGTCAATTTTTCTCTGTAATTTTTTTTTTCTTTTCAAAATTTGTAAATAGCCTACGTGTATTATATTTGAGGCCAAAATATTTAAGTAGAAAATAAAGCCGTATCCAGACAACACAACATCGTAACCCGACACGCCACCTAAACGCGTCGGTTTGGGCGGGAACTTTTAACTTCGTTGCGGACAAATTAGCGTAACCTGAGTGTTGCATGTATCACGACGCTGCTATTCGCTTCTCGTCGGTATTCTAGCATCACATCAAAGGCGTTGGAGGGTGCAGTCACGCGCTGCTCTGGACATATATTGTAACTTCATCGCGTCGGATAAGGGGTATTGTGTATTTTTTTCAGTCACCTAAGTTTAATCGTGATGGTGTTAACTGAAGGGAGGAGGACTCTGTAGTTAATAGCCGTGTTCGAGTAAAGAATATTGTTTTGGAGTGCAACTCACCCACAAAATTGTAATGAAATCAGATGAAATAAAGACCTAAAGTAAACACCGAAACCCCTTTTCAAATAATTAAAAATTAAAAATATTTGTCAAATGCGATTTAGAAATTTCCTTTATAATCTATTATAAATAAAATTTATTTTTCAATTCGGCTTTGTTAATTATTTCGGAAACTTAATTTTTAATTTTCTAATCAATTATTAATTAAAATTAATGTGTCAATCTAATTCTTAATTTTTTTTTTCTAATTGCAGTTCTATTTCTTTCCCTTGATTCAGTGTGGTAAATACTAAAACGTTGTGCTAAAATCTAATAAGTTACTTTATATTTGTAATTGTCCTAAATTTGTTTTCTAAGCTTAATTCAAATCGTGAGTACTGATTTGTTGTAAATTAATTTTGTAACTTAATTTATAATTTCACTTTTTTATTGTCTTTGGATGTACCCTGTGATGCAAACTTAATTTAAAATGTATACGGCAATTGTTCAAGGGGATACCCGATTTGTAAAATTTATTTGAAAATTTACGATTACGTGCTTTTAATTTGTAAATTTAAAAAAACCTGGTTTGAAGCACGATGTTTGGAGCTCTCCTGTTTCCCCTACCATTGCACTCCATCGCTGCTCCATCCCTTCCTCACCTCACCTGCTAAGCAACACGACAGTCCCCGGCTGCTGGTTCCAATGAGTGCCATCCTCATCCCATCAACAAATACGTTTATTTTCGTTTACTTTACTACAATGTTTTGTCCGAGAGCCGAGTTTCTTGGAACGCACAAGCGCATGCGGAAGTGAGAGGGCTATTTCACTGCTTGACTTTAGAAGACACTTGGATTTCGTTTTGTAGTTATAAGTCCCGTAGTAAGTCTGTCTTTAGATAATGTAAGGGAAGGATATGACGATTTTTTTTTTCTCGGTATTTGCTTGGAGCGATTCCAGAAAATCTCCAGACAAACAGAATCAGAATGCCCGAACTCTGAATCTATCCAGGTCCTGTAGCCTACAGTCTTGTGGGTTACCACTGCACGACTTATTATAGGGAGGCTTTTATAATTGGGTTCCCGTTAATTTTCTCGTCGTCCTCCGTACGTATCTGCAGGAACCCATACTTACTGAGAACACGTGTACACTGACTTACGTGGCGTATTGGGTCGGGTATCAAGCTTATGCTATGTGTGTGATAGGAATGTACAAGCCATTAAATTGCATTTCTGTTTAGCATTAATTTAGTTTGCAAGGCATCACCTTCGTAGAGCAACGAAGTCAGTAACACGACGGTTAAAAATTCGTCAACATAGCATCTAAACCTAACATTCATGATAAACTTTGTGACATTCAGGATATATGCGCATTTAGATTTCTTCTTGCTGAATCTGGAGGAACGCTTCATGTTGACCACTATTTCATTAACACGGCGCCGGCGACAAACATGAGAAGCATGAGAAATACCAGATCAGTCGGCTGACGAGGATGGAAGGGCGTGGTGCCCCACAGGGGGTTTGGCGAAGGAGGGGTAAGTAGACAGCACCTTTGCCCTGGGGTGGGGGAAGAAGAGCGAGAGTGCTGCCCGCTGGAGTAGAATGGCGGAACTAGACCTTTCCGGTACAGACGCGGAATCCCAGAAAATAAAGGATTTTTTTCATACTGATTTCTTTAAAATGGAAAAGAAAATCATAACAATTAAAGTACAATTACAAATATGTCGTAATTCTGACTAGCCATCTGTGAAAAATACTCACGAAATTTCTAATTTGGTGATAATTACCATTAATTTTTTAATTATGCCATTACATGAATTTAACGAACGTTATTGCAAATTCGAACGCTAACAACTGTTTCAAAATGATTAATCCTAAATAAAATGCTTTAATCCCGGCGCTAAATGTATTCACTATTTGGTAAATAGCAGGCAAAAGTGTAATGAAACCTCCATAATTTGCAGCTAACAAATAGGGTACAGTGGAATCTGAAGGTTCGAAATAACATACAAGGTTTTTTAAATGAGATGCTATCTTCCAAAATCGCAGACATGCAACAATATTTATTCCTAAATTCAATGGTCGCCGTCAACATAAAACATTTGGTTTAAATTGGTTGAATGGTTACTGAAGTATAACATCCCCAAACATTTTAAAGATGGTCGCCATTTTGAAAGTGAGTGCCTGGCGTTGTCGAGCAGCAGGAACCAGCAACCAGTGTGGAGCCGGGAGAAACTGACTGTACTGCGGCCATTCACGAGAGAGCCGCGAGGATCCCGTTACACACGTGATGTGACGTCAACTGCACTAATACATTTGTTTGAGTGGCCGACGTGTAAACTAGCAAACGATTAGGTATAGCACAGAGGAAAATACAGTTCACCTAGCAACAGTTCCCCACACGCCGCTGGTTGACTTGTATGTAATCGCGGAAGTGGAGGATTACTGACATTGTGTTTAGTAACATCCAGTTTTATTTTCAAAGAATTCTAAGTTACAGGATATACGACGTCCCGACGAATGTACCCGCATACAGGGCAAGTCGTTCAATCCCAGGATACGGGAAATTCCATACAACACGGGGCAGTTGGCAACCGTAATGCTCATCAACTTGACGTCCTTCCCCCGTCCGGCCATCCCCAAATCCCCGGGAAAAGCTCTCAGACACGATTCGAAGCGAATCAGAGCGGAAGGGACGCTGTTGCAATAACGAGGTTGCTGAAGCGCATGAAGGGTGCAATTGCCTCGTCGACATGGGAATAGACCGCTTCTTCACTTCCTTACCGACGTTGACGCTTTACTGTACATAGCTTTTTTTTTTTTCTTTCGCGTGGGAGAAACACCGGGAGCGTAAAACTACAGTACAAACAAAATGCTTCGGACTTCTCATTATCAATTTCTACTCGACTTCAGTACGCTTCACGGATAGCGATATATTAACATTTTCTAGCTTTCAATACCTCGTACAACATCTACACAGTTTCGTTCTTTCCTTTGATAAGCGAAAAGCATAGGATGCAAACTATGTCGCAATTACCGCGTATAAGTCTAAAACAAACGCTTCAGTTTACCACTATTTAAATGTTATAACTTCAAACAGACAATGGGACAATTATTCGCCATCAATATCACCATAACTGATCCTAGCTGGTCTTTAACATAATCTACGTAGCAACGGGTAAAGCCGGTGGCCAAGCGGTAAGCACGCTGGCCGCTCGACTGATGGTATAAAGTTCGATTCCCGGCGGGGTCACCCTCAGACTTTTATCTATGGGGAATTGCCATTGGTTCGTGAGTCTCTCGACAGATACATTTCCTTCGCTTTTCCATCTCCCCTCTGATCTCATCACACCTCTCTATCTTCATGGATCAAAGATGAGGCAAAATAAATTTTTCTCTCTGCGCATGTCCCCAATGTCGACATGACGATCACCAGCTGAATTGTCAAAATCAAGCGGTCAAACCGCGAAGTGAAAATTACGTCACATCTGGGTTTTTCAAACAGATCCGAGAGTTTATAATCCTCAAAATTTCCCATTAAAATTTCAGCCAGAAGAAATGCGATATCTTCCCAACGCACGAGCAGTCCATTGTTGGAACTTGAAGATCAGTTACTTCTATGCTGGTTCAAGCATTATACCGTGTGTTCCTTCTACAGTTCATTCCCCGGTTGGTGGAGTGTAGTTTAGCGGGCAGGTTTGGATGGTTCTTAACAACGAGGTCTTGAGAGCACATGAGGGTGAAGCGAGGCTGATGTGGAGCAGCACCAGAATGCAAGGGTGGGAGGAAACGGGAGGTCGCCGAAAAGGAAACTCCCGACCAGCAGCATCGTCCGGCACGATTCCCACGTTCGAAAGTCCGGGAAAGGCTTCGACACTGATCGAACCCAATTCGCCTTGCTAGCAGGCGAGCGCTCTAGCCGCTGCATCAACCATGTACCCCCTCCCCTCCCGCATCGCCCTAAAATCCAGCTGATGGAGCAGGCAACTCATTCGCCCGTCAGCTTCCCCTCATGTGTCATATACGACCTTGCTTTAGTGGGGGGCACAACTTATGGTTCGTTAGATCTTTCAGGCACATGCACGGATAGTTTTCCAAAGGTTTATTCCAAAGGAGCGCAGTAATCCAGGCAAAGAAAATCTATAGACTATGTGAGCCCCGTTTGATTCAACAGTCTGGTTAAATTTTCGCGCAAAAGTGGAACTCTTGAGACGAACGATTTTCATCCACTGGTTCTATACTTTCATCGTTTCTCACTAGCAAACCGAGATCGATTTTCGGTGGGGTCACTTGCGGATTTTTGCACGCGGGAATCGTGCGGGGATAGGCCATTGGTCGGCAGGTTTCCTCGGGGATTTCCCGTTCCCTCCGCCCTTTCATCCCGACGTCGTTCCGTACTCACCTCGCTTCACTGGCATTGGCTCTCAAGACCTCAGCGTTAAGAGCAGCCCGAATCTCTCCACTGTATTAAAGAGTTAGGATTTGGAGCATCAACTTCGGTTGCAGTCAGTCTAATGGTTTGGTACAAAGAGTTAGAGATTGCTGACCTGAAATACACCATAGTTTGTAAAAATTACAACACCCAGAAAAAAAATGGCCCGAATGAATCCAATCTCGGAGGATGTGTAAAATAGTGTTCCACCAGCAATAAATGATTAGGATTGCAGAACGTATGGCGTACACGTAGGCCCAGCAGCGCCCTCTCTTGTGTGACCGGAAATGTCATTGTTACACCAAGCTATGTCAGGTGAACAGCAGTAATGCGAGTTCGAACGGGACAAAATTATAGATCTCTGGGAAACGGGTTTATCATACCGTAACGTTTCGGCTCGTACAGGACATGCTGCTACGACAGTGGTGCGTGTGTGGAACCACTGGATAGAAGAGGGTCGTACGCAGCGACGAGCGGGTACTGGACCAAGCAATGTAACCATAGCACAGTATGACCACCATCTTGCCCCCATGGCTGTAAGGACCGTACAGCCTCGTCCACAATGTTGGCTCAACACTGAAGCACTGCAACAGATGTGGACATGTCTGCGTTGAAGGTTCGACGCCGTCTGCTGCGAGCTGGACTGGTGGCACGCATGCCATTACATCGGCTTCCATTGTCCAGTAACCAAAAATGCCCTAGACTGCAATGGGTACGCGAACGCCGTCGCTGGCTTGCTGAGAGGCAACATGTAGTGTTTTCGGACGAGTCCCGCTTCAACCTGTCCTACAGTGACGGCCGCATACATGTTAGACGCTACCGTGATGACCGCAATCTAGCATGCAGGATCGACAAACACCAAGTGTGATGGTTTGGGTTATCATTGGATACAACATGCGATATCGACCCCTACGTATTGAGGGCAATCTGAACAGCAACATCTACATCGGGGAGGTTTTAGAGCCCAAGGTACTGCCCCTCCTTCAGGCAACTCCACATGCCATATTTCAGCAGGACAATGCCCGGCCACATATGGCGAGGGATATGCAAGCCTTCTTTAATAAATGACGCGTACCTCTGCTTCCCTGGCTGGCACATTCGCCTGACATGTCGCGCATCGAACATGTCTGGGATATGTTTGGTCGGCGATTTGTTCATCACGGTCCTCTAGCAACCACTGTTGATGCTTTGTGGACTCGCATACAAACCGCGTGGAGGGAGATTCCCCAGGAACATATCCAGGTCCTGTTTGATTCCATACCACGGCGTTAGGGACTTTGATTGCAGCACTTGGGGGCTTTATACCATACTGAATTCTCAGGGACAGAGATCGTGTACAGTTTTGTAATCCTAATCAATTGTGTATTGTCATGTACCTTAACTGTGGTATAAAGTTCATTTCAATCACATGTATCCTTGATGTTGCATTTTTAACAAACGTTAATTTATTTTCAGGGCCATCATTTAAAAAACAAGAGTGTGAATCACTTAAATAATCTGAGTTGCACTAGCCTACTGTATCACTATTATTTGTGCAGTAATTGGGAGAAATCAGTTGATTGGTTCCCGAGATATGAAAGCAAAGATTTTTTTTCTCATTTGGCGCTATCACACTAAAAGTCGTATAACACCAGGCTTTATTATGCATAAATGACGATTCTAATAGAGACTGTCACCATTAAGAGTTTGATTGAATGTGGACAACACGATTGATAGATGACAGCTTAATAAATTATTTATATGAGACCCATTTTGACAATACGTGTCTAAACCTTTTAAATAACGTACGTTTACAAGGGTTACTGTAAGAATTTTTGTGTAGAAATTAGCTAACTGGCTCCCAAACTCCAGCATAAATATTCAAATTTACACCTGGCAATATCTTACAAAAAGGCGGGAATAAAAGCCTCTGTGTAATTGTATGTGATTCTTCTAATCGATGCCCACCTAAACATGTAATTTTACATGGCCTAGCATAGCACTACTTGGATGAAAATTTAGAGAGTATCGATTAATATGGCGTATAAACTCGATATATTTATGTGATACTGTCGCCATAAATGACGGAAAAATTAATCAATACCTACATGATGCTCTATCAACATGCAGAATTTGGTTTAAATCGGTTGCATGGATCTCCAAATGCAACATAGCACACCAAATTTAGTAAATTACCGCCATTCTGAAATTAACAACATGGCTGATCGAAAACTACAACAGCCGGATTTCCTTACGAAGTGAAACTCATTTCACGAGTTCAAAAATTCTTAGGGGGAACGCACACAAACGCAAAGAACACACAAACATGCACAGACAGGAATATTAATTTCATATTCATAAGTATAACTTTACTTAAAAAATAAGATAAAATAACACAAGTAATTAAATTATCCCTGTTGAACAGGAAAAAACCGTATTTTACTAACGAGGACAAATTTATAGTGTAGCGATCATAACTTCAGCATGATCACATGAGATCGGGTTCGTGTTTAGATCTTGAAACTTATGGTCAGTTTAAAATCTAGGGTAAAAATTGCATAAGGGATCAAGTGAGCTTCACTGACTACAGTATAAATATTGTATTTTACGGAATTGTGACCAATCTTGAACATGGGGATCAGAGAGTAAACGAATTTAAATATTACAAAATCTAATCTATTAATATCCTATATCTTAATGCTACTAAATAAATTATTGAAAATCATAAATTGTCTTTAGTGTATTAAAGTTTTTAGGCTAAACTAATTTGGAAAAATGAATATAGTGTAATCAGTGATATTAGCAAATATGTCTATTGAATGTGGTTCTATGTCTAAAACATTGCAACTAGCAGTGCGTGCAGTATAAATGCGTTATGTTATGATTGAATAGTTAATAACTCCATGAGGATTCATAACTTAGGAGGTCTATTATTGCTTACATGGGCTATAGTTTAAATGGGACTATAGGGCGTAGAAGTTATTGATAATAGTTATGTAATGAACACCATATAAAAGGGGTTTATTTAACATTAAGGTTGTATAATATTATTTCAATATAAATACTATGAAGAACGAAACAGGAGGGTGGGGGGTTATTCAAATATACTGAAGAATTGTTTATTTTAAATTGTAAAGATTTAACCAGTCACATATTGAGTAAAGTCTAATTGGAGAGTCCCCACCTTGTTCATGATTCCGGAGACTGATTACGATGGTGGAAGTCGACGGCCCGGGACTCGCCCAACTTCAGTGTTATTCTCGTTCCAATGGTCCGACAGCAAAGGACACCGCCCAAGGGCCACACTGCCCTATATCGGCTGCGTTGTCCCCGTTTACCGACTGTAGGAGGGTGTTTCCGTGCATTGCGATTGCATAACTAATTTCAGCGATCACGGCCCGTGTCCTGGATAAATATGTGAAGGTGTGATCAGGCAGGCCGCTCACCTAAGGCCTGATCAATACACGCAAAAACTGTTCACGATAAAGTGAGCGCTTTTGAAATCAACCGTAGAAAAAAAAAAGACACTGCTCCTACCTGCATATATTTTAACGGGCGCACAGAGTGACATGCACCCAGTAAAGTTGGCAACGATGAATGGAAAGTAGTTCCATATCTTAACGTCGAATAAAAAGTGTTAGGTAACCATTTGTGGTAAATTTAATCATTTTTATAGCTTTCAGTTTTTTTTTTAATTCATGGAAGTGTAAAAATGACCGTATTTGTAAAATATTTATTTTTGTAATAATTCCACAGTATCACCTGATCGACGCATGAGTAAAGTGACGAGGCGCATGGCAGTGTTAAATCTACATAAGGCGGAAGAATGCAAAACGTGCATACAAGCAGACCTTAAGCAGGGCTTTCAGAAGTGCTTACTTTATCGTGAACAGCCTTTAACAATATTACCACATAGTGATAAATGCGGTTAAGTGATTACAATTGAGTGTTGATAATGACCGGACGTTACACTTCCGAAAACCGTATAACATGCAGATTCGTTCATCGTGGACTAGTACATAAACATTCATGTCGAGCTTTTTTAACTACAGAATACTTCTCTGTATGAAAAAGTAACGTTGTGATTATTGTTAGTGGTCTTACATTCCTGTAAAATGTTACTGCAAAATGCTCGGAGTTTCCATTAACATAACTTTCCAAGGAAACTTAGAATAATAAAAAAAAAAAAACAACTGTATGCTGACGCTACATTAACAACAATTTTGTTCTTACATTAAAACATTTTTTTCCGGCGTGTCTCAGTAAGATCGATGGTTGTAAAGGTGCATATTTGCACATCGTCCCATTCTACTTCCGGCCAATCTCGTGCATCAACAACATTTGGTTTGTATTTTTGTAATTTTCAGTACGCTTAAGCTACTTTTCGTATACGACGTACATTAAATAATTAAGGTTAAGTTGTGCGAAGTTTGTTTACAAGATGTGCAGCTATCATCTTTAAGGCCCTGTCACAAATGTACAGACGTGTCTGCTTGAGCCGTTCGACTGTGCTGTCAGTCCACGCTGATTCCAATCACGACGAGCCTCGCACGCAACAATAAGGTTGTCTGAAGGATGCCGTTTAACAAACAGTGCGTCATTTTTGTCTACAATTTTATGTTTTTGCTGTCTCTCTGGCGTTTCTTCGCTATATATTCTACTTCTTTTCATCGATATTATATAAAAATTATCTTAGCTGCACTGTATCACTAAGCAAACAGTTCAGCTGCTCATATCGCTAAAAATAAATGAATCTATTAGCTACTACGTAGGCTATTTACGAATCGTACCTTTTCGCGCGCTTTATTTTTCCTTTCTGTTTATAAAGAAAGCATCTCATTGGTCTCGGTGGAGATGACGTCAGATGCCGTAGGTACAGTCCGTCATGTCTGACCCCGAAAAATAAAGTCTAGCGTTCTCCAGTCGGTCAGAAGATTAACGTCACGTCTGCACCATCAGCACCTGACGTCACAGGTCAAGTGAACCAATCACGGCGACAGCATGGTCGGCTCGGACAGGTCATACAGGTGCATCTGCTCAATTGTCAACCAACATGTCCGAGATAGGCGCACTGTTGTCCCGCTTTCTTGTGCACTCAAGAACGTATTTAATATAGGCTGCTCACTGTAAAATGAACACTTTTGGAAGCCCTGCTCGAGATCTACTTGTATGCACGTCGTGTATTCTTCCGCCTTATGTAAAATTAACATTCTCATGGGCTTCATCACGTTATTCATACATCGGCCAAGTGAAACTAAGACATGATTAGGAAAGTAAATATTTTTGCAAATCTGCTCATTTTTACATTTTGGCGCATTAAGGATAATAGAAAGAAAAAGAAATAATTTAAATGATCACAAATGGTTACTTAGCACTTTTTATTCGACGTTAAGATACGGAACTACTTTCCCTCCATCGCTACCAACTTTACTGGGCGCATGTCACTCAGTGAGCCCGTTAAAATCTATGGCACGCAAGAGCAGTGACATTTTTCTAAGGTTCATTTCAAAAGTGCTCACTTTATCGCGAACAACCTTCAACGAAATATCATCGCGCGAATATTTCCAGTCGCTGAGTTACTGCAGGCAACGGGACCTGGAAAAAAAAGTCAACACTTCTTGTGACTCACGACTTTCGCCTTCGGCAAAGGGATGAAGTCTTTCTCCCCGAGGGCGAACCCGGCGGAATCGGTTCTGCGCATGCGCGCGACTAATGCAGGGGCTGCGTGCCACCCTTCCGTCTCTCGAAACCCCCCCGAGTCGTTACGGAGTAACGGGACGCAGCGGCGCGTGGCCAGCGCGATTAGCGCGACGCGACTGGCGATTCGCGCTGCTGATGACGTCATCACCGAGCGGCTTGAGTCTCCTATCAGGCGCGCGTGCGAGACATGCTGTCTTGGTCCGGCCGACCCTACAAGCTACGTCCCTTCCCTCAGTGCCACAACCAATCTCATTCCTTCATTATAATTTTTAATTTGTTTCAAGCATAGTTTTAAAATTCGTTTACAATACAGTGATTTCGTATAAAAAAACGGACACTGTACACACAAACGGAATAAGCGAACGAATCGGAATGAACGATTGAGACGGGTGTCTCAAATTTGTCCTTCGCCCCCGTGCCCCCTCCCCCAACTTTCAACAAGTTCGTTCTTGTTGTCGGACGTCAAATTAGATGGAAAATGAATTGAATATTACTGGAAATATGCCTTCAAATTTACCGCATTTTCCCGTTTGCTCGTAAGTAATGAGTAAAAAGTACCCTATTTCGACGCGACGATTTTTGCACACATTTCTGGTTTTCGTACGGCCAACGTATTTTGGAGACGCTCATGAGTTTTGGAAATTGATAGTAAAAATATTTCTGGATGAGTATTGACTTGAGAATTTCTTCTGTCCCGTTGGACAGGTTTCTGCACGATCTAGATGTTCACTAACTACGCTACGACGTCGTCGTTTCACTTACTTGCCTTTTGGTGGAAATTGGCGACATCTGGGTGAATTCTGCGTGGAATCCACGACGAACGGAGATTGGAAATCAGCTGGAAGCGACGCCGGTGTGTTGGCGATCCAAAATCGCCGAGACGAGTCGCGTAGAGGCGGTGCCTGGCTGCCCTGACGAGGGCGGACTGAAAGCTGAGAACTGCTGCGACGTAAGGGTAACTGGCGCATGTGCGGTGCTGATCTAGCTGGGTCCGTTCTGCGTCGACGCATCGAGGAAAGTGAGCACACCCCAGCTGCTCTGGAGGTCGGTAGGATGAAGAAAGCCAAGGGGTTCGTGATTCGCTACGCGCTTGTGAGTTTTCAGCTATTGGAGTATACCTCACTCTGGTGACGTTTTCTGTGATGGAGCCTGGGAATGGACGCGCAATCAAGAGCCTAACGGTGATTGGTTGAACATTTCAGGTTGTAAAATTGTGTAATTTTGTATAAATGGTGGTCGTGGAGAGCCAGTCGGGAGAGATGGCGGCTCCACGAGAATGAGACTGGACCTTCAAAAGTTAAGTTCATGAACATGTTAGTCGTTATGCCCGTTTGGCAATGTAGCTTTGTTAGGGCTCGGGACTTTGAATTTCTCTGATGCAAGCATTTTTCTAAAAGAAATGGTGGTAAATTCTCAAAGGTATTTTTGATGGCATTTAGTAATAAAAATTATGCCAATTTATTTGTGTTATCCAAGACCACCGAGTAAATTCCTAAATGTATTATTGATGGCATCTAGTAAGAAAAATGATGCCTATTCATTTGTGTTATCAAAACCGCCAGGAAACGTCTCGTAATGGTAAAAGAGATTTTTGAAAAGGAGTTTGTCTTAACATTCACTTTTAAGTTGAATTTGAAAATGGGCGCTTACACTTTGCGGCTATTGTCGAATAATGAGATTGCCATTTAAAATTGTATTTTGTAAAGAAATGAATGGTCATTTTAGTGCATTGTGGCCCCATTTATAAATTAATACTATTGTATATTCACTGTTGTGTAGGTCAATCCGCATTTTGGGCGAGGATAAATTAAAGTTAACTTGGAATTTGACACTGCATAATCTGGGCATATTGCAGATAATTTTTGGAGATAATTTTTGCTCATTACCTGTCAGTACAAATTTCTGATTGGAGTAGTAAACAACGTATATTCATGTATATATGGCAACTTATAGGTTGTTTCAATTGTAACTTATGAGTACAATTTATAATTGTGTTAATAAATCCACACTGGAAGTTTTTATGAAAAATTAATGGGTTTTAGTGTTAGGTCAACATCTCTTTGTCAGCATAACTTATGATAAGTATACCTACGAAACATACTTTGTTTATGGACCTGTGTGTTATTTTCAAAAATACTCGTAATAAAAATATTGTTCTAATATATGCAAAATTGCCATGGCAAATGAAATCGCCTTATGTTTACATGGCAATATATAAATAGTAAATCTTTAGTGCTTGTTCTCTTAAATGTTACAAATTTTCAAGGGTGTAAACGATAACTGTGAATACACAGTCCATATGTCAAAGATTTTGGCTAAGGTGCCTTTGTGCATATAGAACAAAATTGCATCAAATATATTTTTCAAGTTTACATATATTTTTCCATGTTTTATCCTGTTGTTTACATTGGGATATGGTTCACAACTATTCTAACCTGGAAGTGAACACGAATTTTGACACACTTTTTATTCTATTCTCCGCCATTTGCAATCAAGGAGAAAATTACATGGTATGAGGTGTTTAGTCACCACCTATTGTGACTGTTGAGCAAAAAAAAAAACTATAATAATGCTTGTAATTTCAAATTAAGATATAAACAAACAAGTTCACCACTGTTGACCATGTGACGTTGACAGTTGTGTAGGATTGGGGTAGTTCAATGTTGGGTACATGCGGAGAAGACGAATAAGCGGTCTACCTCATCTTTAGTCTATGGATGCCACGCGCCTTCCCATCATTTGCCATACATCCTCGATAGAGCTGAGGCCTGGAGATGTAGCAGGCCAGGGTACAATGCGTAAAGAGCACGCTCGTTGCACTAGCGACATAGGACTCGGGTCATCGTGCTGGAAGACTGGCTCCTTCAGTGTGTCGAGATATGGTCAGATGACAGATTTGACAACGTCGCGGATGTACGAGACACTCGTCACTCTCCCCTGCGATAAGACACTCGACCTCATGGCTACATACCAGTGCAGGTGAGTGTTGCTCTTCCACTTACGATCAGTGTGTCCTCCACACATGTACCATCTGTGTTGTAAAACTAGTTTTGATTGGGCGATGTTTACTAGAGGTTCTTCAATGCATCTCCACAAGTCTTGACAAATTGTCATGTTTTACAGGACGTGGTTATCTATACATAGTATAAAACAAACTCACCCGGCCGCGTGTCTGTGTATTCGGCTAACGCTTCTAAAAATCCTTTATGGATTTTGATGATTTTTACCATCATTTAGAATATTTTTCGAGGAAGGTTTTAGTATATAATATATTACTATTTGATCAAAGGATAGTAGAGAAACGGCGACGTTTTCTAATCAAGTCGGAAAAAGCAGCTTTTCGGGCGCTTACGCTGACTAAACCAGAAGAGATACACCAAAATAATTTACTACAGAATTGTAGATCTCAAAAACGTCTACAAAACAGTCCGCGACAGCATATATTTATATTTTAAGGATGATCCACAGTAACCATTTTTGTCTTTTTAAAAATAGGTGTTCACTTACGACGACTTTGTCAACAACGCAGTTTTAATCATATGTTACTTACTTTAAGAATTTTGTGTATATACTTACTGCAAACCTAAACAACGCCATATTTGTAAATCGCAACCGAGCGAGGCCGGGGCGGGTCGCTAGTGTAGTATAATACAAAGAAACGGAACTTCATAATAGTGATACCATGCACATATATTTTAATGAACGGCACTTTCCATGGCGTATTATTAACAAATTATGTTACAATTTTCAAAAATCACGCGAGCAAATTTTTTATGTATTTTTTCTATTGTAAACACCATTACGGGAATCGTTAGCATAATCAAAAATTGCGTTTTCAGAATGTAAGTTGACCGATGTGTTAATTAGCTACGAGTTGAAGTAACGTTTTCTCTTGGGCCAATATTATTACAGGAGAACTTATGACTATAGTATGTGTATCGCCATGTCCGTGCTTCCTATGCACTTGTCTATGGGCTGTTATCATAACTGCGCAAACTCATTTGCACCCGAATTTCCCAACATCGTATTTCAAACAAACAAGACCACTTAAACTGCTGTCGCCTTTATGTTCAGCTATACCGATAACAACCATTCATAACTAAGATTGTAGCTATTTGACTATACAGATACCCGCAGGGGACACTCTTTATGTACGTTATGTAACCAATTCTGTACACTGTACAATGATTTGGTTATATATATATATATACACACACACACACACATATATATATATATATATATATATATATATATATATATATATATATATATATATATGGCAAACAGAACATCTCAAAATCAAGCACAAAGTCTCATCTGCATTTTTTATTTTCTAATAACGTATTAAGTCTTTCACTCCCGCACTGTATGTTATGTCTCTCACGTCGTCGAGAATATAAAATAAAACTTATTCCGTCCACGAAACTACATATGTCATCTGTGTCTAAAGGTGTGGACATTTAGCGAATTTGTTTGGCCACAAGCTATGTTTCAAACTTACATACAATTGAGTTTCTGTGCAAATTATACAATTTGGTACAAACGCCTGAGAATAATAAGAGTCAAAATCAAGCTCGCAAGTAAACGAGAACCAAATTTTGGCTACTCTCTAAGACAACACTTAATATCGCGTATTCAATATAACTGGTAATTTCAGCCGATCGGTCACTGATATCACGAAATTTCCGGACTCTGGCTACTAAGGTTCAGTTACTAATATTACATTTTAAAGTGCCTACATTATTGATTTCAGCGTGAATTATTTGAAGCGACAGTGCTAGGTCTTTATCTTCCCAACGGGAACTGTGGGATGAAATTCTCCGCAGTCGGAAAAGAGATGTAGGACCTGTAGTGTTATAACTCAAAAATAAATAAAATAAAACAAAAATAGTACAACAATTTTGTAAACAGCAATGGGCTATCTTCACAGTTATTATCAGCGTATTTTTAAATGAAATTTATAATTATTACAACTATTTCTACATCCCTGCTAACGCTTTTCTCGATAAACCGAAATAACACTACACGTTCTTTAATTTATTTGGTTAGCGAAAACATCATAATAAATTATTTCACAAACTATGTTTTATACCACTAAGTATGGTATAAGGGTGGATTCTGGATGCGTAACCTCCCCCATCACATACACAGATCACTAGATGGTTAAGTATGTATAGGCTATTCACGGTAAACTGAATACTTTCAGAAGCCCTGCTTAAGATTTACTTGTGAGCACATTGTGTATCCTTCCGCCGTATGTAAAATCGACATTGCCACAGCCCTGATAACTTTATTCATGCGTCAGTTAAGGGAAACAGTGAAATTGTTAGAGAAGTAAATACTTTACCAATTTGCTAATCCTGACACCTGAAATATGTAATTGAAAATACTGAAAGAAAAATTAATTATTGTAGTATTGGAAAGTGTTTACCGAACTCCCTTAATTTGACATTACGACACGGAACTACTTTATATCCGTCATTACCAACTTTATTACGTGCATGTCACTAGGGTGCCTGTTGAAATACACGTAGGTAGGAGCAGAAACACTTTTTAAAGGTTGATTTCAAAAGTGCTCGCTTTATCGTGAAAAGCCTTTAACATACATATGTGGTTAATTTGGGGTAGGGGAAGCGAAGGGTAATGAGATTAATATAGTGACGAATTAAGGATCCCGAGCTCCTGTAACGCTGATAAATAGTATGACACAGAAAGATTTGCGAGGGAAGCATTGCAGATATGTCCAGCCCACCCAAAGAGATTTCTGGACATTCCTCTCGCGATGGTCTTTTATCGGGTAGCAATTCTAAGTAAGCACGTACAGTTCTTCCCAGCAAACATGCGAATTTGAGTATGCTAGAACATAAGTACAAAACAGCCCACGACATCAGCTAGTCACATAGCTGTGGCGTACTTCAAATCACACTTCTAACACAATGCTGCTCTCGAAACAAAACATTAAAAACAACACGCTGGTCCAGCGATACCCAAATAGATCTGCGAGATTTTGGATGCTTCTCTTGATTGACAAGAGACTTGCCAAATTCTTAAAAATATGTAGCTCTGTGACAAAAGTGACGCAAACGTACTTTTCGCCAAAGAGTAAAACTAATTTGGCATGTCTTCGTCGATAACTCGTACAAAAATTTGCAGTTTAATTTGGGGATCTGTAACTTCAAATTTCGCAAGTCTGCTTTGCTTTCACAACCGGACTCAGAATTGGTTTGACAAGTGCTCAAAGACTCTGAGGCAGTTGAAAACATTACACAAAGAGTCTTGGACTTCCTCTATGGTAGGAAACAGCCGACGTGTAATTGGCACGTGCTTGTGTCTGCACATGTCTGTGAAGTCTCGCTTACAGGTCAACTAAATGCTGCTCACAGTAAAATGCGCACTTATGAAACAAACGTTTGAAAAAAAAAATCGCTGTCCGTAACTGCATAGATACTAGAGTACACACTTGCATGCGGGCCTCTAGTTAGGTTGGTACGATTTAAAGAAAACAGTTCTTAAGACTATACCTTGTACTTCTCGTACTGCGAGTGTAATGTAGTCATATATAGCCACTGAAGTTAAATATACACATACAATTCTGAAAGCCCTCATTTGAAATGACGGGCAATAAGTGTATTTTATTGTAACCTTAGACGTTAACTTCCGAGACGGTGGTATATACACACTGTGTTTATTACTTACATGGCAATAGTTATTTAAAAAGGTAGCTGAAGGAAAAAATATTACCGAAAGGAAAAAGCAACTAGGGCCTCAATAGTTCTCCCTTTAGCGTGAACAACCTATATCAGTAACTTGTATACATTCCTAACAATTACGTGGTTCTACTTGGGTGACGCATGGATAAAGTGACAAGATCATTGGCGATGTCCATTTTCCATATTGCACAAGGATACTACAGAGAGGGGCTGAATTCGACTGACAAACGTCGGCTGGCGATTCCTTATGCCACTTTGTACCTAAAATAAATATTAAGGGCGTAATAAGTTCCCGAAAATGGAGATTTTTGAACGTTTTTTTGCGAAGTATCTGAAGCTAGGTGAGACGAAAGTACAATTCGTGGCACATTGTTTTATGTTATCGGGATCTTTAACGTCAGAACGAAGCCACAATAATAACAACCCCCCCCCCCCCCCCCCATGACTAAATGAACAGGGGTGGCCACCCTCTTATTTCCGGCAACTTCGTTGCCTTCGGAAATGATAAACGGTTGATGCTGGTTTATTGAGCAGTATGACCTACGAAACAAAAATCGCCCCTTTGTTTCAACTGCCTAGGGCCCACCGTTTTCGTTTAAAAACGCACACAAATATTCCGCTCGATTCCGCTACAGCGATACAGCGCCCGCTACGCAGACAGTACTACATGCGTGTATGACCACAGCACAGCCGATGGTAGCGGACAAGGCTAACACCTACTGTTATGGGCTGTTCACGGTAAAGTGAGCACTTTTTAATGCCCTTCCAACAGGGTTTAACCAATAATAAATATATCTTATTGTGGCATCAGGTATTAAATTTTGAGGGTGGTGAAATGTATACACTGTGTTTATTCGTCCCAAAGCAATGTTCATATTAAAACGCAGCAGGAAGATGGAAATAGGATGAAAGGAAAAATTTAGAAGGGCGCCTTAAAAAGTGCTCACGTTACCGTGAACAGCCTCTATCAATGCGTACCATACACGCATGCATTTGGGTATTGCCTACGTACGAGGCACTGTATCGCGGCATCTGAAATCTAATGGAAAATTCGTGTGCGTTTTAAACGAAAACGGTGGGTCCTAGGCAGTTTCAACATGGGGAACATTTTTGTTTCATATATCATATTGCTCAATAAAACAGCATCAAACGTTCATAATTTCCTACGGTAACGAAGTTGCCGGCAATAAGAGGATGGCCACTTCTGCTATTTTCGTAACGGGGAGTGTTATTGTGAATTTGCTCTTATGTTGATGATCCCGATAACATAAAACAATGTCCCTCGAATTGTAGTTTCATCACACTTGGTTTCCGATATTTCGCAAATATACATTAAAAAATCTCCATTTTTGGGGACTTACTGCGCCCTTAATACTTAGCTTAGGTACAAAGTGTCTTGTATATTTGCCACTTGATTTTGCATAAGGAATCACCTCACGAAGATTGTCAGTCGAATTCAGCCCCATTCTGTATATGAGAACGAGAGCAGATACCAAGAAGAGTTTTCGAAAGTGGTAAATTAATCGTAAAGAACCCATACCAAAATTTCCCGGTCCTTATCAGTTAGAGAAATATATAAGCAATGAAGTAAATGAATATTCTTAACTTAAGGCTAGGCCTCACACGCCATGTTGAAGTATTGGTTGTAGCTTATTTCAGTTGTATACCGACACTTATTACGAAACCGCTACTATACAATCATGACAATATACGTTACGCTGAAGTACAAACACCTCTTCTGAAAATTCGTTAAGTAGTCATGCCGTATATTTTCGAGAATTATGAACAGATTAATGCCATTTTACAATCACCATATCACGCGTGGATGACGTTTGACGACTAAATTTGAAGGGGATTGTCGATTGTGATAGTGCTATAGTAACAAATATTTGGTTATTTCACTGAAAAGGAAGTTATTACATTTAAATGGAAAATTCAACATGGCGGGTGAGGCCGAACCTTATATAACGTGTCACTTGGATGTATCACGCAACAGCGTTCCCAGGGTCGTGTCACACAGCAATCCCGGCGTGACAAAGAGGAGACACGATCATTAGAGTCACCACGTATCGCTTCTCTTCTGTGCAAGCTGATATGGGCGGCTGTACCAACCCCCTACCTCCCCGACCTTTCTACAGGAGCACGCAAAAAGCCCCCCCCCCCCCTTTTTTTTTTCACCCTTTTCCCTCTCTCCCAGAACACCACGAGGAGAAGTAACGAGCATGCCCCGTCAGAGGGGGGTGGCTGGCAGGAAACGAGCGGAAGGGGGGATGACATTGTTAACGACGAAGGAGAGTGTGCCCCTGTCTGGCCGTGACAGCCCCCTAACCCGGATGAATGATCACGCGTCTTCTGTGAGAACTCCCCCCCCCCCCTCCCCCACACACACTCTTCCTTCCACCACCCACAATGGTACAATGGATGTCTCCCCCACCCAACCCTCCGCCTTTTCCTTTCCTCCTTAAACCATCCGTGGACGAGGATGAATCCATTACTCAGCTTTCGGTAGGATGAAGGGGAGGGGGGATTAGATGATCGAAGCCACTCGTGCGTGACCGACCGATGTATAACGTCATCATTCACCCTCTCCACTCCTACACAGGTACTCCTCATTGTCGGCGGATTTCGGCGAACGGGAAGCCGGGGGACGGGTGAAAGGTTTACAGATTCGCCACGCCGTCTACGGAGACGCGAAGCGGCGATTATCTCCGCCTCCAGTGCTGTCCGTCCGGGTTCGAACACGCGAATCGCGGCGGGCCCATTGTACCCGGGGGCGGATCTGAAATTTCGCCGGCCGTGCTCGAGTTGCGGCACAATGCCCGCGGGGATTGTTTCGTTACTTGCGCGTCCGCCCGCTCGCGCGGGCGACTTGGCAAAACAAACGCGAGGGTATGATGCAATTCCCCGGGGACGAATTATTAGCGCGGCGAATTCTCCGTCCATGGTTCCCGCCATCTCTTCCGTAAACAGCCGGTCTAGGGACGCGGCCGCCGTTAGCGAATTTCCCGGACGACACGCGCAGAAGCGTCCCGTAACTATGACCTACGTTTTCTGCTTGTGGAATTCGGAAAATTGCTCCGGTGCTCGCAGTTACGTGAACATTATTCCGAGGCTTCGCATAGCAGTTTACTCCCCCGCAACCCGGGAATTGTTGTTTCGTCGGCGATTAGGTTGACAAACGCGGAATATAGGCGCACGGATTAAAACATAACGTTCTGTTGTAATCATTTTTTAGCGGGCATCATAGTGCTCTTTTACACTTATATAATACATTTCCTGTTCATTATTCGGAGATTAATTTTGTAAAATCCATCTCTCCGCAGCAGATGGAAGAAAGCAAAAATATAGGGGGAGGCGGAAGTGTGAAGCCTCCCTGACTGCCTGGATACCACGCAGAAGTGGACAGCCGCTCCATTTATAGTTACAAGTAACTCGATATATAAATAGGAGACACTCATAGTAATAAATAATAAGTGAAAGTCCTAGAAAAGAGAGTTTCTGGTGTTAGCAGGTCGGAGACCCCCAGCTTGGTACAACAGGAAATCAGTACATTGTCTAAATTGCCAATGATCTGGCGAGTGGAGTACAACACCTGCACGAAAACTTCCGAAGTCATGACACCATACGTCAAATAAGCCTGACAAAGAACAAATTAAATATTCTCGGGAACACACCTAATACGTACAAAATGCAACTTAGTAAAAACAGTTCGGATGGTTATTGTATGATGGTACGGGGAAAGGGTGAATTGAATTCAAAAGATGGAATCACATGAAAGCTCGCCGATCGAATGACTGTCATCGTGAAGATGAAGAGCTGTCATTTCTGAAGGCTAATCTTCAGACTGCAAATGCAAAAGGCTGCGTGGGAAAAACACAGTAGCTTTCTCGACACGCGATATCTGAAGTGTGCAGCCGCAGGAGAACAAAGATTAATGCGTGGATGTGCTGGAAGTGAATCTATTCTGGTTTCAAGGGCTCGTACAAGGGAGGGGGATGACAATGCGGAACTTCCCTCGGTTAGGGGTTACGGTGGATTGAGAAGAGCCGGGGGGGGGGGGGATGTCCCCGTCATGTCTCCCTTACTCGGTCATTTATCTTCATTTCCACCCTATGGTCTCCCCCTATTCCTTCCTCCCTTCCGCTGGTTCACCGCCCTCTTCTAGTTCCCTCCGATCTGCCCCCATCAATAAAATTTAATTAACCACGCACTGATTCACACGGACAATCGAGGTATTTGCATTATTGTCGTGCGGGTGACTGTGTATTTCCGGAAACGTTTTGCGTCATGACATTCAGCCATTGTGCTCGTTTTTTTTTTTTTTTTTTTTTTTTTTTTTTTAAGCTGCCGAGCGAAACATTCGCCAGTCATTGTCGATTAACTTCGCGAACCATAGCACCTTTTTCACTACGTAAACGAAACCCTCTTGAAAGATGGCCATTTAGCAAGAGAATATCGGACGGGGCATTCTTGTGAAAAACAGTACTTGTACGAGACAGGAAGATAGAACATGTCCCGTTTACTGACCATTAAAGCAAGGAACAAGCGTTCTATTGAACTATCTTCTACAGCGGCCATGAAAACGACTAAATATCAAGTTAGATAAATGATAACGAAACATTTAATCTCTACGAAGAGTATTTCGTCATATACACGCCTGTAAAGAAAGTTTCAAATTTTTAAAGAAATCCTGTATTTCAGAAAGTGTTGTGAAATATGTAAGAAGTTTCTTCATATTATTTCGCATCCGTGATGTTAATACGAAACCAAGTGAGCATTCATTTTTTATGCTATCATCGTGACTGCCAAATATCCACGGGTCCACCAACCATTATTCTCAAGGGGAAATTTCGCTAAAAGTCCTCTGTGCAAATTGTGTGTGAAATAGTTTCGGAAGGAATTTGATCGATTTCCTCAAACGAGAGGTCTAACGCGAAGTGTCAAATCATTTATAGATTTCACATAAGCCATAAGTAATAACAATGTCGTGAATATTCCAATACGTAGGAAAGCCATAGCATTCAAAATTTTTGAGCACTATGATCGAGCGGAGAGCAAACAACGCTAATATGTACCCCCCCCCCCCCAAATTACTACTCTATTGGATGGCAACCAGCCAATAGCTGTACAGTCAATACTGTAAAGTACAGTAAGAGTGTCTGATATTCACTTGCAGTCACTAATAGTAGACTGGTAAATAAATTTGTATCCACCTCATAGGTGGGAAGTCCTGCTATATTCAGGTACTTTTCCTTCTAACGGGCAATAAATACACACTCAGAATTTTTTTCTGGAAACGTTTTAGTAAATCTCAATTTCCAAAACTTTTTTTTACAAGAGTAGCATATAACAAATCAGTACATTCATTAACGTGACAATTAGTCGTCATTCATAATTTGAAACCAGCACAAAGAAAGAAATCTCGGAGATAAAATTATTTGTTATTTAATTCCTTATTCTTCTTTCGTTGCTGAGTGAACTTTTAATGAAGCACATGTACATGTAACTTGAAATATAACTTATTTCTTACAGAAAATACAGTTGTCTCTTATAAATTTTAAAAGCTAGAAATTGCAGTCATTAATACAATCTTGTTAAAGTACTAAACGGTTTTTTTTAAATTACATTGTAACGTAAATATAATGAGAAGAGGTACCTACCTTTTTTTATAATTAATGAACAATCTCAAGACTAGTACAAAACAGTCTTACGTGTGGGGGAAGGGGGTAAGGACGGAGGTGGGAATGCTTACGTAAAATCAACTTAAATGTGAACGCTGTACACACATCCTGGCGGCCATCGTGATTTCTGTTTTCCATGGTTTCCCGAGATCATTCTCTGTATCTAATGACCTCACTGACGACGAGACGTTAGGACCATCTACCTAACTACCACATTTATACTGGTTAGGACCATCTACCTAACTACCACATTTATACTGGTTAGGACCATCTACCTAACTACCACATTTATACTGGTTAGGACCATCTACCTAACTACCACATTTATACTGGTTCTTCTGGATTATGTTAACTCCGACTCGTGGCCAAACGGTAACACCCTCATATAATATCCATGACTTGATATCGACTACGAAAAAATATTTCTCATCAATTGTGTACATAAACTAAGCCACTGTTTGAAATGGTATAAAAAAAAAAAAAAAAAAAAAAAAGAACTCTGAAAGCATAAAATTCAATTTTCCTTTCAATTAGTGGTCACCAGTGTCTTAAATTTCCATAAATGGCTAATGCATTACTGAACACATAACCTTGATCAAACTATCAAGCAAGAAAAGTATACTGACTTATGAAATAAATTACGAAAACTTCAGCTTTAATTAAAGCCTTAAAAGTGCACCAGTTTGTAGAACTAAACCCTAGCATAGGTCAAATGAAAAAAACTAATACATTTTCTAAATTAAATTTCCTGTAAACCTTACTCAGTGCTTACTTACATTCGATTTTCTTATGTGCATAAAACAAAAAGAAAAGTTATCCTTTTCTCGTTATTGATGTTCAAAATTCTCTGAACTCTGCAGCTGATGCAATGGCAATCGTTAGGTAACGTCTAAATAGCAGGCTTTTTTCTTTTAAACTAGGTGGCACAAGATTCGCTCTCTTTTTGTAACTATTTATTATTGACTCCGTGTTATACAGGCCGCGTAAAATAAACTGTGATGCAGTCATGTCAGTAAGAAGGCGTGCAGTTTTCGAAATGCAGCCTGCAAAGAATTACTGCATCTACCTAGCAAATTAATTAGAATAAAAAAATAAGTTCTTCGCCTTCTGGGTTAGGGAAGATGGGCCTGTACGACACAGGCCCATCTTCCCTGCTCTAGCTTTCCGGCGTCGAGTGAGTGAGTGAAGAGATTTCGGCAGCTCTTGGCATCGAGGTCGTGAGAGGCGATGAGGTGAAGCGACGTAACAATGGAGCAGGGCTGGAATGAAAGAGCGGCGGAAACAGGGGATCCATGAGAAAACCCGCCGACCAGCGGCATCTTCCGAAACGATTCCCACAAGCAAAAACCCAAGAGTGACCCCGGCGGGAGTCGAACCCGGTTCCCCGAGAGAGCGGAGGCGAATAGTCTAACCCCCACACCACCGCGGCACCTCCGCGGCGTCGAATTCGCACCTCGCAAACAGCTGGCAATCTCGACCAGCGCGAGGAATCAATTACAGAATCCATCAACGACGAGTGCCGGAACTTAACCGATTGTTGCACCCACCCGCCCACCGCACTGGATTCAGCAGAACCAAGGCTCGTAAAGATCACTACATATCGCAATGTAATTTAATTATATAGCAGCGAAGAAGAAGTATCCTTGAGATACCACAGGGGCCCCGGGAAGACATTAATAAAACATAACGCAGGGAGGCCATAACCCCTCCAGTGGAGATAATAGACCCACCGGCCTACAGACACCACCCGCCCGCCACACCCCCTCGTCGTATTTACGTGCGGAAAATTAAGTTTCTCCTTTGAAATATTACTTCACTTCGGCCAATTAGGGTTTCCCACCGCAAGATTAACTTCGACGCCGACATGCATTATGTATAACTTAGTGACGACCTTTGAAATATTTCACGCGGAGGAGTGTGGAAAGAGTGGACCTAACAAATGGTCAAACGGTTCGTGCAATCACGGCCCATGTACAGAGAAATCATTAATTGTTTGCTGGAAGCACGGAATTTTTTTTTTCTGAGATTACAAAGTTAGCAGCTTATGTATATATTATAACCTATAATAAAGTGTTTGGAAGTCACTACAAAAATATTCTCTGTTCACCAAACAAAAATGTTGCAGGTTTTTTTTTTTTTTTTTTTTATAAAATAACAGCGCCGCCGAACGTCAAGTAAATATGCCAGTGACATCGCGAACAGTGTACAGTGACAAATGAGAACTTTTGTGTCTTCAGTATACTTTGAGCGTGTTAAAACATTAATACAATGTTGCGAGTAAGAGTAAGGTTTTAAAAGGACACAAACCTGTAAGAGCGTGTGTCATATCAGTTACCATACTTAACGAGTTACTTGATGTCCAAAAGTATTCTGTGAACTAATGTACAAAAACTAAATAAAGGAAATCATTCACATTAATTTTCTCCCCCAATTTTGAAAGGTTGGTGCGTTTCTCCTGAGTTGTTTCTGGCGCTGTAAATGTATCTGTTTATTGCGACGCGGAATATCACACTAAAGCGATGTACACGGGGCAAGATTGTTCACCCTAAGTTCATGTATAGAAGTATTCTTCAGTAAAACGTACGGATCCAGGGGGAGGGGGATGTTCACGGGGGATTTGACCCCCCCTCCCCAAACATAACTCTCACTTCGATATGAAAGTGTGTACTATGAATGTTATACATCTGTACTGTAATAATATTTATATTATTTAAAATACATATTCAATTTAATAAATTTAATATTACTTCCTAAAATTATGAATAATGATTGCAGAGTGATATTCTCCCAACCAAGTAACGACTCGAAAGTCCGGAACACTATCTGCATAATAAGGCAGTGACCCCCCCCCCCCCCCCCCGCAGCAGGCACCCCACCTTTAACAGAAAACTAAAGTCTAGATCCGCTCATGGCTAACTGATTGCCAGCTATCGTTTTTGCCTGTCAGCTATGTGTGAAAATATTTTCCAATCTTGCTGAGCCAGTAAGGTTTGGGTTTTCTAGCCGAATGTTTGCAATTCGTTTGCAAACAGTCTGCGTCAAATAATAACTCATCAATCAAGAAGAAAACAGTAAAATGCGCTCCCTTTGCGTTGGCTCCAGCAATACATGATGTCCCGTAACATATTTAAGTAAACTTGCTCCGTCCATCTCGTATTTAGATGTACATGGTGCCAGATCTCATTTTTTCGATGCAAATATATATATATATATATATATATATATATATATATATATATATATATATATATATAAAGGTGCGTTTGGGTAGAGGGAATTTTAAACATTTATTCGAAAATACATATTGTTTAGCACCTGCCACTGACTGTCGTCACATGCCTTAACTCCATGGTGCCTACGAGAACAAGTGAAGGCAAGCTGATCGCCTCTCATTTCGCCTCGCTTCGTGACGTCGAGTGGTAAATGTAGCCGTTCCCCGTACAGTATTCTGCCATCATCTCGCGGGCAACAGTAGCGTTGTTACATGTAGGAATTTTATTGAAACGTCGCGCAATAAGCTCTTCATGGCTGGAACAACAGTAGCAAAAAAAAAACCGATGGTGTAGAATTTTTTCACTTCCCCAAATGAGTATCTTTAAAATTGAAATGCGACAATAAGAGCACGAAGTTATTAGTTTGGGTATGGCAATACAAGTTAAGTAGTACTATAGTTCACATGGACATGAAGGTAATTAACTGTTGGGTACATGAAGACGCCACATTTCTGTAAACGTTTCTGTACACTGGTAGCGAAACATACCCTATGTTGTTAATCCGAGGGGAAAATAATATTGATTCTGCTTGGAATACATCAACCAATACACGCTCGTTTTAATATGTCCTCTAATATGTTACACTACACTGAACGAAAGCAGCAGAGAGAATTTAAGAGAACAGTTCTTGTAACGTGATTTATGGTAGCGACAACTAGACTTTAGTATCAGCAGCAAAATGTTCTGTAAGACTTTACAATTCGAATTGTTAGCTAAACAATTTAAATATTGTTAAAAATGTTATTCTGTTTTAAGAACCATCTTTTCTGTAGTAGGAACAATACAGATAGTTGTGAACACAAGCCTACAGTATTGTTACGATAACAGAACAAGATAATGTAAACCCAACAGTGCTGTTAGGTAACTGCAACAGAATGTTCTATGTTTTCGAAACTTTACAGAAAAGGTATGGTAGCTGCAACAGTGCCATGGACTGTTGGAGGTACTCTCCGATTCTGTTAAGATTACAGAACTAGTATTGTAGAGTTAACAAACAAGTATGGTAATTACAACACTGTTGCAGACTGTTAAAGGCACCCTCTAATTCTTTTAAAGATTATAGACCTAGTAGAGTTGACAATACAGAAGATATATAGGAGAACGTTCCTAATGTGAAGTAATATTTATTTATTGGAGGCTGGTGACAATCTGTGAGGGTAATGTGTACCCTTTAAAGTGTTGACAGACATTTCCTTAAGTGTAGTAATAGCAACAAAGGTGCTGGAATTTTCTTATTTGTTTTTAAAAGACGTTTATCACTTACACAAATAGGGCATAGAAATTAAAAATGAAATAACTACCGCCATATTTATATTGGTACTACATATTATCTTATGTGAAAGAAAAACCTGTTTACACAAACGTTACACGTAAAAACACCTTCATATGAGATGACACCTAATGTTGTATAATATAACACACACATTATATATATATATATAGGAAATATTACTTTATTAAATGAATAAGCTAACTTATATGTGAATTCCTGTCGCGTCGAGATTCATCTGATAACTTAAGTACATGACATGCTTAAAAAAATTAAACAATTTAAAACAAATACATTATAAACCTGAATATATGATTGACATAATAGCCGGGCGGTCTAAGGCGCCCGTCTATCAATACAAGGTCCGGCAGTTCGAGTCAGCCTGCTTCCACCAGGAATTTCTCAAGTTCTAAAAAATAAGTACAGATAGCAGCGCATCCTAGGAGCCGACGAGGGAATTACAATAGCTCACACATAATAGTTACGGCTATCATACTGCTCAGTAAAGACAACAGAACAGATTGTAAGCACGACTGTTACTGCTGGGTGCACAATCAACTATGCAGTTGTATCAGAGCAGCATTGTAGGGAATACCATACTAGACTGTAGTTAGGACTATTCGTTTGTAATCGCCACATTTTGTTCCGTAGAAAGCAATGGCATCAATGATTTTTGACGCACTGGCATTTTACAATATGTTCTGTTGTTACCACATACCTTTAACAATATTCGTAGGGTAACCACAACCAAACTGACTTGTCCCTATTTTAACAGTCTTGGAGGGTACCGGCTACAGAATTTCGGTTCCTACAACGATATTTTCCTTTCAGTATACGCAACAAACCACCACCTTGTAAGCCTCCCCACCAAATTAATATTTTTACTCTCTTTAACCTCGCGTAGGTAACATATCATACCGACCATACTTGATTATGTGCGAAATGCTGCAGAATGAGTAAAATATAGTTGGTGTTACCATGCGGTTTGGAATACAACACTAATTAATACTGTACGTAGTCCTGATATATGTAGGCAAAAATTTAACAACCATTGAAATATCATGCAGGTAGTTTGCATCTAACCTTCCTGAAGCGACGATTTCGCTACTAATTTCATGAGTTTCGAAAGCGTTAACATTTTAACTACTAATTAATTTTCATCAGCTGTTGAATCAGGTGGAATTTTTGGTCAGGCGGGTACGTATAAATAAATAATAGAAGATTTCGCGGTAGCGTCTATGATGAAAGCTTCTGTTGGCCCATTGCAAATGCAGCGGTAAACAGTATTAACCATAAAAAAAAACCTACGTACAGTATTGATTAGTGTTGGATTCCAAACCACAAAATAACATCAACTATAATTTTGCTCATTCTGCAGCATTTCGTACATGACCAAGTATGGTCGGGATAATAAGTTACAGGGAGTTAAACAGAGCAGAAATGTTAATTAGGCGGGGAGGCTAACAACTCTGTACGCGAAGAGAAGGTGGATGCTTGAGTTGTGTAGCATACTGGAGGACGTAATCAAATTACATTCTCCTGTCTACGCAGCTGAAACGTAAACGGGTATTACGCGGCTAGGAAACGCGCAACCCCGAGACAAGAAGTTAAGAGGATGTTGGATATATTTTACACAATATACTCACGCATGTATACACACAGATAGATAAACAGACAGATATGTCAAATTATAGACGCTGTAAGATTGACAGTGATTTTGTCGCCTAATTTTTGCATTACTAAATTCAATAAATTTTAGGCTATCTTACAGCAGTAAGTTGTAGCTGAATGATTTTTTATGATCCATTTCCTTATAAAGACGTGTCCAGAATTTATCCATTTTTATGCGTACAAATTCATAGAACGTTTGGCACTATTAACACACAAAAAATTTCTTAATATTTAAAATATTCAATTCGTTAATGATGATTTGGAATTTTTCATTGTAATTCCCCCCCCCTCCCCCTCCTTTTTTTCCCCTGGTTCGTAACTGATTCGGTTTTTAAAATAACTACTTTACGAAAACACTGAAATATTGATTTCTTGATTTTGCCCGTTTGTAATGCAAAAAAGACTGTCTCTCTTATTTATCGGGGACCCGAAATATCGGGATTTCAACACCATGTAGAACATACACAACAGGACTAAGCGATTTGTTCTAAGCGTGATGTCCCAGAGATGAAGACAGTCTCACGGCAAACTACGTAACAGGTAATTCGGTTTGTTTCCGTATAGTAGTCTACTTGGCACACACACACAGAGTAGATAAGTAAACAGCAACGATGCGACGTGGTATTTTACTTGGATGCGGGCGTGGCCATTCGCTGGGTGGCTACGAGAGGCTCTAGGAATGAGCGCCGTGTCCGATTGGTTAATGCATGCTACGAAAGGTTCCCTATTAGCTGTGCAGCTGGTTGGTGATTAGGTTACCAAGCGCTGATTGGCGAACGGCAGCCCAGTATCTTGTTGGCCAGAAACGCCATTTTGCTGGCGTGTGTGGCTTAAGTTCGTGGTATAAGCAGCTGTTTCACCTCTGTATTCTTAAGTTCCTTGTGAATAGAGACCCAGAAATTGAGTGATCCAATTGCAAAATATGCACTATAATATTTGCAGTTTCTTTACACTTTTCAAAATCAAACCTTTGTAAAATCACGCCACGTATGACGTGTTAGGTTGTTTCCTAATTAAGTTATGTATGGCAAGTGTTTTATACTTAAGTTAACATAAAAATACTTTACTTTTAACTGAATTAAATTTTTATTTATATTTTATTTATAAATAGCCTAACAATATTACCTCTGTATTTAATATGAATTAAAACAGTGAGAAAATAATTGTTTCGGTAATACCTTGTAAAAAATAGTGATCACGCGAAATATTATTTCATTGAGTACGCGTGAATGTGCTGCGTTGTATTAGTGGTGTAATTTTGCACACTCGGATAAGCTATGCTTGCATGAGGTGGTGGGATATCCTGGAAGTAGAACTTTAGCAGGGCTTCAGAAAAGTGGGAAGTGTAACCGTGAATAGACTACAGTTTGAAGCCAAACGTGTAATCAGAAGATACTGTGGATTTTTCGGTCCTTTACAGTTTGTCTCTCCCCAGGAACCACATAATTCTACACACATATGAACTGATGAGTGGGAAATGTATGCTAACTCTCACGACGATGGCACCTTCCGCTGGCTCCAAGAGCGCGGCGACATGAACTTAACCCCTCACACACCCAAGTGAGCCAGCCCACCCTCTCAACCCGCCTAACATGCGCGTGCACGGAACAATGCCGCGGTGTTGCCAACCGCGCAAACCTCAGGCGCGCGTTCGCCAGATTAAGTTGCCCGGCCTGATTATTCAGCGGGCGCCGGCGCGCGCTTCAGTTTTACGAGTACACAAACGTCGGCAACTATTGTTCCGTTTCTCGCCCCAACCCCCGGATCTAATTAAGCACTACCTGCATGGAACAACCAAACATGTGCAGGTCCCCAAGAGCTGCTGGCAGCCCTGGAAGAAGACAACGATACGAAACGGCAAGGCTAAACCCAAGAATAGTTGACCGACATTTATTACGTACATTTTTATAAGTTAACGCTGTAACCATTTGTTGACAGTAGTAGGGGCGGGGGCGATCTAGGTAACTTTTGATTAATAGAATTATAAATTTGATATCAAACGGTAAATAAAAAAGCATCAATCCATAATCCGTTTTTAATCCGATCAAAAAGTACTTAATCCGTTGTTAATTCGATAAAAAATGTCTTAATCCGATGAAAAATGGAAGAGGTTAAATTTATTGACTCGGTTAAAAATCTATGTATAAGGTTAAATATATTGAAAGGGTTAATTTCTTTATTTTTTTCTTTCTTTTTGGGGGAGGGAGAAGGAGGTAGCAGGAGCTCTGGCCAATGTTGACAGTGAAGTGTCCTGGAGGTGACTGAGCAGAGTGGTGGGTTGCTATGTTTTACATAGGTGTAAAGTTCAGTGCAAGAGTGGACTAAGGCTATTATTTATAATTTTTCTAATTTTGAGGTTTTTGAAATTATTTCGCGTGTGTAATATGTCCCCACAGAGTGTTTATACAATTCTTAAGAGGGGCCTAAGTTTAAATGTTTTTTGGGTGGATATAAATCGTAGATAGGCGACTTTGAAATATGTGATCTACGTGTTAAACAATCTGAAATTCTCTAGTGTTTAGTTGCATTCCGAAAACAGAGTGTTGTACATATGAATAAATTACATGCATCGAATCGGAAATTTCAAACGACTGCTTGAATAATAAGTGCAATTACGCGAGTCCCAAGCTTAGAAAAATAATTTACACAAGAGAGAATTTTAACTACGTGAATAACATCTGGTGTCGCCAAGTGCTAAATGATGTCAATTACATGAGTGTGGAATTAACTATCTACAACAAAATGTCGCCATAAATTAAGTGAACAAGGTATATATGACGCCTCTGACACATACCTTACACGTCCGTCTGCCCGTGATACTGACGAGGAGGGATTTTAGAACCGTAATCCATGTGTAAAAAGAAATTATGTCACTCTCCTAAATTAATTAATTAAACAAGAATAACATGAGAGAAAAGTGCAAACTCACTAGACGAAATCCAGCTAGTCAGTATGAATAAATAACAATTTTACACGATTTTATACGATTTAAACCAGACACAATAACGTACCTGAAAAATTTAAATAAGTCCGTTCGAAGTATGAAGGAAGTATAACTTAAGCCCGATAGGCAATTGTGTTTAAATTACAGTAAATGTTAATGAAATTCACTGCACTTGTTAATGCAAACTGTATTTTTGTCTACAGAACACAGAAATTGAAATTCTTATCACAAACGCAGTATATCGATCAGGTCTTAACACAAAAAATTTATATTTTCCCGATAAAATACTATGTAAATCACTACTATCATTAGAGATGGTCCGTAGCTGTGGTAATCCCCGAGGGTAGCTTTGTTGGCCACCAAGTGTGTAGAGGTGCAGTGTTTATGGAGCTGACAAAGAGTAGGTCTGTCTCCTCCAAGCGTACATGATCGATTGAATATGGCGCCGAGTGGGATAGCTGAGGTCACTTCACTCCCTGCACCCCCTCCCCTACCCTCGCCGAAGTACGATCCTGGGCTGCCCGCTATCGTCAAATTTTTTTGGCACTAAGGCAAGATGGCGACAACGGATTAGTTGTGTTCCAATTGGAGGAGACCTGCCTGCCACCCCAACACACCCCAACCACCCACCCATACCCTACATCCCTCAGAACTGGCCCAACTCTAGGATGCCAGCCACCCCATACCACCCCTCCTCTGCGAGGTCCTGGAGGTCAGTCACCCAGACTGCCTGTGAATGTCACTTGTCCTAACTGATTCAAGATGGCGCCATCTGCCTACTTGTGTGCACATTGGGTGCTGCTCGCTCGTAGGCACCCCTCACCACCCTTAACTGCTACGAGTTCATAATGCCAATTACTCCCTTCCACCCTACCCTGCACCTCTCAGAACTGACCAGAGTCCAGAGGTACGTGACCCTGTCCAAAGACCCCTGCACCACCCACCCTAATCATCAGAGCTGCTCCAACTCCACAATGCCAACCACCCCCTCCCCCAAGATGTGTCCAGAGTGACATCGGCCCCTACCACACCCACTCTCAAAGGCGACTTTTTCTGAAGACCTCCTCTATCAAAAGACCCTGGAGCTCGCAAACAACAGTTTTATAAAACCCAGACTCAGCCTTGGGAATGCTTTTTCTTATTTTTTGTACGTTGGCAGCCCTACAATTCTAAAACAACGGACTCACCTTGCTTCCGTATTAAGAATTCGTTTTTTCTAGTGGTGGCTCCATAGTTTTGCACCACAGCTCTCTGAATGCATGCCCCGAGAGATTTGGCCCGACTCGCTGTCCCTTCAACCTTACACAATAGGTTGAGTAAACAAACTGTGAAGAAAATATTACAAGTCCCTGAAATCAGGTTCCCAATATAATTCATATATTTAACATTCCAACAACAAATGTATATTTGAATAAAGCTAACTACGATTTCTAAAATCATACAACACTCATTTATTTACTCATTAAAACAGAACAATTTTTACAAGTATTAAAAAAAGATATATTTTATTCACTTGTTAAGAAATGTTTTCTACAAGTACTCGCCCATTAAGAAATGTTTTTACCATCAATTCAATGTAAAGGACAGAAAAAGAAAAAATATTGGGAGAGATATTCCCATCTCTTAACATCGATGTCTTGAGAGCCGATGGTGGTTAAGCTAGGGGAGAAGCGCCGAGTCACGCACAAGCATGTGGGACTAGGGAAAACATGAGAATGAGATCATCTATAAAAAGCCTTGTGTCAACAGCAACGTCTAACACAACATCCCCACATTGCGAAAAAAAATTGTTTTTATACTGTGACCCACTTGAGGAGGCGAGCGTGCTAACCAATGCATTCCCTCTCTTTTCATGTCTAACCGAAAAATTCCAACAGCAAAAATGTGTTCCATGTAACATTAAATAAATTTATTTAATATTGTATCAGTTCTCCAACATAAGTTTAACGAAACACTATGAATACAGGCAGAAATCATGTTTTTCGAAGTTTGAAAATAGAATTTCAACATTATTCATACTTTTTACTAATGGGAAAATATATTGGTATTATTGCATAACTTGGGTTGAATTTTATTGAAAAACTAGTTTAAATATATTATGTCGATCTTTTTCTCCAGACATCGTGTTGTATCTTGGACAGAAACTCTTGTAATTTATTGTGTTTGTATGTAAAATGAAATATTTTTAAATGTTACTGGAATGTGTTTGGTACAGATGTAGATTGAGAGTAAAGAGGGAGAGAGGTTTTTGCTGCCTACCTCTGTGAAGGTATGTGGGGCTTCACTTGCAATAGATTCCGCTGGGATGTCACAAAAGTTGGTCAGCAGACCATTGTGTCCTGCTCCAACTTTCAAGTTGAATAGCTGGAGTAGACCAAGGTCCTCAAGATACTAACCTGCTTCATTCATTCAATCTGCTATATTTGATTTTCTCCATTATTTTTATTTGTAATTTCCCCTCAGCCTTGCAAAGTCTATGCAAGTATTGTGAGTTAAGAAAAGTACATTTCCTTCTTCATTAAAGCAAGCAAAAAAAAATTAATAAATTTAAATATAAGTCATCAGCTTAACAATACTGATATACATGCACTCATAGCTTTGTTTTCTCATTTTACATAAGATATTATGTCACTGACTTTTTTCAATACGGTATTAAAATTAATAATAACTGTCACTATTTGTTTTTAACTTGAAAGAAAAAGTTTAATTTAAAAAAAAAATCACAATCACTTTCAAGACAGAATAAATTATGCAAATTAGTATTACAAAATACTACATCACAACTTAAAATGAAACAGTCTTTTTTTACCATTGCCTTCTGGAAAACATCATGTATATTACATCACAAATTATGAAAAAAATAGAGTAATTTTTTGGTTCATCATGTTAACATTTACGTGTATAAACCAAACAGGCTTTGTTAAAGCAAAAAACTCCATGTTACGTCATTAAAACAGTAAAAATAGTTATAGTAGCATACCCTGATACAACTTAAAAACATATTTATTTACTTTATCAGTTACATGTACAAGTCAAACAGGCTTTTTTTTTTTCAACCAAAAAACTCCCCCGTTCACCATTATGATATCAAAAGGTGTTTAGAGTGAAAAAAATGTACAACATTATATGATTGAAATAATAATGTTTCTTAATAAACATTCCAACATGAATGATTTTTCTTTAAAAATTGTTACACCCGAATTATTTTTCTTTGAAACTCGTTAAAACAGAATGAATTTTCATTAAAATCTTTACATCTAAAATAAATTTTTATCAAACTAAATGATTAATCTTTAAATTGTCAAATTTTTTAATAAATTTCGTTAAACCTTAAAAAAAATGTTACAAATTAAAGATTGAGCTTTAAAAAATACTATACCTAAATAAAATTATTTTAAAATCATTACAAACCAAATAATTTTCTTTATAAATCGTTAGAAGTTTATATTTTCAATTATTAAACTGTAAAAACTTTTCACCTTATTACAATATTTTAAAAATGAAAAATTTGTGAAATTATACTGAAAATGTGAATTTTCAATACAATTTACGTCTAGGGTTAAGGCCTAAGCTTAATTTGTGTTTCTTAACTGGAATAACAACTACTGGCGAAGTAGGTAAGGGGATTTGACTATAAATTACTTATTGTGGCGACAGATTGAATATAGGCAGAGGCAGAGAAATTAATTTATCTCGCAGTGTTTCAGCTCATAATATTTCAATAGATATCTGACTTGGAGCAGCTGATACAACAAAAATTAAGTTTAAAAATTAATCTAATTTCTGTAATTTGGTAAATAGAGCATTCGGAGAGACGTTTATAGAGGGAGACATTAAATCTAATGGTTTATAACAGGAGATAATCTTGAGTGTTGGCAGTCGTTGCTCAACTATTTTTCTTCTTCTTAACTCTAAAGCTCCAAAGTCTGTAGGTGGGAGCACTGTAACGGATGGTGCTACAAACATGGAAGATGTGGACACAGCAGCTGATGGTGCAGTGGACACTCTTTTCGACATTGGTACTGTGGCAGATGGTGCTGCAAACTTGGAAGATGTGGACGCAGTGGCTGATGCTGCTGATGCACTCTCTGACGCAGTGGCTGATGCACTCTCTTAGGCAATGGCATCCACTGTGGCGGATGGTGGTACAAACGTGGAAGATATGGATGCATTAGCAATCTCTTTGTTAAAATTTTGCGTACATAGGCCAAGAAAATAGTCTTCATTCAACCGCGACATCGCAAAGCGAACCGAACTGACAAACAACTGGAAAATGTGGATGCGGCATAGAGGATGAAGCCCTATTTATAAAAATTCCAAATTCCCAGGTCAAACCTTCGAGAAGCCTGATTTCTCAGCTCCAACCAGAAGTCAGAAGTTCAAACACCCATTCCCCTCTCTTCCCGCACCACCAACTTTCAAATATCTTCAAACCAGCACCTCCAACCTCGGAGATAAACATCTCTGCTAAATTTCTTGCTCTAAGAAATGAATAACATTTATTTATCAGTAAAATAACTTCTGAATAATAACAAATAAGTAAAGCATATTTAAAAACGATTAGCAATGCCACAGAGATCAACCTATTTAATAAAACAATATATAATTTAAGGGGAAAAAAGAAAATATCATCCACAAAAAACACTGTTATAGTCCCTTTTAACCTTATCTAGGATTACCTTGATCTTTTAAAGGATTTTTTTTCCTTATTCGCAATATATCTTTTCTAAATCAAGAGACATGACATGATTCAATTTTAGTAAATATGTTCCCATTTTTCTTAATTCGTATATTGAGAATCATATTTAAGTTGCACATATATGGATATTTTTTCTGAACATGTTTCCGATTTGATTAAAATTCTATTTGAGATATTTCCATCGAATTTTTTCTTTTGATACAGGTTAGTATAGAGGAGTAAAAACATGTTTTCGTAAATATTTGTTCATTTTTTACAGAAGCCTTGTGATTTTTTTTAAATTTCTGTATAAATTCCTGCATAATGGAGTTTGCAAATTGAATATTATTTTTTTTATCATGTAGAGGATAAAATACTTTTGCTCGAGATTTCAAACAGCTAGGAAGTCTTTTTAACCTTGGTAGTCATTACGGTAGAAAAATCGTTGGCCTGAAATGCCCCCCCCCCCCCTTTTCCAGGGACAGAGATGTATTTGGTCGCTTCCTTCATGAAAATCTAGGCACCAGGGTTGTCTCCAGGGTATAATAAAACCACAATGCATTCTGCGGGGGTTTGTTGGACTGCCAACCTCTGAAATCTCAGTTTTTGTTGTTGGTAGTAATGGGAAAAATGTTGAAAGAACGGTCACACTGCTAAGACCTCAGATCTCTAAACATAAGTTTTTTTTGAGACATTGGCAAACACTGTACTTCTAAAATTTCGAAGTGAGTATAAATTAGAATTTTAATAACATTAATCTGAAAAATTCCAAGCGATTGATTTCAGTTTAAACATCTATAAAATTGAATATATCTAACTTTTTCAGGTGGACAAGCGAATTAATTTTATTAATTACACATTAAATTTATTATTCTGTGAAAGAATGTTACAGAAATACATATAACATAGCAATGTAACATAATGTATCAATGTAACATCTATTACATATTGTCTATTACTTTTGAATCCCTAGAAGGGAAACTAGATTACAATTGTAAATTATGCAGGAGTCGAACCCAGCTTATATCAGGCAAGCCTTATAAGGAATAGTATAGTGTTAGTTATGGAAAAAGTGGTTAGAGTACTTGCTCACAGAACTTTTCTCTCAAAAGTATCTGTAGAGAAAATATTATTCTTAGAAAAACAAGTAAACTTCTAATGCGGGATAGGTAACATCAATTTTAAGAAACATATTCCATTTTAAACACTAATTTATTTACAAAATTAGGAAACTATAGGACGTTACGAAACATACAGGAAGTTCCAACATTAATGTACAACATTTTATCTTTGAAGCAGCATACTATGTTCAAAAGCATATACAAATTACACAATTGTTTCAATCATTTTAACAGTAACAAACACAGGATGAGCCATGATTATTTCTTTCCCAAACAAAGTCGAAATGGTTTGCTCCAGCGAGTTAATAATTTGGTGATTTTCAATTTTCATTTTTATTTCTCTATGCAGAACAGGTGATTTCATTACCTTACTGATACATATTTAAAAATAGTGGATATCATATAAGCAAATACTTTTATAGTAAATTACACTCATGCTAAATAATATCACATGAATCAAGTAATATCCACAGGTGATTTGGGAGGAGAATCATCAAAGTATGTTTCACCCCAGTCAGTCCTCATTTCCTAACTTAACATTAATTTGAGTTTCCCTCTGCAAAGGAAAACATTGAATTAAATCCATATGTTTAATGAAATTGTTTGATCAAAGAGCAATTATATTATTTTTTCAATATCTATTATCGTCCTGTTATACACACTTTCGAAAACATGCTTTTGCTCAACTCCTACATATTTTTTTCTGCATACTGAAATCCTTGTACATTGCAAAATATCTCGTCTCAGCCACGGTTTGTCACCTACTATATCAATTCATTATTTTCACCAGCTTATCTCTTACATTGTAGCTCGCTAATCTATCAAGAATTATAAGAGTGTAAGCTTGTGTATTTTCTGGAAATTGAGTATTTGCAATAATTTCAATTCATGAATCAATCACGCCATTGAAAAGTATATCGTCTTGCTTGCTGACATCAAACAAAAATAACATTCCTCTGGTTTTAAATGATTTGGGTTCTAGGATTGAACTGAAACTTTGTATACATATTACACAATATAAGGAATTACTCCATTGGCAAAGTTCATATTTAAATCCACATATGGGGTAAGCTTGACTGTTTATACATAGTTTAATATTTTCCACATCACAATTATCGAATACTGATCGATCCGCTTTTAAATTGTTTTGACATTTAGTTCGAAAACAAATATAATATCTCGGTTTTTCTGACGAAAAATTTGATTTCACATTCCAAATTTTTTTTTCCATGTTGGCAATGTTGGAAAAACCTTTAAAGCCCACGATCTGAATGTAATGTCTAGATTCTTCCCTTTTTCGATAAATTTGAAAAAATTTACACGTTCACGAGTGTTAAATTCAATATGCGGCATTTACCATTCCACACTGCTTGATTCAAATGTTACACCTTCCTTCTTATTAGCGGTATCATATATAGCATTTAAATGTGTATTACCAAATAGAATACCTAATTGTTGTTAACATTTAATATGATGTTTTTGTAGTCTTAAGCAAAGCCTAAAACCATACTTGATGGTAAAACAACTTCGTATTTTCCACCTGGGTTTATTTGTAGTGAGTAATTACTAGCATTGTTTCACCCAGCCATAAGCCCTGTATAAATATCGTTTACAGTTCCTGAGAGATAGTTCTTTATCGTGGAGGTAATTCCAACATCTCGTGTTCGATCGATTTCCACTCTATTTAGCACATATGCAATTCTGTCAATTAAATGAAGTATTCCATTTCTTACTATTTTTGTAGTTGCTGGATTACTTGCATCGGCTGTCTTTTTAATTGTTCCTCTAAACCTTAAACTTATTTCGATGGTAACGTGTAAATATGATTTTGTATTGAAATCCTTATTTCCAAAGGAAATGCATACGAACCTGCTCGGATTGGTTTATACACATGTATTTCCGTATTGGTATTTGCATTTTCATAGCCGATAGGTTCTTCAACATTAAGTATGTCTTCCATTTCTACTATCAGTACATCCTAATTCTATTAAATACTATTTGTTGCCTCGTGTTAAATTCACAGGTATCTTATTTGAAGTGATTGTTTTATGTTGGCGTTTATGTATTTTAATACTTCCTGTCTTCGGGATACGTTACTTAATTACAAACTTCTTAAAATATCCCCCCAACTTTACGTTCGAATTTACTATTGTACACAACACCCATTGTAAATGTGATGAGCAGCAGAATACAGTGTGTTTATATACTTTTTTTTAAATGTAAACAAACTGTATTTTCTTTGTTTCTAAAATTAATAAGTTTACTGTCTTGATCGACAATTGTAACAACTATTTCATCAATGCGATTCACTATTACTGGAAGATATAAGAATGTGTTAGATTTTTCAATTATTTTATATCCTGGAGCTATAGCACACGTGAATTCACGTATTGTATTTGTCGGTTTTCCATTCAAATATGAACTGCCTACAATATTAACATTTATACAACATCCATTTACAGATAATACATTAACCTGCTTTGATTATTCGTGCAATTGATTAGCTGAATATCCTCTCTGTTCATAACCCAACATATTTGCAATTTAATTCTTCCAAGAAATCGATATCGACATCGACGTTACTAGACAATGCACTAGTTAATGTATTTGGATTTCCACGTAATCGGAAATGTACATCTTCAGGTACTGCCGCTCTAATGAATGTTTCAAGGTCATACAAATCATAAGATCCTACCGGTATCACCAATATTAGCCGCAATAATTAGGTATGCATATCAGTGTTTGGTATGCTGTTGCAAGTAACAAATTCGATTAGACTTATTTGACATTCTCCATCTAACTCTAATGCAGCGAAATATAAACCATGCAATTGCGGCGAATTTCCAATTGATATCAACGTAACTGACATATTACTAATATACCCTATCTATAGCCAGGAAACCTACAGAAATGTCCCCAATTGATTGTATTTGGTAATTGTTCAATATTGTAATTGTATCTTGATTGCATGCTTTTTAGATAATTACATGTTTCAATTGGAGGATATAAATCGCCAAAACTGTCGTAATACAATAATTGATTTACATTTTTTTTATTAATGCAACCCAATGTGTTCCTTCATTTTGTTTCGAATCTAAATTAACAGCATACATTCACGAATATTTGGTTTCTTTAGTAAATCATCTCTCATATACATACCTCGGAAATAGGAAATATACAGTTTGTTTACAAATACATTAATATCTTTGTTTGTTAATGCACGTTTTGAAAGCCTGTTTAAGACTTTCTGCATTTTTTCTACGTTTGGAGGTTTTTCATCCTTGTCCAACTTTCTATGGTTTCAAATAAATTCCTTTACCTTTTGATTTAACTGCTCAACTAATTGCCGAAACCCCTCCGAGGATTGAACCAAGAGCTGTTATTGCTGGAATTAGGAATGGAATGATTCCTCCTTTCTTTGTTATTTTGTTTGGTTTTGCGTTTTAAGCCCATGCCTCTCTTCATCTTCGAACGCATAACTTTATCAGCAACCCAAGCACCTAGCTGTTCACCTATAGATGTAAATGGTTTCTTCCTTATATTTGCTGCTTTATTGGCTATATCTGATATATGCCTTTCTTTCAAATCGTTTGTTAGATTGTAAACTATATTATGTTCTTTACAAGCGTTATCCAAAGCATTTATTCCTTGATCATCCCGGGCCAAATGTTTTGCAAGTTTAGTACTTAATCCACAAGAATTGTATTTCGGTAAATGTAATTCAAATTGTAATTTATTAATCAACATATTCAATACACCACATCCTTTTGTGATACGGTTGGTATGAGACATTGTATTCAACAGAATGGTAGCATATATACAGACCAACATTTATAGTTTTACGTTAGTGTGTTACGTAATGCTATGTAATTGTGTAGAAATGAACTCTACAAAACAAAATGTATATCTGCCAGTAATTATAAATACGAAAGAAAAGTTATTGAACAGAAACGTGGTATTCTTTAACCATCAAATATACATTGTATAATATGTGGTCCTTAAAAATGTATGTGCGTTTTTTAAACAATACAAAAAGAGAAATATCAACAGTTAGCGACCATTTTATAGTTAATTGAAGGAATGCGATTTTTCCCTTTAACAAATAAAGAAGATATAGTGCCTCCGAATGAAGCATTACCCAATTACATATTTATTTTTGACGATGTTTGGTGTGAGCCGCAGGATGAAACACAGCAATACTTTAGTGTTGGCCAACATTGAAACGGTTGTTTTTATCTATTGCAAAGTTACGTATGTGTACCGAAACATAATTTATGCGATAAAGCAAATATGGTAATTGTGTTTAAAATGGATAATATGAATCTGCAACATATTTACAATGAACATGTTTTAGGCGATATAACATTTACAAAGTTTAAAGATATGTAGTTTTACTGTTGGAAAGATAAATATGGTTTTTGGTAATTATACCAACACTTCCCCTATATCAAAGCAGATATAGGTCGGGTTTCGACAGTTTTTTACTTCCAGGTTAAGAACAATGAGTATTTCAAAGTTTGGACATAGCAGTATAAGATGTAATCATTACAATAGCTGTTTTATCAGAAATCGCGATGGGAATTGTGATTTGAATAGACATATATTACGTAATATGGGTACGGCTGTGAAAGATAGCGATGCTGTAAATAAACATAACACGGAAGACTTAAACACAATTACACTAAACATATTTAAATCACAAACAAACTAAATTCATGAGAAATTAATAAAGTTTGTTGATTTGAATGATGATGTTTACAAAAACACTAGTGTAATTACAAACAAATTAGCCACTACTAGAACTGATTTGCAGAGTAAAGAATTTAGAATAGGAGAACATTAAAATAGATTTAGTGAGGATTCTAATGATATGGCAATCATAGTTTTTACAACACAACTTACAGAAATGCAAGAAAATTGAAGAGATGTAATTAATGAAGTGGTAAACACTACTATTACAAAACAACTTGAAATACGAATAGAACAAATAACGCAATATATAAGAGATGAATTGATTAGGAAAAGATTTGGTTTAGTTAGCAAACAGATTTGAGAAAACAAAATAATGATTTGGAAACACGAATCAATTGTTTTACTATCGATTTGAAAGCTACAACTTTAACAAAATTAGATGTTTTAAGCAAAATCGATAGGATTGAAAAAGCGCAAAGTAATCGCTCTACTACAACCATTAGAAAAGCAAAGACTTAATTCATATATAAATAGGTTGAATTTAACGTACCTTAATCAAACATGTCTGCCTCTGTTTCGGATTTACAAAATGTTATATCTGCTGTGAAAAAGAAATATTTGCAAGCCAAACAAGCCCGTATGGAACAGGATGTATTAAACAAAGAAATATTTAAATCAGTTACGACTAGAACGGATACATAACATTCCGTGTTTAATAAACCTAAAGAAGCAGCTTTGGAAATTAAAATGGAAAATTAAGCTTAACAAAGATAAAGCAATCCCTTTCTCAATTAATGGGTTGTTATTTAGTTTTATATACTATCTACATATATGCACGATACGATCTTTGGTGTTTATAGACATGAAAAAATTGGTTCTTGGGATATTCGGGAATTAAATTTTTGCCTAAGGATAAAATCAAAATAGGTGATTACATAACTGATATTAGTGAAGGATTATTTGAATTATTGTTTAAAAACTTTCCAAATGGATATTTAGACACCGATTTGCAGAAACATAAAGAACTTATTTGTCAAACGAATGTTAATATTCGTTCAGGAGATGAACGCCATCCGAAAACACATTCAATAGGATATATAGTCGGAAGTGGAATATATTATGATGAAACTGACTACCACTTTTTCCTGTATATTGGAACAATACTAATAAATTGGTAGATAAATTTTCTCATCGCTTCGAGAGAATCTGGGAATAATTCACATACAAATGATATTGTTTCTATTATTGAAGAGTTAGCAGAAGACGGTTATATAACAAATGAAGTTTAGTAAGATTGCCCAACAGCTTCATGCTCCTGCATGGATAAGATATCCTAGAATAAGACCTATAACTCATGGTTTAAATGATCTTTTTCAAGCCAATTTGTGTGAAATGACAATGCTTCCAAAATACAATAAGGGATACAAGTATATTTTAACCGTAATATATGTTTATTCGAGATATGGTTGGGGTATACCTTTGAAAAACAAAACTGGGAAACAGGTTACCGATGCGATGAAGATCGTTTTGAAAGAGAGAAAGCCCAACTCGCTCTAAACTGAAAGAGGAACTGAATTTTTTTCTACACCTTTCGAGAAAGTAATGACTGAATATAGTATTGATCACTATGCAACGTATTCGTAGCTTAAAGCTAGTGTTGTGGAACATTACAACAAATCGATTAAGCACTTAATATATAAACATTTCACATAGAGGGGTACTTACAAATGGATTGACGTTTTGTCTGAAATAGTTAAATTTCATAATTATATATATATCATAGCACTTATAAGATGACTCCCAAAGAAGTTACGGATAATAGTTTAATGAAAACTATTTGTAATAATGTTAAAGTCATCGACAAAAGAAAACCGAAGTTCAAAGTTGGGGAATTTATACGTATCTCGAAGCAGAACGGGATCATTGAGAAAAAATTTACAGTGAATTGGTCTTTTGTAATATTTAAAATTATTTTAATTAGACAAACATATCTCAGAATGTACTACATAGAAACGTACGATGGAGAACTAATAAAAGGTGGATTCTATCAACATGAACTTGCAAAAAGTCAGTTCTCCAAATGAATATTTGGCTGATAAAGTCATTTAAAGGAAGAAAGATATATCCTTGTTTCAATGGAGAGGATTCTCAAACGCACACGACTCCTGGGTTAAAAATCTAGATCTTAAAAGATTGTAATACAATATTTGTAAATTTATTTTATAATAAATAAAAGATTTTTAATAATATTTATGTGTTATTTGATTTAATAAACCTCTGGATGGGGAATGACTGTATAATTTATTGTGTAATCAATACATTTTTATTGAATTATCATTTCATTGGATTAGCATTTGAGCAATAACCTTTGTGATTAAGTCCTTTTAATTGTGACATTCACATTTAGGTGTTAAGCATCTTTGGTATACATTGTAATTCAGTGTGTTTGGGCGGTAATCCATTCCTTTTAAATGCGAAGTATTTGATTGATTTTGTTACATTTCTTGGAATCGGGATAAAATCTCGTAGAATTTTACAGCTTAAAGACATTTAAGACGTGAATTGTTTAATTCGTTGTTCAAATTCCCTGGAATTGAATTTTTTTTTGCAGAATTTTTTGAAGTTAAAGGCATTTGGAATGTGATCCCGTTTTAATGTTATTTAGAATGTATTTGTAGCGTGATATATTTCTTGGTATTTGGATATTGTTTCCCAGAATTAGATTTATATAGTATTACGTTTTTTTTATTAATTGTGACGTAATTCATCATTAAATTATTGGAATAATTTTGTGTGTTTCATAATTGTTTATGCTACGTTATATTTATTTGCTTGTATCGATACAGTTCTTGGAAATTGGGTGGTTTTAAGAGAGCAAAATAATATTCTCCATGCTAAAAACTCTTTGATGGTGTGAAGCTACTGAAAAGTTTTTGACAGTGTGTTCTAGGCCGTAATTATTTCACGGTGTAGAAATTTTAAATAGTTTTACACTGTCAAAGTTTTGATGGTGTTAGTTTTGAAAAAAATGTAAAGTTTTTTTTTTTTTCTCTCACAAAAGTAACGTTTAACTGGACTTAAACTGAAATACAATATTGTAAACACAGTCCGCTCACTTTTTTTTACTAAACGCAAAAGGTGCATGCTCCAAACGTGTAGCTGGGGAAGAAAGACGCAATAGGTCGCAAAGCGCAGTGTTCGGCATCAGTGAGCTGCAGCCAGGGCAATGCGCGTCGTGGAATGAAGTTTGGTGTTGTGGTGGAAGGTACAGGGAAGGTTCTCCCTCCCAGTCCTATTGTATAGGCGGCAGCGGCGAGATTCAGACTGTGCGTGAAAGGAAAGTTTGTTGGGCGGTTGGAAGCGGGCGGGTATCGATAGTGGCGCGCGATGCGGACTAGGGCGTCTTTCTGAATCATCCCCTCACATAGCCAGCTCCACGTAACCCGGTCCGGCCCGGCCCAGCCCAGCCCGCGCGCGCGAAGTTCGCTGCGTATTCTGCTCCAACTACGCGCGATACGCTCTCATCGGCTCTTCAGACCAAAGTTTCGCACGCTCCCACATACACTCGATTCTCAGCTAACTGTTTGCTGGTATTGTACACGAGGTTTTAAAATGACTCGTACCCATACCTTTCGTAAAAAAACACCGTTGTAGTCGATTCCCTTTCCCAAATAAATTTGGAAGTGATTTTAACTCAACATAGAATAATAAACCTTAGCGAGATTATATTTCCCTATACGATAGTATAGTCAAATTTTTTGTATCGCAGAGAAGTCTACACATGAAATACGTATTTTTGTCTGCTGGACTAATAAATATACTCCGGATTGACACTAAGACAACGTTTCCAATATGATTGTTTAACGTATGTTTTCAATGGTTGAAAATAAAGTTTAACTTGAGTATTAGCTTACAACTTAATAGTTAAAATTTGAATAAAAATATGTTTTTGAAAACTGGTGATCTTTCAAAGTTTAAAATCCTAGCGAGTTAAAATTATGTCTTATAGCTGCAGTTATTATTTTCAGTCAAACAAATCATTCAACAGATTATATTTAAAAATTGTAAATTTGGTGCAGTAGCGTAGTTACACGGAAAAGGGGTCTCACGCGACGAAACAATGAGAAAAGCTACTCTCATTGAATTGCTTGAAAAACATCAACCAAGAGAGAAAATATTCGCTGTTGACAGGGTATTCCAGCAACATGGCCATACTGTACTTAGATTGCACACTTATATGTGCGATTTCAATGCCATAGAACTAGCCTGGGGTAAGATTAAGCGTCATATCAGAGCTCACAACACGACTGGAGATTTATCACTCCCAGTCTTACAGATGCTAACGACGGAAGCCGTAGAAGCCGGAACAAAGGGAGACTGGGTGGGATATTGCAGACACGTTGAAGGAATTGAAGAAGAGTACTGGATGAACGACTGCCTCATTGAGTTAACAGTAGATGAGTTCTTATTCAAACTGGACAGTGACGACACAGATGATGAAAGTGAAAAAAATTCACACCGTGACAGCTGCAGTGAGCAAGAAATTTATAGTAAATGTGATGGCGACATCTCTTACTTAGCTCAGCCATTGTAAACATTGAAATTATATTATATCTTACTTATACATGTACTCTACAGTGTCATTAATTTGTTTTGCTTAATCACTTTTTAATTAGTGAGCTAGGAATAGTTTCCTCAACAACAGTTAATAAACATTGTTAACAATGCTATGTTGAGACATATCCGTAGTATGTGTTATCATTTTGTAAAATTGCTATCCACTTTTATTTGTACTTATATTATTACATGTATTATTTTTATTTTATTTTTACTTATATTATTACATCAATCCTTTTTTTGCCGAAACAACTGGAATCATGAATGTTAGATGGTGTAGTTTGACCAATTAATAGTTTTAATTCTAAATACTTGTAAATAAGTAAATTTAAATGGAACATTTCAGTATATTTTACCTAATTTTGACTTTTTGTTCCCCACACCATTATTTTGGCGTCACTTGTTATTCTCATAGTCACTTTGTACAGTAACATTATACGCTCACATCTTGTTCAGGAATAATTGGTTACAACCAAATACTTGCACCTCAGTATTTTTCATTAGTTATGCTTATTTGTCTGTCACATCAACTTGGGTCGTTTATTGTTAAGTATTACTATCATATACTTTGGTGGGTGTTAACTGATTATGTCACTGCAATTTTTAGATTTTGTATTTTGGAGCCTAATGATTTCTTTATTTTTCTTCATCGTCCTTTGTCTAGACAATCTATTGTGAGTAATGTTCAATATTTCAAGTGTAACACTTGTAAATTATTGTTGTTAACTATTCATGCTATTAAATTATTGCCATTGGTTTGACTTCTGGAAGCTCCTTCTCGAAAAAAATATTAGTTCACAAATGTTATCACAGCATGTAGAGGGCCGCGGTTGAGGCAGTGCCAGAGCGTTCGCCTGCCACCTGCGATCCGGGTTCGGTTCCTGGCTATTTATGCATGTGACAATCGTGGTTAGTGGGTTATCTCGGGAGCCTCCCGTTTCCCCCCAACATGGCGTTCAGGCGTTGCACTATGTCCTTCTCAATTCATCCACACCACATTGGCTCTGAATACATCTTATGCTAAGACTCGTCCAAACATATCGATGAATCAATTAATAATTGTGTGTCATAATACTGTATAGTCAGTCAGTTCACATTATCAATTATCTTGTACATACATTTAAGATAAAATTACAACGGTTTTTGTATTTGTGTATTGAAATGTATTTATATTTGCTGTACTTCAGTGGCAGAAAAGGCAATAATTTACTTAACCGCGCCAGTAAAAATTAAAGACAAAACAAACAAATTACGTACAGTAAAATTGCTTGAAACTTTAACTCAGTTTGGTGTTGGAAACATCAAGATATTAATTATATGTAGACTATTTTTAATTCCGCTTTTCGGGAATATTCTACCGACTCTGGCGAACAAATATATTAACTAACTTCGTAACGACATGTCTATCGAGTGTATAATCAACCCCTGCAAACCATATTTTCGCGCAATTGTCTCGCTTACTGGTTTTTAATCTTAATGCGTAGTTTAAATAAATTTACGCAATTAGAGTTCAACTACTTTTTATATGTTAAATTGCGTTTTGTTGGTAGCTCTTGATACTAAATAAAATATTTTGTCAAACTGAGCAAAAATATGACATTGATTTCTAGTACTAACTATGATATTAATGTCATTCCCACTCGTATTTGCAATAATTTCGTATGCATACCAATATTTTTTAAAGACTTGTAGATGAAAAAATTAATACATCCACGCTTTGCGCGAGAGTTAAACCCAGAACATCTAGTAACGTACGCTGGTGCGCAACAAACTATGCTACAAAACAAAAGTGTCAGCGATAGACGCGTTGATGTACCTTTCAAACTCTTCTGTTTGAAGTGATCAGTGTAATGTTTGCAGGATGCGTAGTACGTCGTTCAACGGTACACTTTGTGGTCGAATGGAGGGACGCGAAGTGCAAACCTACGGCCGGCCGAGGGGGGTCCAGCCCTCACAACGTTTGACGCCAACAGTACATATCTAAAGCGCATCTCGTGAAAAGATGGAAGCCAGTCATAACCAATTCAGAAAGTGGCTAAATGGCTTAATGGGGCAGTTAGTAAGAAGGAATCGAATCGGTGTTTCAGTTTTTATATAAAAACTAGGTGACCCAGCACGTGACCTTTTTTTTTTAATTGTCACGGGGCTAGAACAGTTGCCGTGATATAAATTTGGTTATCATACAAAGACTGAAAAAAAATTGCATAGATATATATATATAGGTAATAATGAAAATATTTGAAATTAACTCAACATTGAAGCGACTGCAGTCTTATTTAATATTTATCTACCCACTTAGCCACAGCGGCCCCACTTGGAATCGCTCTATCCACTGAGCCACTGTGGCCCCGCTTGGACATTAACTCAATATTGAAGCGAGACATTTAAAGTAAACAAAAATTATATTCCATTACCTTCATCTCTCATTGTAATAATCTCTATGCATTAATACAAAACTTTCATATAGGAAAAAAGTAATTAAAATTGAGTTTTTAAGGTAAAAGGTAATGATTTAATAATCTGACCTTGCTGAAATTCGAACTTGGCCTGTACTTTATCCTGAGGATTCGCTCCCTCTGCAAAATTTGAAGAACTTCTGTTGAGTTTCAAGGGACGTAGAGGTATTAGAGACGGGCAGACAGACAGATCACCTACTTATTATATAGGATACACAATGCGTATATATAACATACCGACAAATCTAGATAGGTTATTCGACAGGTGGAAATAAAAAGATGGAGTCGATCAACACATGGTCCAGGTCAAATAGCAAGTGCGGTAGACGCTTCCAAAGTTTGAGAAAAAATTCTAATTTATTGTCGTATTTAAGAAACTGCTTACGGGACAGAACTAATTATTTAAACCGTAATTATTAATAAATCGAATATGTTGTGTACATGTAACACCCTCACGTTGAAAAGAGGTGTTGCCACCCATATTTCTGCAAACAAGTATGTTATAGGAAAAATTCCGTATTTGTGACTAGAGATTATAAAATGCCGGCAAAATTAGCAACATAAATGTCTTTAGCAAAAATTTCTTACTCTCGCTCTTTTCGGGTAAAATTTACATGTTTGATTTCACAGAGAAGTGTTGCTGCCTGCGAGGTAGGCAACCATTTATCGATGATTACACGTCGCGTCGTAGTGGATTGAGATTCCCGCAACTGTTTGTGTGGTCTTACAGTAGTGTGGTGATCGGTGGGATTTTCTCACTGTTAGGAGTAAAATAATCAGAAAATAAATTGAAGTTTTTGCTATATTAGCTTTATGTCGTACCAGCATAAACAACTTTACAAGTCTTCAAAATGGTGGCCGCCAACCTCATTGCAACAATTAATTCGGTGTTTGAAAGACTGGCGTGCCCTTTCGAAAACACCCGGTGTACCTAGAACCTTGTCGTAGGCAGCCATAACCCTGGCTAACAGATCTTCCTCCGACTCAATAGGTGTGTTGTAAATCAGAGCCATGATGAACCCCTGCAGGATTAAGGTCAGGAGAGCGTGCTGGCCACGCAACAGACCCATCTCTTCCAAGTCACCGTGCTGGATATTCTATGCTGTGGTGTGATCACGTACAATTCCTGTGGGATATGCAGGTGCACCTTCGTGTTGAAGCCACATACGTTGTCGGACCGCGATCGGCACATCATTGAGGAAATCTGGCCATGTAAATAGTAGGAATTGGCAGTACACGCGCCCAGTCATTGGTTGCGACATCAAGCACGGCCCAATGAGATGGTCACCCACAATGCCCGCCCAGATGTTCACAAAAAATCTATGCTGGTTGGTTGTGATGGCGGTTTAATGAGGACTGGGGTCGTCCCACGCTTGACTGTTGCTGCTGTTAAAATATCTGTCCCTCGTGAATGTCGCTTCATCAGTAAATTAATGAGGACAATAACGTCGAGGAGAGAAATCTGCTGGTGCTAATACCTGCACCTTTCGCATGTGATAGACACGCAGCAGCTGCTTCCCCTACCGCTCTGTGTCCTGCCGCTGCAGATCTTGCAAATTTCCCCCGTGTATCACTGCCGCTTGGCGCGCGATTTCTCATTAAAAAATCGTCTCTGTTCACGATATTTGCCACCCACGCTGTACACTTCAGCACATTCTGCCTCTTGTTGACAGCCCGCGACGTCTATCGGCGACTGTGTAACCTTGTTTGTCGTTTGTTTTGTATTTCTGCGTACTTCACGTAGCATTCTTCGAACACGTTTGTCTTTGGTGTTCTGCAGGCATGACGTGCGAACGTTATGTGGCGGTGTAATTTGTTGTTGTGTTACTTTATCTGTTAATTTATTTTCCTTCATTCAAGATGTAGTTTGATATTTTATGTTTGCCCTCATTAGTGAATATAGTTTCAATTTTATACTTCTTTTCTTCTCGTACCCTGTTATCTTTCACTAAATAATTAATTTTTTAGTGAGGGAGCATGTGTCTGCCTAATTTCTGCACGTCTGAACGTCTCGGCTAATCTTTTCGGCATGTTCTTCCTAAATATTTCTACACGTGTTGAGCTTAACCTCTCTCGCATTTTATGCGCTGAAGTCGCTCTTGCATGCACTTCTAGCTTCTTGCTTGCTGGGAAGGCATCTAGTCAACATTTGTCTATAAATCCCTTCGTGCCCCTTTCTGTGGACTCTATACAATGCCTGCAATCGGCTAAGTCACAATTGACGTTTTGATGCTTCTTTACTAAATATAAGTATACAATTTTTTTTTATAAAAAAAGAACTTTTATAAGAAACTTAACGTAACGTTGTAACTTGATGAGATTCCATTATTTTTTAATACTAAAATTTAATTGTATGGGAAGCATCCCAGGAGAATTTAACAACTTTAATTATGAAAACTTCAAAATTTTTTAATAAAGTAAATAATTTTGTCCCTGAATAATATTATTTGTTTTCCATCGAGATTACTAACTATTTTAAGAATATTTTTGTCAGATCAACAATAGCAATTAGGCAATATTTAGTTGTCCATGCGAGGTTGTTTTGTTCCTATTATTATGGAACTATTTACTTGTTTCCATTTCCAAAGAACTTAAGATACTAATACATTTGAAAAGAAATGAGTAATACACAACCAAAATTACCTTGTTTTTATTTATTTATTTATTATTAAATTAGTTCCCCTCTGTGCCTATATATTGTATGGGTTATACAAGTAGGTCTTGTATGATATATTTGTTTCTTTCTTTCGTGCCATGTACGATAAACTAGCATGATAAATTTTTACATTTCGCTTCCATCTCATTTATGTTCTCGTTGCGGAGTCCTTTGGTAATTACATTATTAGTTTTTACTCCACGTTTTATTGTAATGTTGGAGCTTTGTTTGTTTGTCGTGGTACCAAGGACTGGCTGCATTTTTCCTTTGATAAAGTGGATACTTAATTTGTTTATGGTCGCACATGAGCACAGCTTGCGCCAAACAAAACTTAATATGTTTATACGCAAATTATTTTTTCACTTAAAAATGACTTCTGATGCCAATGGAGAAAAAACACTATTCATCTTCGCCATCAAATTATGATTCATCATGTCGTTCAAGTTTTTTGATGCCATTAGGAGTAACGTTGCCATAAGATTAAACCTAAGGAAGTTGTTTGGCAAGTAAGCATATAGGCTTTTCACGGTAAAATGAGCACTTTTCAAAGCCCTGATTAAGATCTACTTGTATGCACATTGTGTACTCTTCCGCCTTATGCAAGATTAACATTGCCATTAGCCTGATACCTTTATTAATACGTCGGTCAAGTGAAACTGTGAAATTATTAGATAAGTTAATATTGTACAAATATGCTCATTTTTATACTACGGTGCATTAAAAAAAATATAAAGCGAAAAAATATATACATTTAATTATCACTAATGGTTAGCCTTACTTAATTAACACTTATCATGTGACGTTGAAGACCTGCTTCAAGTCTGACATGTGTGTCAATCAGCAAACTCAAGCAATGTTTTGTGAGTACTCTTGTCCTGCCAAAGACTGTCCTGCCTGAACGGTTTATTTTTCGTCCCGCCAGCTGGTGAAATGTGTGATGCCCACAATTTTCTGGAGTACGATTAAATGCTGCTATTATGGGGGTTGGTGTGTTTAAATAACTACATGACGTAAATTAACTTGGTTAGCAAGTCTGCTTGGTTATTTGCCACGCCCGTATTTGGTAGCCCAGATTAATAAACTCTTATTTTGTTTGAAGAGGGGTCACTATTTGAAGAGGAAATATTTTAGCTGCAGAAAAGGGTGCATTGTTTTTCTTATCCCCCATCCTCCCTAGGGGTGGCGCACGTCTGAACGCTTCCAAGCGCTCCTGGCGCGGCCGAGCGCTGTCTGGTGGCTATTACTGGCAACGAGTTCAGCCTCGCACACTCTGGCACCTTCCACACGCCTCTCCGCTATTCCTGCCGTCTCCTTAACCTTCCCGAGCCGCGTTTTCGCGTATAAATGTTCGTCCCCAGCCCGAGCAAGTGCGCAGTGTTCCTCTTCCAGTTGCACGGGCTGGCTGACGATGGATCATGTTTACACCATTTCGTACTTCGGGGCATCAGCATGCTAGACGCGTTTTCGCGTAATATGAGTACTACTCAAGTGAAGTATTGCAAGGAATGTAGTTGTTATGCCTGGGTTAGAGATTTTTTTTATAGCTAGGTTTGTGTATAAGGATTTTTGTAGCGAAGTGTTTCTTCACTGTTTTGCTTGTGTGCATTTTCAACATGGTACTTTATGGGAATGTTTGTAAGAGGTGGATTCTTCCCTTTTTTGGCGGCCTGTAGGAATGGTCTCCTGGACTACGATTTGCCAAAATAATTTTAATGCCAAGGAATTTAGTAGATATTTTGTGGCGTGCCTTTATGCTCATGGTTAAGTGTAATGAGGGTTATTGCTCCTTTCCAATGGTATTCATGAAATTAGTATTCCATGTTGTACTTTTTAGTGAATCATCAGGCGTACTTTACTTTTAAAGTTGTAATGGTGCTTGCTTTACGCAGGGAGTCATTTTTCCTTTTTTAATGGGATTTCATAAGTGTCTATTCAGGTTGGGTGATTTCTCAGGATGTATTAATATAGTTGTTTTTCGGTTTGTTCCAGTGCATGTGTGTTCTCTCCTTCCCCTAGTTCACCAATTGGTAGCAAGCAACAGAAATTTAGAGATGCAATTTATATTTTTTCAAATCAAGGTGCAAAGTTGTTGTTTTTAATGATAATGTATAGATGGGCTTCAATATATTTGAATTGATTTTGTAATTTTTGTTGCTATGCTTTTTTTATTTATTTTTAATGGTGTGTGTTCTTCTCCTTGCCTTCCTCTAGCCCTGCTACGCCCTAAAGGGGCGTAACAAAGTTAATATATGGCACTACTTTATCTCCATCGTTACCAACTTTAATAGGCGCATGTCATTCAGCGCGCCTGTTAAAACATATGCCGGTAGGAGCAGTGACTATTTTCAAATGTTGATTTCTAAAGTGCTCACTTTATCGTGAACAGCCTTTACACAAAACCCAGCCCCGACCGCTTCGAAAAGCGGAATGGATGAGGAAGAGGGGCAACTATTAGGTATCGTAGCGTACAGAAGTAAAGCAGCCGCCTTTACCGCAAACTCCAGTGGCACACGCCAACAAAATGGCGCCGTTGGTCAGCAAAAAGTCGGAAAGGCGCTCGCCAATCAGTGCTCGGCTTACTCGCCAACCGAAACGGGGATTTTTCTGCAACATGTGGTAGCCAATCAGACAGAAGCCCCGTTCCGGAGGCTCGCGTAGCCAATCGATGAACAGGTACTCTGTAAAAAAATTTCGAGTTAAAATTCCGTTACATGAAAGGGAAGCAAATTACACTTACATGTAAGGTAAAATTACCTCTTAAATATGAAATGAATTTACATGACACGTGAAGGGCTATTCCCTAATCCTATGGAAAAGTACCTGACAAACGTGTGGGAAAAATCGCATTCAAGTAAGGAAAATATACCAACTTTGTATAATAAGGTTATATTTAAAAAAAAATTCGTACATGTTAGTACTGTTTATATAAACATCAATTCTAAAATCCTCTCGGCAGTTGGCGGTAGGAGGGCGCGAACCAAGGTCCTCTATTTTGGGGCGGCCGGTGTGCTGTTCATTACACCACGGCAACAAAAGAGCGGTGTGTCTATTTGTTAATTATATGTTACAGATTTTCTACCTTAAAATTAATTTTCATTTTTTAAGCTATATTTGTTACGGTAGGCGTAATACTAAGTCCTACCAGTTGTCGAACATGTCGCCTCGTTTTGCTTCTTCCTCCCGTCTTCCCATCGAGCTGCTGAGTCAATGCTGAAGAGATCCACATGTCGTACGGCAAATTTTCCAATCCATGTATAAGAAATTTCCTCTGCCACGTAAGTGAATTTTACTCCAGAGTGCGGTAACTATCTCACATGTAAAGGAAAAATGTTTACGAAACAAGTTTGTGAATATTACCTAACAGTTGTCAGGTAATTTCACCAATATATTTTTTTCAGTGAATGCCTACGCCAAATAAACGCACGTCACTTCACTTCTACATACTTACTTATTCTGTGGTCTCGCTACAGTCCATTCACGGTTACTTCCAACTTTCCTGAAGTCCTGCTGAAGTTCTAATTCCAAGATATTCCACCGCCTCGTTCAAACCAAGCTTACCCAAGTCTAGAAGATCACACCAAAGTGGCAACGCACCGCATTCGTGCGCACTCAGTGCAATAATATTTTGCATAAGAACCATGTGTTATTAGGCTTTACTAACACACCTATTTCTCTCAATTTTTCACATATTAGTTACATAAATGTAATATTAATTTATGTATCAAATATAAGAAAAAGTTCAAGGTAACTAAAAATATGGTACTTCTATGTTAACAGAAGTATAAAACGTTTGCGATACATGGAATATGTAGGAAATATACTGACACGTCATACATGGCGTGATTTTTTCTAAGGGTCGATTCAAAAAGTGTGAAGAAACTACGAATATGCTATAAGCTTTGTTATACTCAGGTTTAGAGGCTTAATAAATTAGGTTTGGCAACCAAAATTTTCGTTGCCAGGGTGAACTGGTGTGGCACGTTAGGTAAATGTAATAATTTCAACACTCGTGAGACAAATATAATTCTGTAAAATCTTCCTGTTTATATTGAATTAAAACCTACGTGGAGAAAAAACTTTCAACTTTGCACTAAAAGTAGAAATTTATCGAAATACGCAAACATTTTGTTTAATGTTCTGTCGTAGAACTAGGTGAAGTAAAACGTTGGCTTACACAATTGCTTATTTATTTAATATGACAACTGAATCGACAGTACAGCAAAACTATAATTTAAAATACCAATTTTGGGGCTTTCTAGTGCAGTTTCCTTGAGGGAAAGGGAAAAGTACAAACTGATCAGAGAGATATTTATTTCGCACTTAGATTCGTAACGTTTTCCTATTGCTAGAAGATTGCTTATGAAAGCTCAGTGCCAAACACAATTGCATTTTTACTGTTTGCTCTTGTAAACTACAATGGAGAGCGCGCTCAACAGCTACAAAATACATTTAATAAGTTACTTAAAATTTTGTCTGGAGCAAGTACCTATCTATCACAATTTGAGTCAAACAGGAACATTTACTAGCAATTAAACCACAATCTCGGTTCGATATGTCAGCCAGTGTCGCAAAAAATATTTCGAATGAAATAGCAATGAAAACTGTACGTGTGTATACAAGATAGCAGTCGCAGAATTCAGTGTTTTGTATTAAAACTTAATTACCTAACTAAGAAGAGAACATGGAAGGATTCGGGGGGGGGGGGGGGGATGAGCCCCTCCGTTGGAGCTTGATATTACACTGGATAAAATATTATTAACGGGAGGCTCTGAGCGCGTAGCTTGTTGAAACCGCCGCCTAGATGGTGCTGCTGTGTAAAGGTAGGCTGGGGAAGGGGTAAGGAAGGAGGAGATGCAGGCTCGGACGTATGGTGCCACGCCATTCCGGCGGAAAACTGTACGTTGTTACCAAGTCGTCAGCACCTGCGGAGAACAGAGTATGTCCAACCACCCAGCGACCACTCGCGGATCAACGCGTTATCAGGAATAACTGACGCGACCAACCACCCAACTCGCTTGTCCGTGAAAACTATTTGAAAAAAAAATTCATTGAACTTTCAGCACTAGCCCTACACATAATAGGGCTTCCTATAGATTTGCAAATATTCATGCACGTTCATTAGTTGACCTGTAAAAAAAATGGTAACCTAATAAATTTTTCTACTCAAACACCTGATTTAACATGGTCCATTAAAAAGTATGCTAAAATCGTGGGTATTGGTCAAAAGGCAACATTTAAGCCTCGTAAACCTGAATAAAGCATTAAAACTTAATATTCTGTAAAGAAAACGTTTCTAGATTCAATACTTTTCACGAGACAGCATGAAATGTTTTAGGTATCGCGCCGTTTTGTGGCTAAACACACTGACGTTACAAAAAACGTGTACGTATTAGCAAACGTACGTATCATATAGCCTTTGTGTTTAACTCCTAGAGCATATTTATGAAAATTGTTTACACGGCAAATTGTTCTGATAATCATAACATTAGGTAGTATTAATTCAAGGAACCCAGTTTAAAGGTTTAGACATAGTTGAGTTTATTAGTTTTATGATCACCATGTCAAACATCCATTCGAATCAGTTGCAAGAAAATGCACCTATATTAAATACGTATGGGCGTACTATGTACTATATCTTATAGTCTACCATATCACCAGTAACGAAGTTTACTTATGTTCATTTCATTAATTATATCAATAAACATAGTGTACTTTCTTTGGTTACCGCAACACAGCGTCACTAAGATGGTCATGCCAGACGCATTTTTGAGAGTGAATTGCAATAAAATAAACAAAATTGATATAAGAAATAATGGAAAATATGGCATTCACACTGATTTACAATATTAATAGTCGCACAAAGATTTAATAGGTGGTTTTGGTTGTTTACTCATCAAAAAGTAATGTGTTTCAAGGTAGTCTATCTTTTCTACTGCGTTTTTGCAGCCAAATGGTTCTTCTTTCGGCGTTTCGCTATCTCTTCGTGCCAGATGTGTCTTCAAAATTTACTGCGAAAGCACGCACGTTGTTGCATGAACGTATTCGTGAGCCACGAAATGTGCACGTTACTTCGAATGCATAGATGCAATAAGCTACTGTACATCCTCTGGAGAAGAGAAGCATGTGATGTATAGTAGGAAACATTCAAGTGCTACTACAAATTGTGCATTGTCTTGGGACGAGTTTCGTCAATATTGCATCGGGTAATCACCACACCCAACTGATGTAGGCAGAAAACACAGCAATGTGATGTAAGCTTGAGTTTCAAAAACAGGCCGCGGGCCGTGAATCCATGACGCGTGAAAGACGACAACAACAAAGAAACTAGTTAACGTGTGTCGATTAACGAAGTAAGTATAAAATAGCATGCATAATGTAGGGTTTTGCGGTAGATAAATAGAAAATATTCGTAAGCAACGCGGCCTATCATGACAAACACAGGAGGTAGAGTACGCAAATTAAAACAGATAAACAAGCAAACGGTTTTCTAACATGCGATCTACTAAAAGTTCATTTTCTATTGATGTTTACTTGGCATCTACATTGTAGTACCTATTTCCACTGTTTGATGACCGCTGTAGTTGGCGCGTGAAGTCACCCAAAACAAAATGCCTAAATTGACAAAGAGCGATATTAAGTCAAATTATTACGATTGCTTTTAAAAACCCAGAAATTCAAATCAAAGTATTTTAAGGCCGCGGTCACACGGTATACATAACTATAGGCTGCTTACGGTAAAATGAGCACTTTAGAAATCCCTGCTAAACATCTACTTGTATACAAGTTGTGTGCTCTTCCGCCTTGTAGTAAAATTAACATTGCCATGGGCCTCATCACTTTATTCATGCGTCGGTCAAGTGAAACTGTGAAATTATTATAAAAGTAAATATTGCACAAATTCTCATTTTCTCACATCGATGTATAAAAAAAACAGAAAGCGAAAGAATTACATTAAGTTATCACAAATTGTTACCTGGCACTTTTTATTCGACGTTAATATATGGAAAATACTTTCCCATCCATTGATACCAGCTGTATTGGGCACATGCCACTCATTGCATCCGTTAAAATATATGCAAGCAGAGGCAGTGATTTTTTTCTAAGGTTGATTTCAAAAGTGCTCACTTTATCGTGAACAGCCTTTACTCCATTTCAAACATGTTCAGCACTGCAAGCGGTTACACGGGCTCCGAACTTGTTCCGATCGCAGTTATACCTTGTTCATAGTAAACAGGTTGTGTAAGTTCATCGGAACGAATTGTCTTCTGTGTTGTGATCTCATTGACTGCTATGAAGTAAATAGGCAGTGTTATTAAAATAGCTGAAATTGGCGGGAATTTCTGCATTCGTTTAAATAAATAATAAACCAGGTCAAAAACAGTATTCTCTATACTTTTATAATAAAAATAGGACAAGTTGTGTTACAATTTTTAAAATACTCAGCATTAATAAGTGGTGGAAGCGATTATAAATAAATATGGGAGCGTGTTTTCGATGTTAGAATTTCCCTCTGTTTGCATTCAGTTATTGACGAGTAACCACTGAAACTAGTTCCGTTTGCAAACATGTTCAAACATGGCTGCCGTACGAATTTGCAATAAATGCGTTTAGACCACTCGTGTGAACGCGATCGTAACCATTTACAGTAAATAACTGTAAACACATTTTAAATACTTATACAAATTTCGTTGAAATGCTACGGTAGCAAAAACGTATCTGTAATCCATTAATAGCTATGTAATTCAAAAAACATACATGAACAAATAAATAACAGTGAACACCATATATGCAGTCTATTTGGTACAGAAAGTCAGACGTTGCAAACTCATGTCTCTTTCAAACGAAATAAGCGTAAAATACGCTTAACAGTTTGATGGAAAATACCACACTAAAGATATCGAACTTCAGCCAGTGGTAATATAAGCCTAAACAATCGTTTAAGAGCAAATATATCTAGTAATTCCAGTTAACTTATGCAAATTCTCAAACTCAAACACTAATTCACAAGTTACAGAAGTAGGACGTCAAAATACACGAAAACAACTAAGTGAAAACATGTCTCCTTACTATCTATAATAATGCAATATAATTACAATGATGCACACTCCCTATGTGGAATACATAACGTTTTTTTTTTTTAAGCATGGCTGATTTCTGTGCTGCAGTTATATATGCAGGTTCTGGAATCATATATCGTACTGGGAAAACAAGTTCCACGATTTCAGGAAAAGAACATGCAATGCATATAAAATCCTTCTCGTTTTGGAGCCATTTCCTGCCTTCAGAATGTTTCATCCGCTGATACATTTGCTGTATGAAGACTTTCCTGTTTGTCATTCCCAAAAAGTAGCAGAATTGGCGGCCAGTTATGTTTAGTGTGCCTTGCACTTGATATAAGTAGTGGTGCTTCTTCTTACGTTTTAAGATATTGTCGGACATCCTCTCCAAAAAGAGGTTCTTTTTTTTTTTTTTGTCTTGCAGTCTCCATTAGGACTAAGCGGAAGTAACGAATTTCCCCTCGACCAGAGCACTTTCCTCTCTAACTAAACAACCTGGCCTAGCCCGCAGATAACTGCGTTCCAAATCCACAAATATGCCACACCTGTCACCGAGCGATGTGGCGCAGTGGTAACTCACTGGACTCGCCTTCCGATGGACACGGGTTCGATTCTTGGTCCGGCCATTCTGATCTCAGTTTTCTAAAATAACTCCAGGCTGGGATGGGTCCCTAACAAAGGCCATGGCCGATTCCTTCCCAATCCATATTTAATCTCTCTTTCCTGTGCACCTTGCATCGTGCCCAATTACCAACCTTACTAATTTCTGCCTTGAAGCGCTTAATAGCGATGTATTCATTATGGGTGCCATGCTCCATAGCTGGTATTACAATATTAGGTTTGTACAGAAGTCGCTTAGGCAAATGACAATAAGGCGTGGAATCTATCTGCCGACAAGCCACTCCAATATTATAGACGACCACAAGGTCGTTATTTTATACTTCACTTTCTCTTTGTGCAACTGTTTGCACTGCAATTCTGTCCCATTTATCTACAGTAACTTGCAGCGATGTAATAAAAAAACTTGAATTTTTGCTGTAGGTCCTCAGTATCTTCAGGTACTAAGACATTTGATCCATAGTCTTCAACTGGAGGAGCTAACACTGTATGTTTTTTAGTTAGTTTCACGCTAGGGATATCAAGTCTACGCCGTTTGACTGCTTCATGACGCTGCATTTCCCGCCTCAATGAATGCAGTAAGCATGATGGGGGATTGCCGTGGTGCTGCATTGTTTAGTACAAAGTCTAAGTTATGCATCGACCAATGGTGAAGCATTGTGGAAGCCATCTGTAGTTCTAGGCACTTTTATTGCAAAGTGCAAATACCGTGTACACAGGGAGCGATGAAATATACCGAGATAACTGTATGTATACTTTTAAAATGATATTTTTAAAAATGTTCACCTTCAGCCTTTGGAGGTAGGCATATATAATTTTATTTTGAAATAGGGGAAATTTATTTTAACTTGTGACTCACATGCTCGCACGAAATTCAGCATCACAGTCAGCACCATAATCGCAATCAGCACTACACGCACCAAAATCAGCACCACAATCCGCTGTGCATGTACCACAATCAGCACCACAATCGGCAACACATGCACCACACACACCACGATCAGAACCACATGCACCACAATGAGCACTACATGCACCACAATCAGAACCACATGCGCCACAATCAGTGGTCATCAATTTCCGTTAGGTGTTATTAATGGGATGTTAGGAGGCATAATGGGTCATTAGTCTTGGGTCATTGGGTCTTGGGGCATGTGTCGAGGGTTTTTCGAGACTTTGTTGGAATTTTTCGAAAAAATTTTTCTAGATTTTTTTGTTTTTAAGGTCATTCAATGTCATGGGACTGGTAAAAGTTACCTGCATCCAATATGGTGGTAATAGTAACATTATATATACCTGTTCACTTTAATGTATTTTTCTAGATGTTTTCAAGATCTTTCAAGGTCATGGGGCTAAGGTTACTGGCTTTCAATATGAGGGTAGTGGTCTGTAATGTAATATGCTTGTTGACTTATGTATTTTTTATCGAGTTTCTTTCGAGGTCACGGGGTCAAGGTCACTGTGTCCCATTATTAGTTGCCTGTAACATAGTATGCTTGTTGACTTATGTATTTTTCTCGAGTTTTTGTTTTCATGGTCATTCAAGATCACGGGGACAAGTTCAAGGTCATTGGCTTCCACTATGGTGGTAGTGGTCTTTAATGTAATATCATTGTTAACTTTTATGTATTTATTCTCGAGTCTTTGTATTCGAGGTCATTCAGGATTACAGTTTCAAGGCCGCGGTCACCTGCAACCAATACGGATGCTATGATGGCTGACAGCACCAGATAGTTAACTGGATATAGGCTATAGGCAAGGGGATGCAGGCCTGCCGACTAATTTGTTGTGTTGAGGGCATGAGGGGAAACCTGAGGAAATTTAATTTCTAGTAATAAAGTTGTAAATAACTTTTAATAATAATTTAATCATTTAAAAATAATTTTTATAATACATTTTTTGGAATTTTTTAATTTTTTGGGTCAAAGGTCATGGGCCTTGAGACCCGCTCTTCTGGCTCGGAAACATTGTTCCATCTCACCTGCTCCGGGAAGAATTCTACTATTCTTGGGGGGTTATTTTTTTCACAAATGGGGGGGGGGGGGGAAAGGACAATTTTTTTTAGGGAAATTTAGTAGATTTTGAATGAAGGGGAATTTTTAGGTAAAGAAGGGGAAAAATGGCGGACGGGTAACGTGACAAATTGGCAAACTCCCGGTGCTTGGCTCCTGTGCCAGGTGCCGATATGTCAGAACTGACATAATTCTTCTACTTACTACATAAAACCAAACATTCAAAACGATTCCAGAAAATTGAAAACTAATTTAAAATCCGAAAAGACTCCAAAAAAGCAACAAAAATAATTAAACACGTACACAAATTTAAACAATTATAACAATGATTCAAGTATTAACTTACTTATTTTCAAGTAGGCAGCCAATGAACAACTGAAGCACCACCTATGCTTGCCCAATTATAAAGCACAACACCCCGTATTTACCATCTTTCCCTTCTTCCATCTTATAATGCTTCGCTACACGACCTTCCTCCCACTGCCAGATTCGTTCGTCACATGTTTATGACTTATGACACCCAAGGGTGATTTCGGGATTTTTGCCGCCATATTGGATTCCGGACTTCCTGCTCTGCCATTTTTGTCACACGACCGCCATCTTGGGTCCAGCTGATCTTACACCTTGACCTTTGACCTTAAAAATGCAAATATAAAAAAATTCACAGACAAATAAATAAAAAATGTATTATTAAAATTAATTATTAAAAATTACAAGAATTTGAGAAAAAAATTCTCTCAAAAAAAAAAAAAAATCTAAGAACATATCCCGTTAACCTCTCACTCATCCCACCACCTTAGACATCAACCCCCTCCCCTTTTACCAATAAACCTTCTAATACTATAAAACAAAGAAAAATCACAAACGATGTTTAAAAATCTAAAAACTACAACAACATATCACATTACTCTCATACTCACCCCAGCACCACTAATAAGTCACATTCATTCCATCTCCAACAGACGACTGATGCCAATTTATATTGGCTGTTTAGTCGGTGGACCTCCATCCCGTCAACACTACTCCCCCTACCAATCCTCTCCAAGCCTCAACAATCTTCTTCTATCTTCCTTACCAATCTTTCTCAATCCTCCTCGCCAATCATACTCAATACTTCGCACCAATCCTCTTCAATCCTCTTCAATACTCCTCAGTCTCTAGAAATCAATGGGCTTATCAACTGCATCTAACCATAACGATAAGAAACAAAGCCGATTCACCTACTGTCTCCAAAACTTGTACATGTCGGCAGAATTAATGTTTGTGTATTCAATCAACTATCCATGCATTTTTATACTTAAGCCTTTAGTGTCGTTCTACTTACAGATCTTAACGTTTATAAGCGAGTGCTTTTAGCACCACTTTATAGTTGTTGGGGTTAAAAGGATACGACACACAAAAAAAAATGGAAAAATCAAACAATTATTTTATAATAATAAATAATTATTACTTTGAAATTACATTTTTCAGAAGAAAGCAGTTCATCACATCATCTGATATAGCCCGATCCCTAAGTTCCCTTATGATTGAAACAACCTCTTTCATGGTCGAGTAATCCCCACGTCTTTGAAGCTCAAGCAACGATCTAAGTCTGTCTACAAGTTTGTTGGGATCTTCAGTAAACATGTAGTCAGTATAACCGTCGTCTTCTATCTACTTATCACTTGTCGAAGGACACTTTTTGGAGGGAAATGTATGGGTCCGTCGAGGGAATAATCATCGTCTTCAACACTACCACTGTGGTCATAGTCATTATCAATGCTGTCTTCATGATCGTCCTCACTTCCTGCTTCATTATATATGTAAGGTTTTCTTTTCTTTGCAACAGGAGGCTTCATGTTAGTTGATGTCAAAGGCAGACCTTCGTTTTCGCAATTCATCTTTGTGGTATAAGCGAGAGAGCGTTTCCAAATTGATGTTTACCTCACGGAGTCAGAACATCAACTGTCATTTTTTCTATATTAATGCGGTTATTTTAGCAGTAAAGCATCTTAGTTGGTGCCCATAAAATATATATGTAAAAATAGGAGCAATCTGAGAAAACCCAAATACTCGTTCACCCCAAACGAAAACACGCATATTCTATCATATATATGTATGTGTGTGTTTATATAAATTTATTTATATAAATGATAGGACTTTATACAATTATGTACTTATTATATAGGAATATAAAAAATTATAAATAAATAAATAAATTTGTAAATATAAATTTATCTTCTATATATTTTATACTTAAGTGTGTATATGTAAGTAACTAATGTACATATATATGTACATAAGTATCTAAATATAAAATCATTATCAATTTAATTTATGTATGGGTATATAAGTATGTTAATATAAAATTATTTATATTTTATTTATAAATATCTAATGTACATTTAACTCAATAGACAAACAGTATTCCTAACACTAAACGAGTTAGGGATAGACCAAAATGCCAGAAGACTAACAAAACAGACACACACAGATATACATCCAAAATAAAATTCTTAGGGGAAATCTCCGAAGCATTCAAAATGTGGAGTTAGACAAGGGGACGGACACTCGCCAATTCTCTTCAACCTTGTACTGGACAAAATCTTGAAGACATGGAAAAGGGCCTTGGAAGAAAAAAAAGAGTGAAATGATTAAGTATAGGATAAGGAAAAGGAATATTTGAGGTGAAATGTCTAGCATTTGCCGACGACGTAGCATTAATAAGACAAAACAGAACAGACGTAAAAACCATGGTGAAAACATTATACGAAATAGCCTAAAAAAAAAAAAACTGAACTATAAATCTCCTCCGAAAAGACAGAATATATAGAATACAGGCACAACAGGGAAAGAAATATGAAAACAGCACATGGACAAATAAAGAGAGTAGATAAATTTAAATATCTAGGAGAACGGATCCAACCAAATGGACTGAACAACACAACAAACAAAGAAACGGTCAGAAAATTGGAACTGACAAACAGAATAACACAAAATCACTACAATAAGATAGCAATATCCATCCAAGCCAAAATTACCCACTATAATACAGTCATCAAACCAGAAGCAACATATGGATCAGAATACATGACGATGAACAAGAAAGGAAAACGGCGAGAACTGGAAGTAAAAGAGAGGAAAAACATGAGAAAAATTTTAGGACCACTCAAAAACACAGACAACACCTGGATCAAGAGGAAAAATGAAGACCTATAAAGAAATACCGAAAATATTACAGACACAATGAGAAAAAGAAGACTGAAATGTTATGGACACCTAAAAAGATTGAATGATAATAGATTCAACAAAGAAATATTCAACTACATCGCAAAATTGAAATGCAGAACTGGATGGATGGTAGAGACCAGGGAAGATACAGAAAAAGTTGTGATAATGGAAGAATTGTTCAACAACAGAGAGAACATCTGGCGACTGATCGCCAACGCAACATTTCCGGAGGACCGACAGAAACCAAGACCCACGAGTGTGTGTACTGAAGAACAGAGACGAGCAGTTGGAGAAAAAATTAGAAGTTCTGGAAAGGAAGAAAGAAGACGACGAACCAGAAGTCTTGAGTTCATTGCGGTCCATAGATGGCCAAATTCATATATAAAAAATGTACATATAACTATGCTAATAAGAAATTATTTTCAATTTAATTTATATATATTATGTACATATGACAATGTACATATACAAATATTTTCAATTTAATTTATATTTAAGTATAGGTATATAAGTATGTAAATATAAAATTAATTTCAATTTATTTTATACAATACTGTGTGTATTTATAGGTACATAAGTATGTAATTATAAAATTATTTTCCATTTATCCTATACGTATTTATGTATAGTTATATGTATATAAGCATGAAAATATAAAATTATTTCAATTTATTTTATACGTAACTAAGTACATATAAATAAGGGGATATAAAATTAATTTTAATATCTATAAATAAGTATGTACATATAAATATTTGAAAATAAAATAAAATGAAATTTCTATTTTTAGATTTACACATATCCCTACAAGCATATTTAAATAACAAATTTATATATAATAAATAACCTGCATGTTTTCACCTGGGGCTAAAGAGTATTTGGATTTTCTCAGAGTGCTCCCTTTTTTACATATATATTTTATGGGCACCAACTAAGATGCTTTACTGCTAAAAGAACCGCATTAATATACAAAAAATTACAGTTGATGTTCTGACTCCGTGAGGTAAACATCAATTTGGAAACGCTCTCTCGCTATACCACAAAGATGAATTGCGAAAACGAAGGTCTGCCTTTGACATCAACTAACATGAAGCCGCGACCTGCATCATCGCTAACTGGCGTCTCCAGCGTCGATTCTGCGATCGAGTGATCATCTACGGTCAAAATGCTCGACGACATGAGAAAACGGCCTATGCGAAGAGACCTTTTCGCACGATGATTCATTACGACAATAGTCACATGCAGTTTTTGCAAGATGATACACTTAAGGAAGATAATCAGATCTCCAAGGGTTCGTCTACTAGGAGCCAGGCAGTGATGTTATAAATATCTCCTCCTACATCGATGGGTTCTGTTTCCGCAGACGATTACGATGAGAATGTTAATACTAAAGACGGAATGAGCGCAGTACAGCCGGTTTGTGCGGAACGTATACTTGCAAGATGTTCGCGTGAAGTCGACGAACTTGGAAACAAACGACCATCAGCTCTGAATACTGATGAACATACAACTCTTGCTGCTAATAAATGTAAACCTGATATTTATTATGAAGTGGGAAGTGAAGACGATCATGAAGACAGCATTGATAATGACTATGACGACAGTAAGAGTGTTGAAGACGATAATAATTCCCTAGACGGACCCACACATTTCCCTCCAAAAAGTGTCCTTCGACAAGTGATGCGAAGAAGATAGAGGACTACGGTTATACTGACTATATGTTTACTGAAGAACCCAGCAAACTTTTAGATAGATTCAGATCTTTGCTTGAGCTTCAAAGACGTGGGGATTACTCGACCATGAAAGAGGCGATTTCTATCATAAGAGAACTTACAGATTGGGGTTATATTAAATGGTGTGATGAACTGCTTTCTTCTGAAAAATGTAATTACAAAGTATTAATTATTTATTATTATAAAATAATTGTTTTATTTTTTCGTTACTCTTTGTGTGTCGTATCCTTTTAACCCTCACAACTTTAAAGTGGTGCTATGAGCACTCGCTTATAAACGTTAAGATCTGTAAATAGAATGATAATAAAGTCTTAAGTATACAAATGCATGCATAGTTGACTGCATACATAAACATTAATCCTGCCTACATGTACAAGTTTTGGAGAAAGTAGGTGAATCGATTTTATTTCTTATATGTATGGTTAGAGACAGCTGACAAGCCCATTGATTTCTAGAAGGATTGACTGAGAAGGATTGGCGAGGGTTGGTGAGAAGTATTGGCGAGGGTTGGTGAGGAGGATTGGCGAGGGTTGGTGAGGAGGATTGGCGAGGATTGGTGAGGAGGATTGGCGAGGATTGGTGAGGAGGATTGGTGAGGATTGAGGATTTGTAAGAATCGAGGAGGATTTGCGAGGATTGGTGAGTGGAGTGGAGGTGAGGAGTTGGAGGCCCACCGACTAAACAGTCAACAGCAATTGGCGTTAGTCTACTGCTGGGAATGGAGCAAATTTTACTAATTAGTGGTGTATGGGTGAGTATGAGAGTAATGTAATATGTTCTTAGTGTTTTCAGATTTTTTTTCCATCTTTTTGTGATTTTTCTTTGTGTTGCAGTATTAGAATATGAGTTAATAAAAAAAAGGGGGGTTGATGTTTGAGGTGGTGGCATGAGTGTGAGGTTAACGTGGTATTTTCTTATATTTTTTGGATTTTTTACATTTTTGCAATTTTTTGGGATTTTTGGAATTTTTTAAATTTCTTTTGTATTCGTAAGGATTTTTTTTTTAATTTTTGTAATTTGTAATAATTAAATTTAATAATACTTTTTTGGAATAAAAAAAAAAATTGCGCAATTTTTATTTATTTATTTTATTTTTGGACTTTTAATGTCGAAGGTACAAGATCACCTGGACCCAATTTAGCAGTCGTGTGACCAGAATGATAGAGAAGGAATTCCGAAATCTAAGCTAGCGGCCAAAATTCCGAATCCTTGCTCTTAGGCTCCTGCACCAGAAAAAACTGACTTGCTACTCATATCGTCACAGTGGTAATTATGTTTAGCGATTCAGTCCCCCTGGGTGCCATTTTTGTTTCTATGTTTACCAAATTACTCTTTTCGTCACCCAAAGATGTGATCAAAAATAAGGACGAAGCTTCTATGCATAAAACCAAGGAATATTTCATTAACGATTAACATCGTGACACCTGAGGTTACGTAACGCGATGAGAGCCACCCAGAATCTCAGTTTATCACAGCTGACCTCACTGACTTCTCGTACCAACCATACCGGCCACTTTGCAGTTCACACAAACTGCCATAATAACCCTCATACCGGCAATTCCTACGAACCATGGTTTTGGTAGTGTGGTTCGTCGGTATGGTCTGTATATTTCTCGGGATGGTTAGTATGTCGGTAATATGTTTTGTGTGAACTATAGAGTTGTCGGTATTCTTCGTATGATAGGTGCGCGAGGTAAGTTGTGGGTAACAGATTCCTGGCAGCTCTCGTCGTCATTATAAGATGTCGAGATCTATGTCGATGAGGGCAAGATTAATATGTTGTATGCATGGGGATTTCGGCCTAACGTGCATCAGAGGCTTGGAAGACTACTTCCCCTCCGTCGTTACCAACATTACTGAACACCCGCCAGCCAGTGTACCCGTCACAATATATCCATCAGTTAGAGGCAGTGCAGTGACATTTATCAAAGGTTTGTTTTACAAGTGCGCTCAGATAACCGTGAACAGACTATATAAACACTGTGTATGAAATAGTTACTAAAACATTAAAATTTCTACAATACCTTACTTATTACACTACACTGCAAAAATCATTTGTAAATTTTACTGCGAAATTCTTTGTACTTATACAAATGCTTGTAACAGTTCAAAGATCTCTCAAGGGCCGTATTTGTAGTAGAACTCAAGAAATGTTTGTACTATACTGACCCGTGTCCACGAGCTTCAATAAAATGGCAGACACTCAACCAACAACGTTAAACTGTATATTAGCTGTTTGTGTAAAAACTATGGGCGATGTAAAGTGTAGTTGCGCGCAAAAATAAATGTATTGCAAGTTTGAACAACATAAAACACTTAAAACAACTCAAATATTCATAACAAAATGACAATTTAAAAAAAATCAGACTATTACTACACAGAACTCTTGAATTGGCCCTCAAGACTTCGTTGTTCAGAGCCGTCCAAATCTCTTAACTCAGCAACAGAACTATTAAAATGTATTTTTCTTAATCTAATAACGTCAAATTAGTTTGTAGGTATTTGCAGCTATATTTACTATAAAAATATAAGTTGCTAAGACAATCCTTTTTAAACTAGACATTTTTATTGTAAAATCTGTCAAACATATGTTTGTAATGTTTGCAGATATTACAAGAAAAATGTTTGTAGTTTTACAAAGGATTGTCTTGGCAACTGGTTTTCCAACAATTTTTCTAGTAAAAGTGCAAACAAATTTCAAAGTGTAGTATGTATTTCCATTTTATGGTAAGTAGTGTTAGTGTACTAGTAATGTCCCTAATTCGCAATCGGATCATCCAACGCTTAGTAATCCTGAGCGAAGTTTACTTTTAGTTAATGACATATTTGCTCCGTGTCTCTTATACTCACGTCTTTTACAGGATACTTATTTAATTGGAAACGATGAGAGCAATTACTTGGTGGATCAAACCATATTAACTCTAACTGACTGATGATTTTCCTTAGCAAAATACAAGACAACTATCCGGATATGTACAGGGGCCTAGGATTACAATTCGGATGGTGACGTATGCGGTTTCCGTTTGATATATAGCCGTTTCCACTTGCTTGGCTACGGAGGTCGGTGCTTGGCTGAATGATTTACTTATTGCGGAAAATCACCTACACACGTCAGACATTATTTTATGTCTACTAATACATAATTTGTTTGCAATGTGTAACGAAATGCGGGAATTCGTTTTTAGCAGGAAACTTGAAAATTATACAATATGTTATTTTTCAAGCCCTTTCAGTTGTTTACTGAGCTCCACTCACCCCTCCACTTGACCTTCCAGGCTCAAACATTAATGTGGGCAATTATCAGAAAATAAATGTTTTATGCAACATCATCTGTCATCAAACTCCTTAAACTATTCGTCGCTTAGTGTAAAACATCCATACGGAATAAAACTGTCTTGAGTATTAAACCACCTTATCCCTTCTGACAATTCGGACTTTCCTACGGATCCTTATGATTATGTCTACCCTAGTACCTAATTTAATACATACATCATAGTTTGTTCTTATCTTCTTGCAATTTGCACGCACATTACATGTATTTGTTGTATTACACATAAAATATTAACATCACTACTCGTACAGTACATCAACAAAGTAGGTTTTCTCGTGCTTTGTTTCATATACGGTAACTACAACTGCGCTACCGCAGTACACCTGACTCGCGGTAAAACCCACAACAACTGTTTCGCACTTCTTTATCTAAAGACATTATACCCTTCAGTACACGGTGCATACATAACTGGCAAATATAGCTGTACGCACATGCTGCATTTTCCTTTTTATAGACTTCCTTTTACTTCATAACATCAGTTGTTTCTACGTTTTTCTTTTCCCATTGCGTATCGTTTGTCAGATAAACGCACGTGGAACTAGAACACTCGCGCGGGGCCGTCAACTTCTTGGAGCGCAGCTGGGATTACAGATGTGCCCGAGCATAATTGCTCAAGGCCACTCGGTCAGCACTGTGACACACGTCCCGCCCTACTTCCCCGCTCCCCTCTCGGTATGCGCGCGAAACATCCAACACGTCACCCATTACTACGCGAATATTTCGTTACTTCCTGACGTATTACGTCCTTCCTATAAGAAATACAGCTATGCTACCACTGACTTTTTTCATTGTTTCATAGTAACGGAGTTCGCTACACGATTTTTAAACTATTAAACTGCATAGTGTGTAACGTGCAGCGGATTTAATATTTAAACTTGCGACATAACGCACTTTCAACAACGAAAACATTATTTTCGTCTTGCGGCGCGTTCGTCGTTTTCAAAACGCGTATTATGGTAACTGTTTTAATTCTTAATCATGCAAACTGACTGCGTAATGCGACCTACAATTTTGCATTGAAATCCTTATCTCTCGCATACTGTTCATGTCGATCGAGCCGGCCCTTAATGAAACACGTGCCTAGTAAACAGTGAAATAATAATACATTTTAAAAAGTATTTAGATAGACTGTGTACCAAGTACTGCCATTAGCAGCATTTCAATTGAATGTTTAAGGAGGTTCAATCTTGATGCACAAGTTCCATCCCTCAGGTAGTCTCTTTCTTAGTCTGTCTCCAGCTCTGCCACTTGTAGTGAATCACGGGAAATGAGCACAGGGTATTTTTGAAAATCACTTGCAAATCTGAACCCTCGAGAGAACGAGGAAGGAAAGAGGAAAATTCTCGTGGAATCACGGAGCGTGTTTTACTAGCTCTGTGTTCCGAAAATGGCAACCGAACAATGCTTTTCTCCAACACCTCCGAGGAGATATCGCGGCCGCCGGAAACGCGTCAGATATGAAAAAATATCTGTTGAGAATAACGACGCTCCGATATTCCCGCGTGATAACGCCGCACAATTTTTTAACTTGCGTTTGGTTGATTTCTCTGGAGCAATTTCCCACTTGGCGGTGGCCATATTGCATTCCTTGATATCTCGCTTGTTTAAGGGAGCCAATTACCGTCATCTTAAATCCATGAAGTTTTCATCACTACCTGCATCACAGATTTTCTATTTGATTTTAGGTGTACTTGCTTGATTAATAGTAGACATACCAGGTAGACTGTATTTATCAGACAAGTATTTTTAAGATGCATGTTCAAGTATATCTAACTTTGAACGAAATGAATCCCAATCATTAACCAATAATTGCCAAGAAAATTATTTTACTAGCATGCGAAAAAACTGGTACGAGAGTTCTGCATTTGCATTTTATGGAGTATTTACGGCACGTTACAATTGTGAGATAATTTATTCATCTCAGAAAAAACACAATGTGAAAGAGACATTGATGTGCTAGTTTTATGCATGTTTCAGGTTAATTTTACATTACATATATTTTAAATAGATTCAAGAGTTTGTCTAATCTGAGGGATCATATAAGTTAGGGCAAAATTTCATGCGCGATAATCTGGCTAATTATCATCTCTCAAGACCTCGTCAAGAGCTACCCAAATCTCTCAACTCAACTATCAACTCAAAAACCTGGCTTATTAGCTGTATCCCATGAAGATTTTCAGCGCTCGAATGAAACGATTATTGACCCTACGGTTAACAACACATTTCTTTCCACTTCACTATAGAAATCCTCACCGCAGCTACTTTGTGGTTATACACATTTTAAATTAATCTATTAAAAAATTAAGGCCCACTACATCAATTATTAATGTAGACACTGACGGACATTCGGCAGTGATGCTAGTACCGAATCATGAAAGAAAGTTATATTTTTTTAACATCGCATTTAAGTGTGATATGCGAAATTGGTTCCTAACAAAACTGACCTCGTTTATTTTACGTATGTGAAGATAAAGCCTGGGGTAGTAGAAACATATAATAAGACAAAGTTTCAACATCTCCTGTGTCAGCTGATCAGTTCACAAAACTAATCATTAGCAACTATTCCGAAATATGGAGAGTACTGTGAATAAAATCAAATTCGCTAACACGAAGTTTATTGGCGGGTCGCCAGTAAAGTCTTACATAACTGGTCAGCTTTAACATTTACCTCTAGTCCCATTTTAACTAAGGATAATACTAAGAGTTTGGACAAAACTAATTTTCAACGTACTTATAAAACTTAGGACGGAGCAAAAAGTCGTATTCTTGAAATGAACTTGTTGCGACCATGCCAGTAGTAGGACAGGGTGTAGGGCGTGGTGGTGGTAGGGGGAGGGGGTTTCTAGGCCACAGTGGATTAATTGATGGATTATGGACTTAATAGAAGGGTTAATCCTTAATTCGATCATGATCCGATATGAACTCGATCAGAAATTAAAAGGGTTAAACCGATCGAAATGGTTGAATTTATTGAAAGGGTTAAAGTTAATTAAAGGGTTAAATGCATTGAAAGGGATAATTTTTAATCGGATCAATTTTTTCCCTTGGTTTTAAGTATGGGTATACTTCATTTCTTTCTTTCTTTTTGGGTGGGGATGGGGTAGCAGGAGCTCTCTACGATATTGGTGGTGTGGTGCCCTGGAGGCGAATGATCAGAGTGGTGGGTTGCAATGTGTTATATAGGTGTTGAGTTGAGTGCAAGAGTGTGCTAAATGTCATTTTTTTTTAATTTTGATGTGTTTGTAGGGATGTGGGTGGTATATAGGCAATTTTTACGAATATGTTTGACATACGAGAGAATTTCAGAGTGTTCTATGTATGAATAAATTAAACGCATCGAATCGCAAATTTCAAACGACTACGTGAATAACAAGTGCAATTACTCCAGTATGGAATTAAATGTAATGTGAGTCTCGAGCTTAGAAATATAATTTACATGTAAGAGAAGCATAACACAATTACGTGAGTGTGGAATTAACTATCTACAACAAAATGTCCTTATAAATTAAACGAACAAAAAATATATATATGACGCCTCTCGCACATACCTTACACGTCTGTCTGCCTGTGAGACTGGCGAGGAGGAATTTTAGAAACGTAATCCACATGTAAAAAGAAATTACGCGACTCTCCTAAATGAATTAATTAACGAAGCAAACAATGTCCCTATAAATTACTTTAACTAAACGACAGTCTTCCTAAACACATTAACAAGTTTACACGTACAAATTACACGTACCTGACACGATTCAGCATGGTGAATATCATCTTATGGCAAAAAAACTCTGAATACGATTTAAATCAGAACACAATCACATACCTGAAATTATATTAAAATAAGTCTGTTCGATGTATGAATGAGTAGCAGTTACGTCGAGCTGTGAGTATATACGTGTAGCGCATCCAATAGGCAACTGTAATTAAATTACGGTAAAAACTCGTAAATTAAGGGGGAAAAAAATTTGAATGATTATGGAACTCACTGCACTTGTTAATACAAACGGTATTTTTAAACCGCTAGGGATTTTCGTAGACTGAGCTCAGAATTGTGATTTGATAATTTTACACAAAATGATTTGTTTCAAAATCAACTTACATCGAAGGGTAAAGCTTAATCCTACATTACTTCATATATAACGGAAAAAATTGCACAAACATCCTCGAGGAGAAAATTATTTTCAAAATAACGGACGTACTACAAATTTCTATAAAGTGTGGTAAATAGAGAGCACTTGTTAACACAAACTGTATTTTTTAACTGCTACGAAGTTTCGTCTACCGAACAAAGAAACGGGGTTTACACAATAAACATACTATAACACGGAAATTTATATTTCTTCCCCGATAAAAAAAAGTTTCTTGGTGTAATAGTTTTATATTAAAATGCTTATATTATAAAACATTAATTGACATTAATCACTAGAGATGAAGGGAGGTGATCCACTGCTCGTGTGCGATGGTCGCTGGACTGTAGTTGCGGTAACCCGCGATCATTGCCTCTTAGACCGCCAACTGTCTACCCCCTCGGTGAAGACAGAGAGAGCTGGTGAGGTATACATCCATCTAGTCTAAGCATTGATGACCAACTGAAGATGGCTCCCACGATCCCTGCACCCCACCCCACATCCCACCTACACCCCTCACCAGAGCATCATGTCCTGGGGTCATTCATCCGTCTGCTCGCGATTGTCTTTTTTCGCCACTGACTCAATATGGCAACTGGGTAGATGCACTCAGATCGGAGGCTGACTGCTTATAGTCCCTCCTCTCACCCCTCAATACCACCGCGAGTCCAGGATGACAGCCACCCCTATACACTCTACCCCCCCAAACCGTGTCTCCGAGGTCTTGGGGGTCAAGAACCCCTAGTACCGAAGGTGACTTGCCTTGAAATTCTAGTTTTCTGAAGAGCTCTGCTATTGATCCAGCCTGGTATTCGCAAAAAACTGTTTTACACAACCCAGTTTCAGCCCCGAGTTTCGTATTTTTTCATGAGTTGGCAATCCTGCAGTATCTGTTTCACGACTAAACACCCCTCCCCCTGCTTCAGTATTCAGAATGCATTTTTCTAGTGTTGGCTTCCCTGTTTCGGCTCGCCGGCCCGTATCCCTCTGAATGCGTATCCCAAGAGATTTCGCGTGACTTTCTGTATTTCAACCTTATGCAACAGGTAGACTATATAAGCAAAGAAATGAAAAAACAATTTACAAGTCCCTGACATCAAGTTCCCACTATAAGCCCCAGTTTTATTTAATACAAACAATACCTTTTAACTATAATCCAGGAAACTTATAAATAAAAAAAACCATACTGAAATACAAGACATATCTGATTCACTCATTAAAACAGAACTGTTTTTTTTTTACAAGTATTCAAACAAGACATATTTTTAGTCATCTAGCAGACAAAACACACATATTTAACATGTAGTTTTCCTAGCCCAGAATTTTTAGACATTACTTTCATATAGGAAAATATAATATAATCTCAGTAAAGTTTATTATTCTATGTTAAGTAAAAATCAGTTCCAAATTTATTTGGGAAAGGGAGTCGACTACAGCGATGTGTTTTTACAAAAGAAACGGGAACGAGCCACTCTAATATCTTGTGGACAATACCAGGTAATGGATAGCCAATAATAGAGTATGATTGGGGAGCAGGTGAAACTTTGGTCTCAAGAGTCAATGAGATTGAAGTGAGGCAAGTATGGAGCAGTGCTGGGCCAGGTCGCGCGTGGGCTGGGAGTTTGGGTCGTGCGCTGGTGGGAGATGTGCACAGTGTGAAGTGGGCGAGAGAATAAGAGACAGAATGGTTAAGAAAAGCACCGCAGTCCTCATTGTACGCCACTATCGATACCCGCCTGCTTCCATCCGCTCGACAATCTTCCCTTCATGCGCAGAGCCTGGTGCTCGCCTCTGCGCATGCGCAACAGCGGGAGGGAGACTGGACAACTTCACTTATCAACGTATGTCGCCCTCCCTGTAAATCGGCTACACTTTACACAATGATTTTCCTTGACCTGTCCGGCCTCGCCTGTCTTTCACAAGTTTGAAGTAAGTGTCTCCGTTTACAATATTTAATAGAATTTTAAGCCCACTTTTGTAAACCATTTGTTTAATAGCAAAAATATTTACATCTTAAATGTGGTTTTTTTAAATTTTTGAATCTCACACCGTCAAAGTAGTGAACACCATAAAAATATTTACATCAAAATCATTTATGAATTTTACACCATAAACATTGTTTACACTGTAAAAATCGTTTACTCTGTAAAAATTAATAACGATTTTCATAAAAAAAGTTTTTAGTGTGGGGAATAGTATTTTGCTCTCTTAAAAATATCTTATTTCCAAAAACAGTATATACAAGCAAAGAAATATAACCTACCAGAAACAATTATGGAACCCAGAAATGTATTCCGATAAACTAACCATCACTAACATTAATGAATTCAGGAAAAAAACGATCAATTGCTTCACAATTAAATAAAAAACACAAAATACCATAGAAATCTAATCCGAGAAACGAATTCTGAAAAACAGTATCCAAATTCCAAGAAATATATTACATTACAAATACATTAAAAATAATATTAAAATGGAATCTCATCCCAAATGCCTTTATGTAGAAAAATTCAGCGAAAAGATATTTCAAGTCAAGGAAATTTCAACAACGAATTAAACAAATCACGTCTTAAATGTCTTTACACAGTAAAATTCCACGAAATTTTATCCCGATTCCAAGAAATGCAACATCAAAAACAACCAATTACATCACATTTAAAAGGAATCAAATGCAATGGAATACCACCCAAACACAATGAATTGCAATATGTACCAAATACACCTAATTAACACCTAAATGTGAATTTCCAATTTAACGAATCTATGACACTTGCCAATGGATTACATATCAAATGTAAGAGCTTATAAACTGACTGTAATTAATGGCACAATTAAAAGGATTTAATCACACTGGAGTATCGCTCAAATGCTAATCCAACAAAGGGGATTGATTACACAGTAAATTGTACATACAATCCCCATCCAGAGATTTATTTAATAAAACAACACATCAAATATTATTAAAAATCTAGTATTTAGTATTATAATTTTACAAACATTGTATTACAATCTTTTAAGGTCTTGATTCTTAACCCACGAATCGAGTGCTTCTGAGAAACCCCTCCATCGAACCAAGGACATATCTTTTAATGATTTTATCAGCCAAATATTAATTTGGAGAACTGACTTTTTGTAGTTCATATTCGTTAAGTCCACCTTTTATTTGTTCTCCGTCATATATTTCTAGGTAATACATTATGGGATGTGTTTGTCTAATTAAAATAATTTTAAGTATTTCAAAAGACCAATTCACATTTTTTTTTTTTTTCAAGGATTCCTTTCTGCTTCGAGATACATGTAAATTCCCCAACTTTGAACTTTGATTTCCTTTCATCAATGACATTAACATTATTATAAATAGTTTTCATTAAACTACTATCCGTAACTTCTTTGGGAGACATTTTGATAGTTCTGTGATACCTGGAATTATTAAATGTAACTATTTCAGGTAAAATGTCAACCCATTTGTGAGTGCCCCTCGATGTGAAATGCTTGTATATTAATTGCTTAATCGATTTGTTGTAAGGTTCCACAACACTGGATTTAAGCTCTGAATACATTTTATAGTGATTAATACCATATACAGTCATTAGCTTCCAGAATGGTGGAGAAAAAACTTCAGACCCTCTGTCGGTTTGGAGCAAATTGGGGTTCTCTCTTTCAAAACTACCTTCATTGCTTTGGTAACCTGTTTCCCAATTTTGTTTTTCAAAGGTATACCCCAAACATATTTCCAATAAACGTCTATTATGGCTAAAATATATTTGTATCCATTATTGTATATGGAAATCAATGTCATTTCACACAAATCGGTTTGAAAAAGATAATCTAAACCACGAGGTATAACACTTCTAGGATATGTTATTCTTGCAGGAGCATGAAGGTCTTGAGCAATCTTACTAAACTGCATTGGTAATATAACCACCTTCTTTCAACTCCTCAATAATAGAAACAATTTAGTTTGTATGTGAATTATTCCCAGACTCTCTCGAAGCGATAAGAAGTTTTAATCTATCGACCAACTCATTAGGATTATTCCAACATACAGGTCAAAAGCGGTCGCCAATTCCATCTTTATATATTCCACTTCCGGCTATATATCCTATTACAGGTATTTTCGGGTGATTTTCATCTCCTGAACGAATATTAGCATTCGTTCGACGAATAATTTCTTTATATTTCTGTAAATTGGTGTCGGAACATCCATTAGGAAAACTTTTAAACAATAATTCGAACCATCCTTGACTCACATCAGTTATGTAATCACCTATTTTAATGTTCTTGTCAGGAAAGAATTTAATCACCGAATGTCCCAAGAACCAGATGCTTTCATGTCGATAAACACCATATGTTGTATTGCGCAGAGGTGAATAATGTTGTGAAGATAAATAGCTACGTGTTAATTGAGCAAGGAGTTGCTTTTTCTTTGTTAAAGATTCTTCTTCCAATTTAAGTTCCAAAGATGTTTCTGTAGGTTTATTTAACACAGAATGCAATGTATCCATTCTACGCATAACAGGTTTAGATATTTCTTCGTTTAAAACATCCCATTCCATACAGGCTTGTTTGACTTGTAAATATTTCTCTTTCACAGCAAAGATAATGTTATGTAATTCTGAAGGAGAGGGAGACATACTTTGATTAAATTACATTATATTCAATCTATTTGTATATGAATTAAGTCGTTGCTTTTCTAACTGTTGCAGTAGGTCGATTAGTTTGCACTTTTTCAATCTTATCCACTTGACTTAAAACTGTGTAATTTAATTACAGTTTAAGCTTTCAAATCATTTATAAAATAATTCATTCATGTTCCCAAATCATTATTTTGTTTTCTCAAATCTGTTTGCGTAACTAAACCATATCTTTCATTACTCAATCCATCTATTATTTAGTGCATTATTTGTTCCATTCGCATTTCAAGTTGTTTTGTAATAGTAGTGCTTACAGCTTCATTAATTACAACTCTTAAATTTTCTTGCATTTCTGTAAGTTATGTAAAAAACTATGTTTGTCATATTAATAAAATCCTTACTAAATACATTTAAACATTCTTTTATTTTAAATTCATTAGTCTGCAAATCAGTGCAAATATTGTTTAAAATATTTGCAATTACCCTTGTGTTTTTATAAACATTATCATTCAAATCAACTAACTATATTTCTCTTGAATATCGTTCGATTGTGATTTAAATATGTATAGCGTAACAGTGTTTAAGTCTTCCACATAATGTTCATTTACCACATCTGTATCGTTCACAGCCCTACACACTTTATGTAATATATGTCCATTCAAATCACAATTCTCATCGCGATTTTTGGTCAAACAGTTATTGTAATAATTGTGTTTTATATCGCTATCTCCAAACTATGAAATACGCATTGTTCTTCGCCTGGATGTAAAAAAAATGTCAAAACCAGACCTATATCTGCCTTTATATAGGGTAAGAGTTGGTATAATCACCAAAAACTGTGTTTTTCTTTCCAACAGTAAAAACACATAAGCTTTGTAAATGTCATATCGCCTAAAACATGATCACTGTAAATATGCTGCAGATTCATATTAACCATTTTAAACACAATTACCATATTTGCATTATTGTGTAAATTATGTTTCAGTATACGTGTGCAACTTTGCGATATATAAAAACAACCAACGTTTGAATGTCGACTAAAACTGAAATATTGCTGTATTTCACCCAGCGGTTCACACTAAACATCGTCAAATCAAATACGGAATTTGGCAATGCTTCATTCGGAAGCACTATATCTTCTTTATTTGTAAAAGGGAAATATCACATTCCTTCAATTAACGACAAAATAGTCGCAAGTCGTTGATATTTCTATTGTTGTATTGTTTTAGAAAACAAATACATTTTCAAATTTAAGTCCATTTGGATGCCCCAACAGCGACATAATAACACAAGTTTTTCCACATGAAGGACAGTTTATTATACAAAGTATATTTGATGGTAAAAGAATGCCATGTTTCTGTTCAATTATGTTTCCTTTTGTATCTACAATTACCGGCAGAGGAAAATTTTGTATTATAACCTTCATTTCTATACAAATAGACAGTATAACATATTCTAACATACTAACATAGCATATTCTAACTTACTAATGTAAGGTATTGTAATATACTAATGTAACATATTGTAATGTACGAATGTAACATATTGTAACATATTGTAACATACTAATGTAACATATTTCAACATACTAATGTAATGTAATATAATGTATTGACGTAATAGTAATGTAAAACTAACATAACATACTAACAGAAAACTATAAATTTAGGGCTATATATAGGCTTGCATTCAGTTGAAAGCAATGGCTTGTAATGTGTAGTTTTGTAAACAAAAGTTTCAGAAGAGTCCAACTTGGTGTCTTGAGGAGTGTGTGGCAGTTGGAGACTACCTGAAGTAGTTGTTGGACCAAAGACGGTTTCTGGGTTGGTGGTGAAGGGAGGGGGTTTAGGGTGAGGGTGAATATAAGCAGACAGCCCCCAATTTGAATGCATGTATGAAGTTGTTGAAAACTTAAATCAGTGACAAAAAATTACAATCGTGAGCAGACAGGTGAATGACCCCCAGGGCCTCACAGTCATGGTTTGGGAGAGGGTGTGTAGGGGGTAGCTGGCATCCTGAACTCTCGCTGGTTCTGAGGGCGAGGGGTCCAGTGCAGGGGTGGGAGGTTGGGGAGGGAGGGGTGGCTATAAACAGGCAGGGCCCTGATCTGACTGCAACTAGGCAGTCAATGCCATCTTGCTACATTGCCAAAAAATGTGCAATCACAGGCAGCCCAGGGTAGCAGTCTGGCGAGATGTGGGAGGTGGGAGAGGGTGGCTACAAGCAGGCAGGTGCCCCGATCTGGAGCTCTCTGTAAACTCTGCACCATCTTCAGTTGGTCATCAACGCTTGGAATTCATAGATGTAGACCTCACCAGCTCTCTCTCGTATTCACTGGGCGGGTAGACAGTTGACGGTCGATGAGGCCACGATCGCGGGTTCAAGCAACTACGGTCCAGAGACTATCACACACGAGCAGCGGATCACCTACCTTCATCTCTAGTGATAGCCTCGATTAGCATTTTATAATATACACATTTTAATACAAAAGTATTTTATCGGGAAAAGTATAAATTTTCATGCGATAGTGCATTAATCGTGTAAACCCCGTTTCTGTGTTCGGTAGACGAAACTTCGTAGCAGTTTAAAAATACTGTGTGTTAACAAGTGTGCTCTATTTACCACATCTTACAAAAATTTGTCGTATGTTAGTTTTTAAAAATAAATTTCTCTTCGAGGATATTTGTACATTTTTCTGTTATATATAAGTGATGTAGGATTAAGCACTACCCTTCGACGTAAGTTGATTATTTTGTAACAAATCATTTTCTGTAAAATTATCAAATCACAATTCTGAGCTCAGTCTACGAAAATCCCTAGCGGTTTAAAAATACCGTTTGTATTAACAAGTGCAGTGAGTTCCATAATCATTCAAATTTTTTCCCCTTCATTTACGAGTTTTTACCGTAATTTAAATACAGTTGCCTATTGGATGCGCTATACGTATCTACTCACAACTCGACGTAACTGCTACTCATTCATACATCGAACAGACTTATTTTAATATAATTTCAGGTACGTGATTGAATACGATTTAAATCAGAACACAGAGTTTTTTTGCCATAAGATGATATTCACCATGCTGAATCGTGTCAGGTACGTGTAATTTGTACGTGTAAACTTGTTAATGTGTTTAGGAAGACTGTCGTTTAGTTAAAGTAATTTATAGGGATATTGTTTGCTTCGTTAATTAATTCATTTAGGAGAGTCGCGTAATTTCTTTTTACATGTGGATTACGTTTCTAAAATTCCTCCTCGCCAGTCTCACAGGCAGACAGGCGTGTAAGGTATGTGCGAGAGGCGTCATATATATATTTTTTTTGTTCGTTTAATTTATAAGGACGTTTTGTTGTAGATCGTTAATTCCACACTCGCGTAGTTTTGTTATGCTTCTCTTACATGTAAATTATATTTCTAAGCTCGAGACTGACATTACATTTAATTCCATACTGGAGTAATTGCACTTGTTATTCACGTAGTCGTTTGAAATTTGCGATTCGATGTGTGTAATTTATCATACGTAAAAATCACCTATCTACCACCAACATCCCTATAAACATCAAAATTATATTAAAAAGGAAAATGACACTTAGCACACTCTTGCACTCAACTCGACACCTATATAATACACAGCAACCCACCACTCTGGTTATTTACCTCCAGAACACCACACCGTCAATATCGTACAGAGCTCCAGCTAGCCCCTGCCCCCAACCAAAAAAGAAAGAAAGAAAATAAAGTATACCCATACACAAAATCAAGGGAAAAAATTCATCCGATTAAAAATTAACCTCTTCAATACACTTAACCCTTTCATTAAATTTTCCCTTCCAATAAATTTAACCCTTTCACTAAATTTAACCCTTACAATATTTGATCTGAATAGTATCGGATTAATGATTCATCTTTCAATCAAGTCGATAATCCATTAATTAATCCCAATCAATCCAAGGTGGCCTAGAGACACCCCCCCCCCCCCCAAACACACACACCCGGGACCTTCTACTCTTGCCATTATTACGTCATAAACATTCAACAGAGGACGAATTGTGGAGCTACTAGTTGCGAAACAATAATGAGATTAATAAGGGGAAAAGAAAATCTACGTTTATATCAGGCTTGTGCCGGCACAATAACGTCATTAACGACGTTTACCGTAATACCCACTAAAATTAGCAACTTTAAAGTAGTACTTTATCACCCCCTTAATTGATTTACTTTGTGACACCATACACCCATTATTTTTCAAAAAGATAATTTTTTAAATATGAAGTTTTACGGATACAGATTCGGCAAACACAAAACTTCCATACATCCACCAGAATATAAAACATCTGCATTGGAAAACACAAAAAATAGGACAGATGTGCTTGATTGTATTATTTCATAAAAAATTAAGATCAGCTTTTAGACAATATTTTATGCCCCAAAGTGTGGAATACTGACAGTGTAATTGGTATTTAGAAAAAACTTTACATTTGTCGAAACAGCGCAAGTTTTCTTATTCTAAAGCGCCGTGTTCGTTACGAAATAAATCAACAAAGAATATGCCATGGTTCAGAGCTCATTGCTATTTAATTTTAAAGAATAGAACACACCTTGAAAGCTGTGAATGCACAAGAGTATTTTACCGTCCCATTTCGTTACAAAATACGAAAATCGCTATATCCTGCGAAAGAGAAATCGAAGTTAAAACAGGTCTTGCCGACAAATGGATCCAAAGGATTTGCTGTTTCTTCGGACTGTTTTTCTGCGCGCTCTTGTTTCGGTAACGGAAGACTAGTTTCTTCCCGTCGAACACGCTCCGAAAAATACGTGGCCCGGTCCGTCTTCATTCAACGGAACTCTAAGCCTCGTCAGGTAACGAAGTTTTCTCCAACATTATCTTTGCCGCTCCCCTGCGCAGCGTTGAGAAACCAGACAAATGGTGTATAAATGGATTTATTGCAAACAATGCTGAGTTGCGAACGGCGGATAATGATGTTATTTCCCTTTTGTCGGAACGAACCTAGTTAGTCTCGGGTAACGGTTCCTTCCGACGCCCAATTAAGGCAAGTGCAGAATTTCTCTCTCTTTCCACCGCTACCCCTTTATCTCTCTCTCTCTCTCTCTTATCTGCCCGTCTCCAGCATCCTGCAACTCCCATTCCACACCACAGACAATGGACAAATCTTCTAGGAATGTAAGAGACACGTTTACCATTTTCCGTTGTCTCGAAAGCATTACGAAACGCATTTTGAATTACTGAGAAAGTTTCGAAAGACAGCAACCCTGTATCTACTTCGCAGAGAGTATTTTAATGAAAACAAGAAAAAAAAAAGACAGCACGGAAGAGACCTGAAACCAATTTACTTATCTATCGTGTTTCACCTGAACGAACAAGCTTGCAGGAGGATTTCAGCCCAACTTAACACAGAGCAGTAACAAAGGAAACTGCTGCGTTCTTGCAGCTTTATATAACGATTCCTGGCAATAATATTGCTATTTTACCAAGGTTGGAAACAAATCCCGAATGTGATTCCAAATAAAAGTTGACGACTCTCTACGTGACTGAAATTGTTTCAAGTTCTATGTGCAGCTTCTTACACAATATTATCATTTCAGCTCAATCTCTAGCCTCAAAAGTCTCGCCACTATAAGTGACGAAAATCTTCCGTGTATGAAAATCACATGCATAGCAAAGTTTTTTAAAGCAATAGTTTACAGTGGAAGACGTCCCAGGTTCACAAAACGGAAAATGCATGGGTTCATGTGCCATGTTTAGTCGAAAGGCCAGATTTTGCAAAATTTTTCAGCAGAGGCAACTTGAATGGCTATGATGTGTACATGTGAAGCAAACATAGGGAAACAACATAAATTGGAATGTTTGCTTACGTGGTAGAATTTCACTGATTAAAAAATAGATTGCAAGATTTTTTTGTTGTTGTTTCGTATCCACCCTACTGTGTGAAAATATTGTGTGTGATATGAAAATATAATTAATTTAAAAGTAGTAATATACAGAGAGTACTTTGAAGAGGTCTATTATTCTTCAAATACGATTTCTTAGTTAATTATAACCGAATTTTGTAATTAAAGTAAAAATGAAATACTGCAAATTAGGTATACATGAATCAATTACGTTTGGTGCACGAAGGCTTTAAATCAGTCAACACGAAGCATGAGACCCCCATGATAATTTATGCGCTTGCACTCACGCGATGAATAATACTTTCTTCATAATGGCCATACATAGCTAGGACAAATTACGTCACGGCTTATAAATGGGAGGGTAGTAAAGGGGTGTAATGAAGAAGGGTAGTGTAATGGAGAAGGGCGAAAAGAGAAGACAATTTGTATTCGATCCTTACAGTTCTGCTACTTGTCCATTACATCGCAGTCGTCACAAAACTGACAAAGTTCATATTAAAATTTCAATCGCATCTGGGAATCGTATAAAGAACAAAGTGACTGATAATTTACTCTAAATTATAACATTCGCAACATAGAGGTTTAGAAATTTAAATATGTACAGGAAATGTTACAATGTTTGGTGTCAATTCCATAATAAAAAATTTCGGCGATTAACAGGAAGGGTGCTCTAATATTAAAGATTTTTTTATGAATCCCAAACAATATTTTTCCTTTGCTCGTCATCTAGTTTTCAGCGTAACGAGAGCAAAATTTTCAAGCATTGATAGCTAGTAAAAATGCGTATATAGGGGCTAGCTGGAATTATTCGTTTGCCACAACGATACGAAAAAATAACATAACTCGTAACTACCTTGACAAGAAATTCAGCATATTTCAAGCGTTTCACTAAATGTAAGTTACCCTTACCAACTCTTCCAAGGGCTTGATTTATGCCACTTGTTATCTGTCCTGTTTATTTTTTTCAAGGCGTGACACAAATGAAAATAATTTTATTTTCCAGTCGGTTGTTTTGAGGATTGTGCTATTAGAAAGCAAAATGCACTTAAAATCGGTCACGTCACAGCTAGCAGACCCCATAAATCTTCTGACCACGCATGGGGCCGAGGTGGTGAGGTGGTTAGTGCGATCACCTGTCAACAAGGCGAACCGGGTTCAAGCTGAGGTGGAGTCGCTCCCGGATTTTCGCACGTGGGAATCCATACCGAACGTTGCCCTTGGTCGTCGGGTTTTCTCGGGCATCTCCCGTTTCCACCGCCTTTTCATTCCAGCGCTGTCCCATACTAACATCGCTTCACCCTCATCGGCTCTCAAGACTCCAATGTTAAGAGCCGCCCGAGAGTCGCCACTCCTTGACACAAACATCCAGCTAGCACAGGCCCATTTTTTTTTTGTGTCCCTGAAGGGGCGCACTCTTTGTTAGTAGGCTAACTGTTGGAGTTAGGAGGGGGAGTAGGTTCTATGTGTGTGCCGGGCCCTAGGCCTATCCGTTCTACAAACGAGATTGGGTGTTTTTAGGAACATGCATCAATCGGCGAAGTGCGGTTTTGGCGTGCCAAGCCAGCGTTTGTGGCCTTGGCCTTGCCCTTCTCATTAAACCCAGGACTAAGCCCGTGGAAGAGTCATGGTAAACCGGCGAGGCCACCGGAGGAAACCCATGGCGATAGACATGCTTGGTAGGTTCTCCATTCGAGAAAGGGAACTATATAACTCGTGCAGTGTTTCACATGCAGTGTTAGGAAGTGTGCGACGGCGAAAGATGAGGACGAGCAACGGGAGCTCGTAATCCAACAGTAAGAGAAACTTATCCGCGGGGAGGGGGGGGGGGTTACCCGAGGGCGGGCCAGGTTTTCCTTTAGCCCGCTTCCCCTTGCCGACATCTGTAGGGAGTCAGATGCATATTTCTGGATATGTTGACTTCCGAGCGACGCGGTCAGCCGACTGGTACGTTCGCCTGCGAGGCAGCCAGCGCACACATCGGGGAAAGGGCCATAAGATACCAGCACAGGTCCCCCCTCAGCATAAACGGAAAACCGACACGAACGAGGCAGGCGGCTGTGGACACCAGTGTAGAGTCTGGTGCACCACCAGACGTCACGTTACCAGTCCCCAGCGCAGGCCTGACAAACGCCTTCCCCAGGGAGGTGCAAGCGGCTGTCACTTTCCTTCGTCGAAGTTCAACCAATCCCCTTCCCCCCACCCCCTAGGGTCCCAGCCAACCAGAGACCTCCGGACGTTCGCATCTCTCATCTCTCGTAATGTCATTACATCTCGCGCGCGGGTCCGCCCCTTTTCGTTTCAATTTATGGCTGCTCGTTCGCTACCCACCCCCCCTCCCCCACCCATTTCCGCAATCACGTAATTGCATCAATTGTGCCGAGGAATAAAGAAATGGGCACTCTTCGGAGGGGAATAAGGGGTGAATTCACCCGAATTCAACCCCATACTCACCCTCCTGACAGAGGGCAGTGGAGTGGGGGGGTTGAAACTTACGCAGATACCCCTCTCCCAACACCGAAAAATCAGCGCCTAGTGGTAATTTGTTGTCGACTCATGCCTTGTTGATTTGATTACGTTAACAGCCCGTTCTCTTTCCAATGAAATTGATGCATGAGGGAACCGCGGAAAGGAGGGGAATCCCGCAAACGGATTAAAGGAATTACAATCCGATTCATTCGCACAGCGAAAATGGGCGCCAGCTAAGCTACAAAACTACTCCTACAGACTGGAGAAGTTCGCTTAGGACAACGGCCGGTGGGCGCTCTGTTGAAAACTTCTCGAAAATTGTACGGATTTTTCGGGAATAGACGTCGACACACTGACTGCTATCGACTTCATGTGACGGATTTCAACAGAGCTTAATGTTACAGCGTCACGCATCCTTTTAAACACATTGGCTGGATGTTACGTTACCTAGGAACAATTCTATTTATGGATCAAGGTGACTCGCTTAAAACTTGTTTTGGAGACTGGAGGAGATTTCGGTGGCTCTTAACGTCGAGATCTTGAGAGCCGATGAAGTGAGTATAGAGCATTGCTGGAATACAAGGGTGGGAGAACGGGAGATAACCGAGAAAACCCGCCGACCAGCGGCATCATCCGGCACGATTACCACTTACGGAAATCCGGGGGCGACCCCGCCGGGAATCGAACCCGGTTCGTCTTGGTGGAAGGCGAGTAGTCTAACCACTACACCACCCCGGCTTCCTAACTTGTTTTGAATGTCTGTAAAATACATGCCGCACTCGAAATGTTAATCTGCGTAAACACGATCTGTAATGACTGGAAGTCCTTATATTTCGATAATTCTTGAACTTTATGATAAACTGCACAGCTTTGTATACGCTGGAGTAGTCTACGATACGACTGTTCACTGGTAGTGACTTAAAATTTCGTGAAGTTATTTGATCCCACGGTACTATAAAAAAATGTATTTAGAGGAATTTGTGTCACTGTAAAAAGCAAACAAATTGGGAATGTGTCCTACCCACAATTAGATTGATTTGGGATCTTGTTGTTCGAGATGTTAAAAGGGCAAGGGAAAGAGCGCAATAAATGATTTAATAATAAAATTATTATTTGTTACTTATTTTTCTGTACGTGTGTGCAATCTGTAAATTTTTGTCACAATTCGCACTAACCGCAATTCATCCGGCAGGTTCTGGAATATTTTGAGCAAATTGCAAAAAATCAATATACAGAACGACCGAATCATTTACCCCTCAAACAAATTCCTATCACTACGACAGTTAAATTTGCGATCCTCTGTTCTCTTTTCAGTGACTGCTACCACGGCGTGTAGTAGATAGCGCACGAGTTTTTAACAATATCTCAGTCTCTTCCAGCGTATCATCTAAATGAACAGCGTCGCAACGAAAGAAGCGATGCAAATGGTACTATGTTTAAAGAATTAAAAATATTCGCGAAAAAAAAAAGACATGTAACGTATCTCCGCTCTCAAAAAAATAACTGAACATTTCCGTATTTCTGTGGTATAGGTTGTTCAAGATTAAAATGAGCACTTTTAAAAGCCCTGCTAAATATCTACTTATAAGCACATTGTGTATCCTTCCGCTACATGTAAAATCAACATTGATATCGACCTGATCACTTTATTCATACGCCAGTAAATGGAAACTATAAAATTATTATAAAAGGAAATGTTTCACAAATGTGTTAATTCTTACACTTATATGCACTTAAAAAATCATAAAGAAAAATAAATCATTTTAGTATTGACAAATGTCAATCGAACATTTTTAATGCAACGTTGCGACATGGAATTGCTTTCTCTCTGTCGTTACCAACCTTACTGGGCGCATGCTAGCCAGTGTGAACGTTAAAAATACACGCACGTAGGGACGGTGACATTTTTCAAAGGTTGATTGCAAAATGCTCACTTCACAGTGAGCAGCCTTTATCGGGTGTGGGAGACGAAGCGTGCCAAGTAAACATGAAGTATTTCATATTACAGAAAATTAATATGATCATTCTGCAGAAATTAAAATTGTAAGAGCATAAGGACGTTGACTATGACTGGTAGAAGCGGAATATAGAGGGGTGGGGGGTTTATCTGAATCACAAGTTGTTTAAATGTGATTCATAAAGTAAGGCTGCACATAAAGCATTCTGTGACAAAAGCGTTTATGTTTAAAACAAACATTTCTGCCGGATAAAATTCCCGGATCCCACAGTTGGCTCTCATCTTATAGCATGCAATGCCAGTCAACCTAGTTAATCTCCTTGAGTAAGTTAAACAGCAAAGTGAACCGTAACTGCTTGAAAACTTTCCTCCGTCTTCATATAACTCGACGCTCCAAGAAAGACGTTCAGATCTTCAGTCACGACTCCCGGTTCAACTAACGACATTTAAAACTATAGTGCGATAAACAATAACAATTTAAGATAAGCTACAAATTGATCCTCTAGATCCACCACAGCAAGGACCAGAGTTCTGTGGGTCTTTGTCCCCCCCCCCCTTGCCACTGTTAAATTGGTATACGCCAGACACAATTACTGTTCTCTGCAAAATTTATTACTACACGATGTTCACGGTAAAGTGAGCACTTTTGAGGCCCTATTTACTTTTTCTTTTCAGCCATCTTGTATCATTAAACCATTTTCTTTAAAAATAAATATTGCTTTGTAAGTAACAAACCAAAAACAGGACACTGGGAAGTTAACGCCAAAGGCGAAATAAAAATAAAATTATTGAATATTATTCCAAATGGGAGGACTTTCAAAAAAAGTGGGCAGTGAGTTGTGTCCCAATTGAAATAACGGGACTTCTTGGAGGCCGTTGAATTCATTATGTACATATATTTACAAAAAAATATTTTGTAACACTTTTCACGGGCCATACTGTCGTTATTATCATAGTACGATCCTTATAAAAAAAAGGGGGCGGCAACGAGGAGAGTAAAAAAAAGGCGGGGGGGGGGGAATTTCGCGTGTTACACTAAGAAAAAATTTTACGTAGCACGGCTCAATATATAGTTGGGCAAAGCCAAAGGAGCGTTGGTATCAAAGTAAGCCATCTTTAGATGACAGCGTAGCTAGAAATCTTTACAAAAATGTGCCTTAATATCAATTTTATAAAAAAAATATTCATAAAAGTAATGTTTCCGCTTTTGCAGATTAATGATTATGGCACTCTCATTTCAACTTATTACTCGGCAATTGGGGTAAAAACGTATTATCTTGAAATATTAACGCTTGTCGCTTACATACTACTGAAGACTAGAAAAATCGGTGGCAGTAGTAATATCTCTTCGTTTCTACTTTATTCGCGGAAATTTTGCACTGACGTGAAGAAGTGTTCTTACTGTGGCAAATACTAGATGACAATGAAACTATATCCGTGAGAGTATTACTTACAAAAGTTGAGAAATTTCTGAGATAACTTAGTCCGAGTCACACTCCAGTTACACCAACACATTACGACATAAACCAGCATTACTGGACGCACTCCTGTAAAATTATGGGTGGAGTATTTTTTTTTTTTTAATATTCAAACGTTGATTTCGTAAGATTTCAATTACTCCCGAGGCAGTTTGAGCGGGAATAATTCAGCGTAGTCAAGGTTTATTCTAGGCATGTTTGGAAGCACAATGCTTTTAGATTGGCAACTAAAATTATTCGCCACTAGATAAGCGCTAGTGTCGCATGTGAACAAGATGTTCTCTATCATCTGCATTAAAAAAACAAACAAAATAATTGCAATGCTAATAAATCAAGTATAATATAACTGCGAAACTAAGTAAAATCAATCTGTTATTAACTACGCAGCTTACACTGTAAATTTAAATCAGTGGAAAACCACTGATTCGCAGTCAAAATGTCTCCACTTGGAATCAGTGAAATTTTTCACATTACTGATTCAATAAGCGTAATTTTTCAATGGAAACAATCAGTGTTTATTTTCTCACTGATTCTACGTTGAGCCATTTTCACCGAGTGTAGAGTGTTAACTATAGGTGACCTTTTGGAACACTGCGCAACCTAGCGGCAGAGATTTTCCCTATTACAAACTCTCCCATAAGAAAACTCGTTTTGTTCCTAGCCTGAGTGGAATGATAGCGTAGTGTAGCGGACAGAGCGTGCTGACGGATATGAGCGGATGAAGGCAGTATTAGGGAGCATTATCTGGCAACTAGCACCAACCACATACGACTTATCGCCAGCCGTCCCTCTGCCCGGATCTTTCCAGGCGTGCTAAGCCGCAATTAAAGAAATCCCCTCGTTGTAGCCCACGCCGACACCTACCCGCCTCCCTGCGTCCTAGGAGATTCGTCGCTTTCATCCCCTCCGACCCTTTAGTGCTCGTCCGTCTGCGGCTCTACCGGAAGTAATCTCCCTTTTCTGTTTCCCTGAGGGGCGAGTACACTCGGGTCCAGCAAAGGAACTCCGAGAAATTAGCTTTTCATAACCAGGTATAGGCAAAGATGCGCATTCACTTCAGGATTAGTTGGATTTCAAACATGTAAACATTAAAATAACTTTCATAGTTAAAATCGCAGCTTAGTACACGGATCTTAAAGTACGACGTAAATCTGCGAGAATTCCAGAGGGGTTCCCGCCTGCTGCAGGCAGTGAAGTTCGGAAGGCGGCTAATTTAGTGGGAATTGGAACCCGAGTTCACAGAGATGAAAAAAGAAAAAAAACGGGTAAATGGGGCTTGCAAATGGAGGAGATTTTCAAATAGGTATTCAGAGCGTAAGTGCAGAGCCTTTTAATTAATTACTCTAATCCCAAGGTACTAGAACTCCATGCCCCCGGGATCTACGTCCATTAACTGCAGGATTCTACAGAATAAGTAGTAATGCTGCAAGAGAAGAGGACCCTAATCACATGCTGTCCAGGTGTCAGGTGAAAACTGACAACGGGATGGCCGTCTAATGAAAAAGCAGCTGAGCCACATATGCATAGGAGCGACGAATCCGCAAAACTTTCCTGTCCGTTGTGTAACCTATACTAAATTTCACAGTCCCCTACACACTCGAGCATAAATCATTTGTCCACTGGGTGTTGCGCATCCAGGAAGTGAACTCATGTTTCTTTCCATTCTAGTGCCAAACAATGTCACAGGAACAAGAGATACGCGAGTACATCACAACCTCCCCCTCCCCTACTCAAACCCAAAAGAAAATTTTTACACCCTAAATTTTTTGCTGCTCCCAAGATTTTCATGCTGTAGTCAGCAAATTTTCAGCAACTCTAACGCCTAGTTCCATAGAAAATTACATCTAAAATATTTGAGTTTAATTCTTCATTATAAATGATTGCTTCTTTTATACAATTTTGGCTCTAAACTTGAATAAGAGTATTGGAAATGACGTCAAATTTGGAGAAGTATAAGTCAGACTAGCCGCTTCCCACCTAGACGAACCGGGTTCGATTCCCGACGAGGTCTCTATCTCCCGGATTTTCGCACGTGGGAAAAGTGTTGGACGATGCCGCTGCTCGGCAGGTTTTCTCGGGGATCTCACGTTTCCCCCATCCTAGCATTCCGATGCTGCTCCATACTCACCTCGTTTCACCCTCATCGGCTCTCAAGACCTCGATTTTAAAAAAATCTCTTAAATCTCTTCACCCCACTCCACTCACTGATGCTAAAATTTTACTGCTTTTTTTTTTATGGTTCTGCATGCCGCGTCGGATGACCAGAAGTCTAGCGAGACACAAACGTAAGAAAGATTACTTTTGATGTCTAGCCTCTTAACAAAGAAATGACAAAGACGGTAAGGTCTCTGCTAAGAATAAAATAGAGAAACTACCCCGTGAAACATAAAATTATGCCGCAAGTCAAAAGCAAATGTCTTCATCTACTTCTAGTATGGCAGAAAGTCACTTGCCAATCAGTTCACAAATACGAACAAGCCAGGCGGTAGTTCACTGAACAGTTCATCTTCAGCAACATACAATAACCAATCCAAAACGCACACCACTTCCAAAACCTCGAGCAGCCAATGCTGCAAGGAGCGGTTGCGCCATTTCACTTCACTGTCATCTCTTCTGTCTTACAAATTTAAAGACATCACTTAAAAATGATGATGGTTTATAGAGGAAAAAGTTGACTATTTGCTAAGATTCAACGTACTGTACACATATCCGACAGTTTTATTTCCTTATTGGCTGTCATGCATGAATGAAGATACTACCTCATTTCAGTGGACAAATGAGGATTCCGCTACTATAAGGCAGAACGTTCGTGATTGGTCTGCAAACAACTTAGCCCAGTCAAAATCTTGTCCATCAAATCATGAAAAAATAAACTGGTTAGAGTGTTATAAAAGATATCTTGGCTCAAAAATTTTCGCGAATTTCCATCATCTCTAGACATCACATATGAGGTATAAGTGAGTCGCATATAGCCACCACTGCTTCAACAACATTTATAATTGCATCTTACTATCACCCAATTCATCGATGATTCATTGGACATGCTTTCTGTACGGTACAACTTTCATTACTTGCTGGATGCTGGCTAATATAACGCCTACATAGTAGATAACGCCCCAAACCAAACGTTTTTCGTTACACGTAAGAACATATATGTGCAGTACAATGTGCACCTTAGAGTTACTTACAGTTCGAGAGCGGCCGACGTAATATTACGTCGCAGCGAAATTCGTATAATCCATTCGCGGTTAGTTCAGCCTTTTCTAAAGCCCTGCTAAAGTTCTACTCCCAGGATATTCATCCGCCTCGTGCAAACTAAGCTTAACTACGAATGGAAAATTACACCAGAGGGAAAACGCACCGAATTCGTGCGCACTCAGCTGTAACAGCATTTGCATAGGAACTATTTCTTACTAGGCGTTACCAACATACCTATTTTCTCCCTGTTTTTATTCAAATGATTTATAAATGAAACATTATAATTTATAGATAAAATGTAAATAACATTTCAATTTAACAGAAAAAAAGTAACTTTTATTATGAACACAAGTATAAAACGCTTGTGATACATGGCATACGTCGGAAATAACTTAACATGTCATACATTGGGAGATTTTTCAAAGGTTCGATTCAAAACGGGCGACGAAACAGCGAATAGACTATAGTACACTGCTGTCCATTACAATTGCAACACCAAGAAGGACCTGAAATATCCCAACCAGATTTATTGGACAGAATACCAATCATACACAGATCACACTATTACACTTGCAGCTCAGTTTGACGTGCAGAACATAGGTAAATCAAAAGTGTGCGGCCCCGCTATGGGCGGCAATAATTGTTGCTACACGATGCGGCATTTATAGAAAAGGACTTTGGATGCCCGTCTGGAGTAGCTCCACCCAAGTTTATTCGACGCGTGCCCAAACTTTATCCATTGTGGCTGTGGGTGTCCTGTGGTAGGCCAGTAGTCGCAGGTAGTCAAGGGTAGACACGGGTAGTCGCAGATAGTCACGGTTAGTCGCAGGTAGTCACGGTTAGTCGCAGGTAGTCACGGTTAATCACGGGTAGTCGCATGTAGTAACGGGTAGTCGCATATATAGGTATGTATTTCAATAATTCCATAAAACATGACCGATGCGATGGCGGGCTGCTAGTAAATAATAAAAATTCTTATTCTGTTGTGAAAGTGTGTGGCTGAATGTTTTAGCCAATACAGACAAAATATAAAGTAGAAATAATTTATACATAAAACGAAAACAATCCTGTGGATTTCTCCATGAATCAAGGATTCATCAGTTATGCTAGAATTATGCATTTTAGCTGGCGCAAATTGTACGATTGCGGGCATAATAATTCCAACAAGGAAATGTAGCAGCAGCAAGTCAATATGAAATGTATCGATTAACGGATATGGAGAAATATGTTTGTTATCTTTAAACAAAACCTATTCATATTCTTAATTTAAGTAACTTTTAATGTGGTGTATTCCAGTGTTATTTTCTTCTCAGAGATTTGAACGACAAAAATAAAAGTCCGCCTAAACTACATTTAGTATGAAGTCGTATAGTCAAAAATGTAAACGTATGTCAAATTAACATAACGAAGTTACAAACTTTCAAAAATATCGTATTTATTTTCCGTTCAGTAGTTAATCAGCAAAGCATAACTAACCGCAACAAGCAGCGGACTATTTGTTTATCATGGCCGCAGTCTGAAACTTCAAGACGATCTGTACCGAAACACGACTTGTGTTTTTGCAATATTTCGGAACCGGCTGAAACATGAATGTATACAGTAGACGATTTGTGCGACTTACGGCGTTTGCCCGTTTCGTATTTTATTTAAGCTTATGAAGATGTAATAAAAGCGAAATTATGTTTTGCGTTAACTCTTTGTATATCGATTTGCAACAGATACAGAAGAATCGCCATTCTTGTGCCAAATATTACATTTGCGATCATATAAAAGTATCAAAAATGGCGAACAAGTTAATTTTTTTTCTATTGCTATAATGCGTACGTCAAAATTTGTCTAGAAGTTATCACAAAGTAGCTATAAAACTTTCGTGTTAAGACAAATTTATTACGTTATGTAAGTTAATTTTGCTGACGTGTGCGATACGCCAAATTTTTTAAAACGTATTTTAAAACGCAGTTTATGAAACGATTAAAATTTTAACAGATATATTTAAATGTAAAGCTTTTACTTGATTGCGCCCATCTTGATAAAATGGTATTTAAAGCATATCTGCTATTATTACTTTTATTTCTATTGTTATGTGCATTACGGGACCGCCAGTTAGTACTTAGCGTAGAAACAAGAAAAATTGCACGAGTAAGACAAAATTATTCCCTATTTGTAAGTCGGGTTTTGCACAAAATTACAAACGTCCCACGTTTAACGTCGAGACGTGACATGGCAAAAGGAACCGGACACGCATTAAAACTTTGCACGAACGCAAAACGCTCCTACATCACCGCGAATAACAAAAACCAGAGAAGTGCATATACGTGTGCGACCTTAATGACCATTCTAACACGACGAAATTACTTTGGCTGACCGAGGATCCGCGGAGATCACGTCCATACACAACCAAACAAGAGAGACACGAAACGACGAATGTTGCTCGTCAGGAAGTACTTAAAATTAATTTGCAATTTTTTCATTCTGTACCATCCCCTTGTTTCACTTTAAGCTGGCAGGTTGGACAAGGGTTGGGTTTGAGTTGAATCTTGATTGGAAGCTTACCGTTGCAAAAGACAAGCACGCCATCGTTAACCGGGACTTCGGCACAGAACTCACTGCACCATTGGGAAGTGTCCAACTCGACTGCACCACAGCGGTAGGATATCAGAATTCTCAGAAATCTACCATTTACCGTGCGCTAGTTCGTCAGTCTGTTTTGTGGTGACTTAATGAAGTGGACTGCCTGATAGATGGCCGTCATACGTGAAATCAGTTTACGATAATGTGTACGTACCACAAGTAAGGCCCTCTTTCAATAAAAAACAAATTGTGTTAGAATAGATGAAACTGCTGTAGAAGATGTATTATCAATAACAAGACGGATTTTTTTTTTTGGAAATTAGCCATTACAATGCAGATGTATGTCATGGCAAAACAAGACTGAACACGAAAATATACTAAAAAAAAAAAACAAAGACAAGTAATCTATGAACGAGAAAATAATTATGCATAAAAAACTGGAAAATTCCAAGAGGGAATCGAGCCAAAAAAAACATGACCGCAATTAGTTACGAAAAATATACATATATGTATACACGACCAACAGATAACACACAGAAAGTCGTGTTATTTATCTGTTGGTCGCGTGTTGTTCTGTTTTTAGCCTACTTTCCGAAGGAAAGAAAGACTTAAAATATGAATTACCTCTTTGTGTGTGTGTGCGTATATATGTTTGTGTAGGTGTATGTCTAGGCATGTGCATGTGTGTGTCTCCCCACCCCCCTCCTTAAATTTTTGAACGCGTTAACCGAATTTCACTAAACTCGGTAAGCTTATAGTCATAAGTAAGGACATCTGACTTTTATGGTTTTGACCAGGCCGGCAATTTACTTTCAAAATGGCGGCAATAAAAAAATTTAGGGCGATAAGTTATAGCTCGAAAACCATTCTACGGATTCTAACCAAATTTTGTATGCTGACAGCGCAAGCTAAATGTAATAAATTCAGAGGTAAATATTGTTGTTCGTCCGCGATCTTGTAAAATATCGCCACATGAAAAAATAAAGCTTTTACGTTATTTCACGAAAACTACTTACCCAATTTTCGTCAAATTTGGCACAATCTTAATACTGTGACAGACCGAGTAATTGGAATTAATTAGATAACTATTTGTATTACCATCATTTTGAAAATAAGTTAGGTTTATTTGGTATAACGACAGTACCATTTGACCATTAAATTTCAACCCAATTTTGTACGCTAACTGTATCTACTACAAGCATCAAAAAGCCAAAAAAAAAACTTACCTCAGTCATTTTGTAGATAGCTATTCATGAATTGATTAAGTTTTTGTGTAATTTCTGGGGAAACAATTGACAGATCCCTACCAAATTTGGCACCCAAGTAGTACTTCCGAATTTGACATTTACACATATGTTTCAAGTATGTCAGACACTTGTTTTTCCAAATGGCGGCATTCCACATATTTTTACATAGTACACTATATCTTCGAATATATTTAATAAATTCCAACTTAACTTTGTTTGCTGGGAGTATGTATATATAACAGACATAAAATGTGTTTATACGGAGCCTCTTTTGTCTTCCATTTTTTAATATAGTGCCACACGAATAAATAAAGTTTTTATGCAATATCTCGGGAAACCATCTTCTGATTCCTATCAAATATGGCAAACAGGTAGTACTGCTGTAGTTAATGTTTTTGATATATCAGACTTTTTTCAAAATGGCAGCCATATAGACATTTTAGTTTTGTATGGTATATCGTCGAAACCGTGTAATAAATTCTAAAGGAACTTTTATGGCTGTATATATTACAACAATCAAATGTCTACACACGAAATCTCTTTTGCCAGCCATTTTGTAGAATTTTGACAAATTAAAATTATGCGATCGCCGAACAATCAACCGATTTCTACCAAATTTTTAAAAGCATTTAGCACAATGGCAGGCTATGTAACCTAGTCCATTTCGAGAGGGTCAGACATACATATTATCAAAATGGCTCCGAAAATTTTTAGCTCCGAAATTTTTTTCTACGAACATGCTAAAAATTTCAACTTAACTTTGTATACTGATAGTACCAGTTATATCCTGGTATATGCAAAGCCACATTTCTTCGCCATTTTGTGCAATAATCCCACATGAAATAATATAGTTTTTATGCCGTATCTCGGGAAAAAACTAAATTCTTCTTAAAATTTGGTGAATAATATCGTACTATTCTAGGCTACGTTAATTTACACGTTTTAAGTATGCAAGTTTCTTATTTTCAATATGGCGCGTATGCAAACATTTTAGCTTAGTGTACTATATCTACGAAACAATGTAACATTAAAATTAAACGTCGTAAATTTTTTCTATGACAATAATCGACAGTCCTAATATGTAAACTTTTTACGCTCCATTTAATAATATCGTCACATGATAAATTGAGGTTTTCTACCATATCTCAAGAACCAATCAACCTATATGCATACAAAAATCCTCCTTTGTCGGATTTTCTTTGCAAAGTAGTGTCAAGTGATTAAACAGAACATTTTGTTATATTTGCGTGATAGTTCGATTATTTTCCACAAAATTATGCACACCTACAGAAGACGAAGTATAGTTGCATGGTTTAAATTAGGTCAGACAATGATTTTAAAAATGGCAGCCATACGAATATTTTCACATGTTTGGCATATATATTTCAAAATTTAACAATTTCAATCAAACTTTTTAAGCTGACATTATTTATTACAAACATCGTGTACAGAGTCTCTTCTTAGGCAATTTTGAAAGATAGCCCCATTTAAGAAAAAAATAGGTTTTCATGCCATATCTCTTAGACCAAACAACCTGCTTCTATCAAATTTTTTACACAAGTAGCGTTATAGTAGGTCATGTAAACTTATGTGTTTTAGTGGCTCAGATACTTATTTTCAAAATGATGGCCGAGTAAATATTTCAGGTAAGTGAACCCTGTCATTAAAAACATTAGACTAATGACATTCGAAGTTGATACTTCGAATCCTAACTCCATGATGTAGTTAATTGAAAGCGAGCTTAATTTTACGAGTTTTTTTTTTTTTCTGAATACGAATCCAGGTAGTCACACGTGTATTTAAATTGTCTTTGTACTGTTTCACATGTTTCTAATTTCATCTTTAATGATATTGCTCTCAATGAGACGTCAATGCCTACCTACCATCTAAGCTTTCAAGAACTTCGGTAAAATGTATTCGCACCCATGTAGAGGAAAGTAGGCTTCTTGTTTAGAATCTATTCCTTGTTGGAATTTACCAGTGTTGTATACATACTTATTTTCTCGTCCATAGGTTACTTGTCGTTTGTTAAATATTTTTTCGGGTTCAGTCTTGCTTTCCCATTACAGACATCTGCATCTCAATGGCAGATGTCCAAAAGTCTCTATATAGTCATTCCCACCCATTGCAACCATTCTGTCAAGATCCATGTATTAGCAACAGTTGAACGTAATGGCATACGAAAACTATTTAGGGGAATTGGACGTGAGATTTATTAGCAAAAGGAATATGAAAACCAAAATTTTGACACTCAAACGATACATAGTTATTTAAGCAAAAACAAAACAAACGAACAATAATAAAACCCTTCACAATTACAGCAAAATATTTATTTCTAACATTAACCACTAATTACGAAAAATTTGAAATATTTTCTTGTCAGTTTGGAAAGTATTTATCCCGTAAAAATTAATTTGGATGACTCGAGAGTTAAGCAATTACTGGAAATGGTGAATTTAATCATAATCCCGGAAAAGCTTAAGAATTCCGCATTTTGTACTGCAGCAGTTATTTGGAAAATCTTTTGGAAATTCAAAATCAACAAATTTTACATTGTTGACGACCAAATAAAATAATATTTTCTGTCGGCAGATTTATTACGTATTAGTCGCGACCTGTGGGTCTTAAGCCAGGATATCACGTTTATCTAAATAAAATCAGCAAATTAATTATAAAAAGTTTCCATGAGGAAATTATGGCAACATTACACAATGTATGCAATCCTTCATATTTACAATAGCTTACGGCTTCCGATTACGGTGAATTCACTATAAGTATCATCGTTACCAACAACGCGGCAAGATTGGCATATTCTTTCCCTGCACACTAAAGTACGTTAATTGGTATTTAGGGCCTCTATCATCTCCCCACGCTGCATGCCCATAATACTTTCCTCAGGGCCCTCTATATACAGCTAAAATTACGCTGAAGCAGCCCAATCAACCATTTAGCCGGATGACTTTGGTGTAACGTCTAGTTACATGCCAGGATAGAACCGCAGTGCCCTTCGTCGTAAAAATCACGGATTCGGACAAAACTAAAGCAGAAATATCAGTTATCAATTCAAAAAAACTACTTTAATAACAAAACAAATACAGAGCAGACCAACGTGTTGCCTGATTGTGCCATATAGCAAATGCGATCGAAAGGAAAATATTAATTCGTAAATTCCTTAAAATACGAAATAATGACCATTCAAATTACTGATTCAGACCTTGGAGGAAAAAGATGTAACTGCGTCCTCATCGACCTGCGCAAATACCCGTTCTTGAATACTAACATCAAAATATCAGTGAGTCAGCTAACTGGGTTTCATTGCAGTAAAGTGCACTAATTCAATGGTGTAAAACCAAAAATTCAACTTAATGTTTCGAATACAATTAAAGTCTGCGAAATGTTGTTTGCTTGAACAGTCTACTTTTTAGCCTACGCTGCTTTAAGTGCGTCGTGCGAATTTTTGTTCTATTGTTAGGAGCTCAAATGAATTTAGAAAGGCATTTAAGGCAAAATTAGGAACGTATTTATAACAGAGACCATGCGAAGAAACGTTAATGACTTTTAACACCCCAACTCCTAAAATGTTCATTACCTGGTATTTGTTGGGTAACGAAAAAGAGAAAAGATATAGCATGTAAAGAGAAGTTGGCATTACAAATGCTTAAATAAAGTCCAAGGGCATTACTGAATTGCTTCACAAATTTCTGAAGTGTAATTATACGGTAGGTTTATAACACTCAATACACGTTCAGCGAAAATCTGTAATCGCATGAATTTTTGACAGCTGAAAACAGTACAACAAATTTTGCCTGTCGACTTTGTGATGAAGCAGTAATTTTTTTGGTGTATTTTACATGCCTGCAATGATATAATAAAACATCAAGAGAAAACCATAAATTAATACGTACATTACCTTTAAAAATATCTAACCTAAGATGCCAAACTGCATTGAAATGTTTCATTAATTCATTACCCCTTCCTCCCCTCACATGCATTAGATTAGTCAAGCTTCGCAAAAAGACTCCCTCATTTCGTCTGGTGTAAAATGAATTGTAAAAAGTCTGTGTAAAAGTAATTTTGTAGAAGCTCGTGATGAAAATTATGTAAGAATTGCTTGTATGTGATTTTACCCTATGGTTTACCTAACTCTTCATAGCCCTCCCTGCTCTAGAAATTATTAAAATGTATGCTGATTAAAAATCACCATTTTGAAAATCCGTTAAGGGAAATCTTCATATCCAAAAATAATTGATTCAGCCTGCAGGAGCCACTGACCAAATTACACCCAATGATTTGATGAACATGTGGGATAATTTTACTTCCTTGAAAACTGGCAGCGATGTAACAACCACGAACACAAAGACACAACTTAGAATGTGGCATGAATTCAAAATCAACCTTCCAAACCATAATGATTGTACGAAGATTTTCACAAGTCATTGATATTCTAAGGATTAGCCACAAGTAACGTCAAGTGCATTCTCCTACCTGCTTCAAGTGATGCAATAGAACATATCCTAACTACAAAAGCAAAACCTCAGAAAACAGTTTAGTTAAAGAATGCAAGAAGAAGACTCCAAGACCGATGTAAATCATCAACTATTTTGCAGCTTTCAAGTGGCGGATGACATTACTTGTCGGTGTTGAGAATGTGGGTACCTACAAGAAGGTCAATATAATTAAATGCTTGCCTCTAAGGACTCTCTCAAACACTGAGGTGGCAATGGGTTAACTGATTGGAGTTAAAAAGAAGTTTTAGCAGGGTCGTAAAAACAGTCCAACAACGACTCCAAAAAGTTTATAGACCATCGAGGATCACGTATAAAAACCGTACACGGATAGAAACTTCCGGCCCTTCAAAATATCGTGTAAAAGCATTGGTGCTACAAGGGCCGGTACAAGACAATTTCTGCACGGTCATGTTTCAAAAATGGCTGGGCGCATTTGTTTGAACGATATGGTCCCTTTGGTGTCATATTTAGTAACAAGACATTCTTAAGAGTGCAGTCATGATCGCATATATTTTTCCAATCACCCATTAAAAGTCAATTTCATCGTGTTTTTTTTTTTATAATTACGTTTAATGTTAATGTGCTCTTTGTACTCTTTTTGTCTCATTTTCCTTTCTTTGGTCCTTTCAACACATTGGTAGTTATAATAAATTAGCTTTACTTCTCGAAAAATAATTTGACTAATCGTACCTCAACTCTTAGGATAATGTAAGCTTTTGATGATAAGATACTAACTTGTTCAAAAGTCCTGATAGTATAGGCATAGGTACTGAAATTTTATTCCAACTGAAATGTGAAGGGAGTTAATACTTCGATTAAAGTGTCGCTGTAAACTTCTTAACACAACATATTCGTACTCAAACGTAGCTTCGTGCTCTACAAGATACCAGATTTAAAAGTCTGCGTCGCCATGTTTAGACGACGCGCGACAATGAACTGGCAGTTCACATTCGACATTCGTATGAGGAGATCCCAATGATGAAGGTCTGTGATTGGTACGCTCATGACATGTGAGCGAAACTTGACTCAAGCTTAAGCGTAAAAACCGAACTGAGGCCATCGTGTTTAAAGCGTATTTAGGGCCGGACCGTTTCACGCACAATAAAAAGCAAATCACACCGGATACCGGAAACTAGGGAGTTTGCAGCATCCCTGGACCATTCTAGCGCCAAATCGTACCCTCCCTGGTGTATCAGCGTCGGGCCAACAGAAGCAATTGCACCACTGGTATAGGCAGTTCACGGTAAAGTGAGCACTTTTGAAGCCCTAGTTACTTATTTTTTATTGGCCCTTTTTTTATCCTTCCGACACTTTAAAAAAATAAATTTTGCCATATAAGTATTAAACACACTGTAAATATTTCATTGGACTCGAAAGTTGACGCCTAAGGCTACAATAAAATATATTTATTGAATATTACTGCAAATAAGAGGGCTTCTAAAAGTGCTCTTTTTATCGTGAATGGCCTATACGACGAAGTGCTGTGATTAACTGGAGCCTTCGTTTCTCGTTTCCCCTCCCCGACAAATTTTTTCCCACCAATCCACCAGAAAAAAAAAAAAAGGCCTTTTCCACGGAATATAAGCGTAACAGCGTAGGGATGGGGCGTGGGGGTTAGGGGGCTTGGGTGTGGGTGGGTGATATCCCTCCGCGCATAAAAACACGCGATTCGTACAAAGAATTGCGCGCAATCACACGGGTCGGAGTTGACCGTCGGTTGGTGGCACAGTGAAAAAAAAAGGGGGGGGGGGGTAGGGGGCGTCCTGTCGAAAGGCCGTAATCAGCTGGCCAGCCTTCCGCCACTTGAATCCCGGTACAGTCACGTCCCGAGGTCGGGGAAGGTTTCAAGGGATGGATCCCGCGATGTGCGGGATGAACAGCCAAGTCGAGCGTCGAGCCTCTCTCACCACGCGCCGAACTGCTGCAAGTTCCCGTACACACACACACACACACACACACACACACACACACACACAAAGTGCCACAGTCCCCCCCCCCCCCCTCCCCCGGGCGCAACGAAAAGAAGTTCCACTGCTGACCGAAACTTTCCAGTTCATATTCTTCCCTTCCTCTTTTCGCAGACGAAATCGCCACCACATGTCTGTCTTGCTGGAATCTTCGGACCCCACTCTTGGTACGTGACCACTAGACTCACTGAGCCTACCCGGATCACCAATTGGCGGGCAGGGCTTAAACAATATGGCCTCGATTTTCGTGCAGAATCCCATCGAACGGATGATTTTACTCTAGATCTCCAAGTCTTCCAGCGCCGATGGGGTTGAGGAAAGCTGAATATGAAGCTGCGGGGGAATGCAATTGCAGGAGGTAGCGGGAGTGCCCTAAGGAAACCAACCGACCGACAGTAAAGTCCGTCGTGTGTAACAAGTGCTAAAGTATTGATTTGATCCCGCCGAATATCGACGAACCAAAATTTCCCGCGGTGGAAAGAGAGTTACCTGACCTTTGATCACTAAAGAAATCACAACTCTTTCTGCATGCTATAGGCTGTTCGCGGTAAAATGAGCTCTTTTGAAAGTCCTGCTTAAGATCGACATGTATGCATGTTGTGTGTTCTTCCGCCTTATGTAAAATTAACATTAGCATGGGCCTCATCACTTTATTCATGCGTTGGTCAAGTGAAACTGTAACATTATTAGAAAATGAAATATTATGTATATCTGCTCGTGTTTACACATTGACGCGTTAAAGAAAAGAAGAAAGAAAAATAAGTTATTTAAGTTATTACAAATGGTTACCCCAACACTTTTTATTCGACGTTAAGATATGGAACTATTTTCCCTCCATCGCTACCAACTTTACTGGACGCATGTCACTCAGTAAATCCGTTAAAATATATGCGTCAGGAGCAGTGATATTATTCTATACTAAATGAAGTTACGGTGGGAATTTGCCGATTTCACCATGCATTAAACTTTCCCTTAAACAGGTATAGAAGAGCTATGCTGGACGCATTCCTATATAAAAAAAAATATAAAAAAAACTTTAAAACGTTCGTACTACGCTCATACACTACCTTTTTAAATTTTTACAGCGGTTTTTTTAAATGCAGTTATAATTGCTCTTAAACAAAAGGGTTGCGCTGTGATTTAGATTTCAACCGTTGCAATGATACAATTCCTCCATCTTTGCCGTCTTTGTATAGGTCTATAACTGCTGCTCCTCGCGACAGTTAACACACTTATTTCATGCGCTGTAAAGTTCGAATCAACCATTTGTGTATCAGAGACGCGAAAACTTGAACCGCGGTTACACGGGATGCAGAACTACTTCATTCTAAACAAGTTCAGCTATTGAAGAGGTTACATTACCTTCGAACGAGTTCCGATCGCGGTTGTGTCTCGTTCAAAGTGAACTGTTTTCACAAGTCGTTTCGAACAACTTCTCTGCTGCGCTCCTATTGGCTGCATCCAAATAAACAAGCAGTGTATTAAATTATACTGAATTTGGCGGGAATTCCACACTTGTTGAATCAACTTAAGTTTAAGGTTGAATGTACAAATACCGAACCATTGTGCCATTACAGTAATATTGTAGATTTCATAAGAATTAAAATGTTCAATAGCGAGAAATCTTGGAGGCTATTATAATTGAATACCATACATTTTAAGTTCCGTGTTTGTTGAGGTTAGAGTTTTCATTGATTTCATTCTGCTTCGGATGTGTAACCGCGAAAACAGGTTCTGTTTGGAAACTTGTTCATACATGGCTATTGAACCGCGGCCTTCCTCATTGCAGTCAAACCGAAAACACTCTGTGTGGACCATTTAGGACCTACTGCACTGGAAACCTACGCAGTACCATTCCTGAACGTTAGGTTTTGTTTCTAGGAAGAACAGAAAAAAAAACTTTCCCCGTGAATTTAAATATATTAAGATAGCGTTTCACTATTTCCTCAATTTCACGGAAAACTATATCAAACAATTTTCATTTCAAATACGAGGACACCGAAAACAAATTATCTCTGCATGTTTCCCACAGCATAAAATTTATTAAACATCAATAAGAATTTCATTGTTAACATTTATCCATCAACTTCAACTTCGTTTTCCTGCAATAGTCATTAATTTATAATTTAACACTTTTCCACTTTCTTCAAAAATTATATTGTAAAAAAAAAAGTATCAGTCAAATACAATAGACAAACATTCAGGAAGGGTTAAACTTCCAGAAATGAACATTTTAAGGGAAAATAACCTGTGACCATACATAGGAGCGCTTACATTTTAAGTGAAGGAACTCTGTAAGGGTCACAGAGAGGCTGCCAGTGCTACAACACGCTAATGCTAACCTTTCAGACACAATTTAATTTATCATTTCAGGTTTCGCAGACAAGAAATTCTTCGGTGCGTGCGCCACTAATTACGAATCAGTTAACGACTGGGTATCAAGCCTCGCAATGTACAGTGCCAGCCAAAAAAAAATAACTTTCCTCTGCATTTCGTACAGAAGCGTATTCATTAAGGCTCGGACTCATGCCATGCATATATATGGAAAATGGACACAAGTTAACTTCCGAATAGCTTGAAATTGGACCATTGAAACAGACTTTTTTTTTTCCTGTTAGAATACTATGCCAGAATTGATATTAATGTAAAGTTTTTCAAAATAAGAAATTGTTTAATTAATAAAATTGATTCACATTTCGAAATTTTCGAAATTCCTAAATTGAATCGAAACCATTATATTATCAAATGAAATTATAAAACATTTACGAATATTACATATGCATACATATATATACATTTGTACATTTAAGAATGACGTTTTTCTTACAAATATAAAAGTAAATTTTATAGTTTAGTTCCGAGCTTTGTCTGCAGAGAGCACAGCCTAGCACTATTTCCCCACCACCTGCAGAACCACTACCTCCTCTTCGGCGGAGATCTGGCACACGGGGACCCCTGCTGCGTGACCCATTAGGCACTAGCATTCTTCTGTATCATAACCCAAGAAAGGACCCAGACTGCCATGTCGTTCCGCTTTTACAAACAAAATCGGCGGGTTTTCACAGGTCGAGTCGCATACGCCACTCACTTGCTATTCTCTGCTTTGCTTGTTTAATTCACTGGATGCATGTTTATGTCACAGCAGTTGTGCCTTTATGTTAACTACTTGGGTCAAATAATGGTAGGATTAATCATAATCTAATACTTTGTGTACTCTACACATCGATGTAAGAAATGCAGTTCGACTCAAATATCGTATTTTATGTCGGTATATATACAACTGCAATACATAGGTCCACACGATTAACTATAAAAAAAACAGGATACTATACAATCCCAATCTCAATCTCTCATATATATATATATATATGGAAAACTGACTCACTGATTGATCAATGCCCAGCCTCAACTATTGGCCCTAGAAACATGAAATTTATTATGTAATGTAGGCAGGCACTAAGGAAGGATTTTTCATCATTCAACCCCTAAAATGACGAAGAGGTCAAATGTGTTTTCGAGTACCGATCAATTACTGATTAATCCGATAAGGCACATAGCTTCAAAAACATAGCCTGTAAGAATGTCAAAAATTAATTTGAAAATGTTTCGAAATTCAGCATCAGAGATGATAAATGGCCATAAAACGTGTTTTCCAGTTCTCCTGAATAGCTAATCAACCCGACGAGATATCATCACGCTGTTTACTTCTAAAGTTAACCTATGGAAATACCTAAATACATATTCTAGTATATTTTTAATTTAACCCTAAGGGGATAAAAAGGTGTCAAATGTGTTTTCGAGGATTCGCCAACAGCGCATCAATGCGATAAGATATCGCTATGATGTTTGCTTCAAAAAGCTACTTATACAAATGTCGAAAAAGTTATTTTGATATGTATTTTTTTAATTAAACACCTACGAGGGTGAAAAGTGGTAAAATGTGTTTATTATGACTCCTCAATATGCATGTTGCTGAAATCGTTCGAAGGGGGAAGAAATGGTATGCAATTTAATAGACATGTTGGTAAATACAGACGAAGCAGTTTACTACCCAGTGGAATTTTTGAACATCGTGTCTCCCGTACAGTAGTCTAATACAGCACGTGGGCACAGCTGTTATGTTGCTGAGAAATTTGAAGCCACCGAAACTCTGTAATGCACTTTAAAGTCAAAGCTATACATACATGGTAACGTAGTCGAGGCCACTATTTTTAATGGACCAGCTCAGGGAGAAACAGCGTTTGTGTTGCATATTCCATTGATTCCAAATTACATCCCTTTTGAATTAAAGAGACTGTAATTTCCCCTCAAAGTGTTCTTCGCGATGACGAGAAATAAGTCTTAGCGGCAAACTATCAAATTCGCAGGGTTGACTTGCGACAGGACTGTTTTTCGTGCGGTCAGTTTAACGTGGCATGCTCGCCTGTAAGCTCACCACTCAGCCTGGTTGTTTTGGTGCCTACCTCTAAAACGGCAAAGACCATTATTTACAAAGAAGTGTTACAAAAAATACATACATGTTGAAACAGAATGTGACAAATACCAAAGCCAAACATAATAGCCAAAATTCGCTTATTTTTTTACTTTCATTTCATTCTGCTTTCTATTTTTAAAATATGCATTCTATTTTAAAAACATACTTACAGTTTATAAAATATTGTTACAAGAACACGAATTACACGAGGACTATGTCGAGGGAAGAAGCTGGTTAATAATAATAGCAGGTCGTGTAGGAAAGTTGCTTGAATAGCTTTGTTGAAGACATTTATATACTTACTATCTCTATTTAACAACAATTTAAACATAATTTAATCACGGAAAAATTGCTTTGGCGTAAACTTCAAGTGTGTCATGGTGAGTTTCTTGAATTTACCCATTGCCTAATTATCTTGGGGTAAATGATAACAATAAATAGACGTTACTTGGTTTTGTCTTTTATACAGCGAACCGGCCCGGCTTCGGCTGTACAATTTAGATTTTACAGCGATACACTAATAAATAAATTATGAAAAGATTACTGATTTACTATCATATAATACTGTAGTTAACTACTATCGTATATAAAGTACATACATACACTTCAAGCTCCATTTAAATCCACTAAATGATATTCCGACACTGCTTGATTACAATGGATTATACGTGAACAACCCTGATGCATCGGTATAAATATACCGCGCTTCTCACTTTTTGTGAATTAAGTTTTGGTTTCCAAAATATTCTCGCATTCAACACGGTTTATCGACACGATAGAAAATATTGGGGAATAAATTATGTATGTTTTACCACATAAACAACGTGATACTCACAGCCCTCCTCTTTATCACATTTCGTGGCATATGTTGCAAATTATGTGAAGTCAAAATGAAATTTCTATTATATGTTGTTAGTAATGACCATCTACACAATTTTCAGGTATTATTTTCCCGCTTTTAGGCAGAGTAATCTACGAGAACCTGCTGGCGGCAAAATATTTTTCCGACCACTAATACCATTAATGCTCAGCTCCTATAAATGCTACGGCAATAATTAATACACACAAACCTTCTTCGATAAATGCAGATCATAACAGTGAAAACCCCATTCAAATCAGTACAATGGTTCTCGAGATTAGCGCAGCCATACAGACAGACGCGCGCCAGGAACTTCCTTTTATACTAGGTATTGATACTTGAGTTTTTTTTTACTAGTAGTTAATAGTTTAGCTCCTCCATTGCTTCCTCGAATTAAAAATATCACACTTTTTTTACACAAAAATTTCATACGACACTGGATTGAAATTTTGTCTTCATATTAAAATTAAGTTAATTATTGTTGTTATAGGCATAGTGTTAGTGAGGATAAATTTTTGGTTTATTATTTCGGATAAGCCACGTAGTAATTTTTGTACGGATCTCGTATACTTTGTGATATAAAGAATGTATTCATTGACGTTATTGAGCCTCATGTCAATACATTTTGTAGGCAGGCGCATCGTAGAGATAAAAAATGTTCAATACTATGTTTCAAATAGATAAAGTGAATTATTTGTGACTATACAAAAGGTCAGTTAGCAACTTGAAAAAAAAAAGCATAATTTTTAGTCCGTAGTTCAGTGTTCTTAGCCTCGCCCAAGAGATATTTCACCATTTCGGAAGCTCATTCCCCTCAGTTCGTCCCTAGCCACCTGCTCATAGTTCCATCCATCCCACGGTCAGGCTGTCAGAAGGTAAACAAAATAAGTCCTAGGAACTGCTAGGCTTGGCCACGACGTACAGATGCTGTATGGAAAATGTGTGCAAACACAACAAATTATTTACGAAAAATAAATTAAAGAACAGCAATATACGAACTGGAAAGGAAAGAAAATATTGTTGTACAATATTGTGACCTGTTCACTGACGAAAATACGCCTTATTTAGGAAGCTCACCCGATGGACTTACTGACAACGATGAGGCTGTTGAAGTAAATTATCAGCTGCTGAAATGACACCCGAACAAGCAATCGCTGCAGGAAAAATAAAAGTTTTGAAACAAACAAAACACGGAATCATCATTAACAAAATACACAGTTGGCTCTACCAGATTATGGGGCAGTTACACATTACAGCTAGGCAATACTGCCTTCTTGTACCATGGACCAAAATTGATATTTTAACATGGAGAATCGAGAAAGATGAGTTCTGGTCAAAAACATGGAAGATCAACTCAATATTTACACCGTTTGCTACCACAGTTGATTGATCCTAGATATACAAGGTATACGGCAATACGGCATCCAGAATACATTTATTTGCAAAATAAAAATACTAACACAATCATGGATTGAAAAACAATTCCACATGACCTAGAATATGCATGTCACCAGTAGTACCAACTAATTTCCAATACAACCAAATCTGATGACCAAGTTCTATTTTCATTTCTTACGTGATTACATAGACACATTACCAAAAACACTAATTACAGCAGTTTAATCTGCCTTGCCCTCATGCACTGGAAAAGTCTTCCAATAAATTATCCTGTTTGGACACTCTCACAAATCTCCTTTGGCGCAGACTCCTTCTCGACATGAGACCTTCTGAAGAAACACTTTTCCAACAAACCACAACCAGCTTTAGCAGTTATTCCTTGAAGACCAAAACGGTGCAAAAAAATACAACAAAATATAATTCTCTTCTATATCAAAGATCTTAACTGTCCCAGACCTATAATATTAATTCACATCCTTAGTAAAAGACACAATATTATGATAAACCTTCCTCAGGTAATAAATAGAACGAATGTGCATTCGATACATGTCAGGATCAAAACTGAAAAAAGACAATCAATATTATTAATAATCATAAAAATTTACATAGTATGCAAAAAGGAATTAACCTACTAATACATCACATACATACCTCAAAACAAGGTAAGAACACAAAATAAACGAAAACAGAAAAGTCCAGGATCAGCCCACACCTACTACTTTAACCTACTCGCTCTGCATTTAACAAGTGAATGGGACACTACACGGCAGTGCTCCATATCTTTAACGCTGCCGCTTATCACTAGATGTACTTCCGGGCCCCACCAAACTGCCACTTCCGATTCTATATGTTTTTTCACATACTTTAGTTAATATTTTGACAGTTCAAAGAGGTTTTAGGTATGTGTTATTGACACAGTCTTATTCCAATTAGTGCAACATATTACTACTTACTACTGGCGATTCACCTGTCTTCTCAGTTCAGCTAAATAAACTCAAATTTACATTAAAAATCACATATGGAATTAAATTGTATCACCTTTCCCCTGCACTCACACTCGCAGTCATACACTCTCACTCATACGCACAAATTGTCAACCAATTATAGTCAAAACCAACCCTTAAACATCCACACTTAAACATCATTAAATAGCCTTAAACATCATTAAACACACTTAAAATCTCAAAAATACTTAACTAAACAAACATTCTGAAGTGTGAAACCATTTAATTTGATTTTAAAGACTTACTTCCAATTTCTAAGACCAATCATTAGATTTGATTTAAATTTATTACAAGTTTTAACGATTTCGTTAAAAGTTTAACAAAATTCATTAAAATGGTAAAAAAATTTAAAGTCTAGTTTATAATTTTAAAGACCAATCATTCAATTTGATAAAAAGTTTATCGATTTCAAATACTTGTTTTACAATTTTAAACACCAATTGTTAAGTTTTAATGATTTCTGAAGAAATTTCATTCAATCGTAACAATTTTGTTAAAAGTGTAACAAAATTCATTCAATTTACTATATGTTTAAAGAATAGGCGAAAAATTCTTAATGAAATACCGAAACCCCTAACTTTTTATATGTAAAATTATTAAATTACTTAAACTCTTGCAGTGAAGATTGTGGTTGTTGGAGATCCGAACCCACGTCAGTCAAGCTGAGCGCTACCCCACTTTGCCAGGTGACGTCTGGGCAGGCGGGCGGCCGGTACTCTTAATCCCCTCGAGAGCTCTGTGGGAGCCTACCCCGGCAGCCTAGCAAAAGGTCGAGCGATCGAAGTTCTAAGCAGGCTCCATGGGTAATTTCTCTGGCAGGCGAAAGTCCTAGGGGATTGCTCCCAAGGGGAAGGTAGACCTGGAAACAAAGTTATTCACGACACAACCCCATCATGTCAAGTCCCAGTAGTGGCTGGAGGATGTGCAAATGGTATCCTTGAACTAGGCACCTTAGCACTGCAGACCGGTTCACTGGCTGCCCATAAGCGAGTGGGTGGTAGATTTTAACTCTATGAAGTCACAGGAGCAAATGTGTAGCTGAGTTGAAAGGTATTATTTATAGCCCACGACTCTTCCTTCTCGCCATATTTTATATTTCGTAATTCGCTATCTAAATGTATTCGACCTACATATTACATAATATAGATGATTTTAATTAAATATAACACATTTAAAAGGATTTTATGCATTTTTAAAATATTTAGCATGTATATGTTAGAATTTATCGTGTATTTGTCTGGTTTTAAGCCAATACGTTTAAACTACATTCTTATTTAATGATTTATTACACAAACTATTATTCCAATACAAACTTTTCACAATACAAAGTGTTTGCAAGTAGAATGTTATACATTCCAACTAGCTTTTTCACACATTTACACTAGCTTTTTCATGTGCACGAACAAATTTATATTAGTTTAACATTGTTATTGTCATTATTCCATACGAAATAATGTTATAGTAATACATATAGCATCACATCTATTAAGTTTGAACCCTTACAAGGGAAACTAGATTACATTCGTACCTAACCCGAGACTCGAACCAAGAATCTATGTATTACAATCATAACTACCCAACACTGAAAGTCCTAAACTATACTACATTCGTACATGACCTAACCCAGACAAGAACCTAGTATATAGCAACCAAGCCTTTTCCAGGTTGGTTTATTATATTGTTAGTTATGGAAAAGTGGTTAGAGTGCTTGCTTCAAGAACTTTCCCTCTGGCCTTTTTTCAGTACAGCAGTATTTCTTGTTAGTAAGAAAATAGTTTGTTTTTAATAGAACTTGTAGACTTAACTCACTGCAACATACTTGTAATAGAAAATGCAAGAATATTGCTCTCTCTCCGTTAGGACATTTTAATTACTTTCCTTTCACACTCTCTCTCTACCAACAAAATATTATACTTACTAAAACAAGTTCATTTATAATAAGGAATATGTAAAATAAACGTACGAAAGGGATTCATTTTGAACCATTAATTTATTTACAAAATTAGGAAACTACAAGATGTTACAAAACGTACAACATATTAGACATTTGCTTAAAAATATATACAAATACAGGCTGATCCAAACATTTATGCACAACATTTTAAACAGCCAAGTACAGGAGGTTTCAAAAACCATAGCATCAGTAAGTATAGGGCACTTCACAAACATAGAAACCACAAATTTTAAGACTGGTTATGTGTTATAAAGTGATAGTTCCTTATTCCTCAAAATCATTCCTCGAAACATGCTTTATTATTCAAATAAGTTTGTTTAATACTCAAATAAGACTGTAGACTCCCAAAACAGGTCAAACAGGTCTGTTTAGTAGTAAAATAAGGCATTTTATTGTACAAACCTAATTAACACTTTAAGCAAATTCAAAGGACATAATTGGTTTGAGGAAGACATGATATATCAAATTCAAACATATTCCTATCCGGCAATGTTTACTTGAAATAATTTTTTTTTGTTAAGTAAACAGGTTAACTAAAATGTATTATCATACTTCTCAGGTGTTTACAGATATTACTTCATTTGAAGTAACATCGTTTCTTAAGTGTTGTTATGATGAAAACCATCTCTTTTATTCCGTAATATTCATTGTGTTTTTTAATTCGCAATAAATATCTACGTTTATTAACAAGTTCTTTCCGGTCTTCTGGACATATGTAACGAGCATTGTTGACACCTTCTACCTTCTTCAGAGCATTTGTTAAAGGAATGTCTTGAGCAGTATCACTGACATCCTCATTACTGTCTTCACTAGATGTTTCACCATAAATATCGACTTAATTTGCTTAAATCGACTAGGTATATCATCACAGACACTGGTCTTTGCAGCTAGTTGTGGTAGGTTATGTCAAAATCGTTATGTTCACATGATGATGTTTATTTCATACAATCCGATACTATGCAATTCCTCATAATTACGTTATTTCCCTCTCCTGTGGTATTATGCAGTGTAGATGGTACATTTAATTTCTCAAGAGGAAGATTATACTTATAAGTTTCTTAACATGACTGAAGTTATCCGTTCGTGCGAACTGACGAAAACAGTATTCACAGTTAAGAATCGTGCAAAATGAATTCTCCAAACATTCACTCCTATCATGTCTATGAACATTGTAGGCAAAAGTGAAAATTTTCCCACAGTATTTCCAGTGTAGTTTATTCTCATCAGTGTAGATTAAATGAATAATCTTTGGTGTGAGGAGATAGTTTACATCTGAGAATATGTTCACCTCACAATGTCAGAATTACAACTAACTTGTTCCTGTATGAATGTACTGTTTTTAACAGAATCAGGTTTCATTAATAACAACTAAATGTCTTCGATTCTAATATTTGTATGTTAATTGCAGGGCTATGCATACTAATTTACCATGTGATTAAATCTACGTATGGTAGATGGAATACATCTTTACTTGGTATTGGATTCAAAGAAATAATTTAATTTCAGGAATGTAGAAGGGAGAGTGGGTTTAGAAGTATTTTGTGGGGAATTTTTAAAGTCTTGTTTACTAAACGATTGTATATATGTAATACGAATTTCTTTTTTCCCGCTAATTTTTGTCTGATAGTTCGTTATGTCGATTCCTAAGTTGTATGGAATAAATTTTATAGACTTGGATATCTCTTTACGATGTAAAAAATTTGTTGATAGTCGGAATGTATTATCTTAAAAGACGGGTTTTATGATTACAAAATGGCCACCATTTTCCTTTAAATTTTGCTAAAATGTATTGAAATATCATGGAAATTGATATATTCCAGCTCCAATAGAAGTCATTTCAACTTCCATTCATACTATTTCTTTAATATGAAATCCAAATTTGTTTTCCAGGGAAATTGATTTGTAAATAAGTTCGAGTAAATACACATTTTATGGTAGATAGTGTAAATAAAAATTTCGATTGGGAAGCTTTTGAATCGAAACTTTGGTTATAAGTAAACTTTAGTGTCGTAGACAAGTCTATGCATCAAATACGTATTTTTCCCTGCTATACAGATATATTTAAAAACAGATTGAAAGTTTTAATATGTATGCATCTGTCATGTCTTCCATTCTAATAGTTGAAACTTAGGAAAATAGAATGATGCATGTTCGAAAATGGTGATCATTCAATGTCAAAAAAAATTATGAGTGAAAATATATAATGTGCGAAAATATACTCAGTTTCCTGGAAATACTTTAATAACTGTGCTGGAAACTGGATAAAAATTTATTGGATTAAAATTCATTTCTTTGAAATAAGATATAAAGTTTGTTGGAATGTTATCTGGGAGTTAAAATTTCAGGTAATATTTAGCTTCAGGGATATAAATTTTGTTCGGTGGGACTTCCGAAATTTTTATTTCGTTGGGAATACACCAAGCTCTTGCATGACCGAGCAATTATCGAAATTTCCGAAAAAAATGTGTTCTGGGCTCACGGTAAAGGGGAGAGGTGACAGGGGTGCATGGACAGGGGCATGTCCCTCTGTATTAAAGTGTAATGCGGAATATTTAGAGTGAAATTTCTCGACATGGCTACGATCTCATCGTATGGTTAGATGTTTGGATGAGGAAAATGGTCACACTGTGAAAGGTTAATGGGTTGTAAACACAGGTTGACTGTTGAAAATATAAATTGTTTTAAAGGAATATGCTGTTTCACGTATAAAAACGACTCTTAAAGGATGAGATAATTCATTAGGTAGTATTCCCTCCTACAGTCCTTTTAAATAACATTACTGTGACCGTAACAATATGTATAAAAGATGATGCATAAAATGTCGTTTTAATGAATACATCTATAAAGTTTGCTTAGAAAGTACATTAGGCCTAAACAACTAATCATACATATTAAAGTGTTTGATTTGTTGTAGGAATGCAAGAATTCCCCTTACCACTAGTGAAGTGAAGAAAAGTGCTTTGTACACAAATCTGTGTAGCCCATTTAATTAGTTTTATTATTGCACATATGTACAACTCTGTTTGCTTTATTATTATGAGAAGTATAAAGGGGGGAAAAGGGCGGAGGGCTTTAGTTTCATGTCTTATGTGAGACGACCTTATTTTTATGCTCTTACCAGTGTGTGGTATTCTGAGTTGCATATTGGTTTGATGGAGCAGCAGTACACCGTACTCATATGGAAATAACATTTACATTATTGTAACTTCGAAAATCGTAACATTAATGAAAAAACGAAACGTGATATGTACATTGATGTTCATATTCGTATAGCTGAAGCAATATACACATGCACACTAAGGCCAGAGTTAACCTTACACTCACTGCATTTACGACATAGACAAATATTATTCATGCACTACAAAAGAGTGAAAGTGCAATTTTTTCAGGTCATGTGCATTTTAGCATTTTAAAAATACATTATTCACAAAACATGCACACTTACTGTTTTGTTAACTCCACAACATATTAAACACACATTTTTCTATGGTATTCCTTGCACATTTACTTCACTAAAATCATGTTTGTTCGTCGCTAGCATTAAATAAATTATATGCAGTATAATTCAGTAAAATCGACACTGCACACATTTTCTGAAACTAAAAATGTGTTTATGAATTTTATATTCGTCGCTCACTGTGGACAGCATTAAAACAAAGTCGGCATGAGCACAATTTTCGACGCCGTAAACATGTGCAGATTAATATTACACATTTCATTCGAGAAAACACACTATGACAAACTATGCTTGAAGAAAAAATAAATAAAAATTAACAACTCATTAATTATTCCGACAAACCAACAAGATGCTCGCATAAACACATAACCTCTCGGCCATTGCTAAACTATTAACTCACACTACCGAAATATAACTCCACAATCCTGAACATGTGTGGATGCAATTAGATGGATATAATAATGTTCGAATTGTATTATAACCATTTGTACATTCTATTTTACATTCCGGAAGTACAAAACCATACAATTTATACCAGATAGCAATAAATACAGCCACCATGCTTTTCAACCTCCATGTTAAATTTCCGCTTCCCAATCAGGAACTTGGCTTTCGACAACACATTAGCTCTCGAGTGTGCTCGATCATTTTCTCATGAGAATCGAGAAGCCATCTTTCACTTAGAATACCAAACACTGAAAATATGATGTAAATAGTTATTTCACAATTAGGAGCTCCTTCTCGACAAACTTAGAATGAACACCCTCGACACAGTCCAGTTCTGAGGGATGGAGGTGGGAGGGATGGCTACAAGCAGACAGCCCCCCATCAAAATGTAACTAGGCAGTTGACGCCATCTTGCTACATTACCAAAAAAATTGACAATCGAGAGCAGCCCAGGGTAGCAGCCTGGCAAGGGGTGGGTGTGGGAGGGGGTGGCAGGCAGGCCCCCTCCGATTTGAAGATCTCTGGACACTCAGCACCATCTTCAGTTGGTCCTCAACTCTTGGACTAGACAGACGTGTACCTCAGCAGCTCTCTCTCTTGTCTTCACTGCACCTCTAGAAACTTGGCGGCGGATGAGGTTACGATTGTGGGTTAACACAACAGACCAGCGATCATCGAACCTACTTTCATCTCTACTACTAGCCGCGATTTTCGTTAAGCGATATTATTCACTCCGGGGTTCACATCTTGTTCACAGTATTCATAAACTATAGTGTGAAAATTTTTTTAATTAATTGGAAAATTTAAATTTTCGTGTGATAGTGAATTTATCGTGTAAACCTCATTTGTGTTTGGTAGACGAAACTTCATAGCAGTTAAAAATACAGTCAGTTAGCAAGTGCTCTCTATTTACCACACTTTACTGAAATTTGTAGTATGTCCGTTATTTTAAAAATAATTTTTTTTTTCGAGGATGTTTCTGTATTTTTTCTGTCAAATATGAAGTGATGTGGGATTAAGCTCTTCGCTTCGATGCAAGTTGATTATTTTGAAACAATTAATTTAGAGTAAGATTTTCTATCTTTAATTACTTTCTTGTAGATTGTTATATATTCCACTTATCATAATAGGCGTACGCTATTGTATCTGGTTTAAATCGTATTCAGAGTTTTTTGCCATAAGATATAATTCACCAGGTTGGATCATGTAAGGTACATGCAAATTGTACGTGTAAACTTGTTAATGTGTTTAGGAAGATTGACTCGCTGGATTTCGTTTAGAGACAGTAAAACGTAGTTGTCTGTTATACTGGTCTCATGTGTTATTTATTCGTACATAGAACTTGTTTGAAATATATTTCGTTTAAGGATCCTGCCTTGAGTAATTTCATACTGGCTAACTGGATTTCATTTTGTGAGTTTGCACTTGTCGACACTAGATGTTACTCATGTAGTTAAAATTCTCTCGAGTGTAAATTATATTTCTAAGCTCTTAACTCGCATTGTGTTTAATTCCATACTGGAGTAATTGCACTTATTATTATTCACATAGTCGTTTGAAATTTGCGATTCGATATGTGAAATTTATTCATATGTAGATCACTCTGAATTTCTCTAATGTTTAATTGCATTCTGAAAACAGATTGTTTGTCATTAATAACACGTAAATTGCATATTTTAAAGTCGCCTATCTCCCACCACCATCTACATGCAACATCCCCAAAAAACATAAAATTTCCATTTAGGCCACTCTTAGAAATTGAAAACACTCGGAAATTCTCTCGGCTGATAAACATAATCGTAAAAATCGCCTATCTACCACTAACATCCCTAAAAACACCTATATAATCCATTGGAACACACCACTCTGGTCAGTCAAAGAAGTATAAACTCGAGTAAGAAGTTATTTGGCCTGTCAGCAGGTAAAAGCCAAAAATCAATCAGTAGAAGGAAAATATTCTAGTATAGTGGCAACTTACCCTTGGGAAAAGGTGTATTTCGATGTTATGGATCCCTTGCCTTACAATTTCTCTGGTTACAGGTATGTTTTAGTTGCAGTAGATAGTTTCTGTAAATTTTGATTTAATTTTTCCGCTCCATACCATAAAATCTCAATGAATTTGTAAGGTAATTTTTAATGTTTATTTTCTTTGTTTGAATCTCCTGTAGTAGATGTTACTGACAATGCCAGATATTTCCCTTTAAGCGAATTTAGAGACCTAATGTTCTTCTGGAGTGTTAAGATGGTCCAGATCTCGCCATATTAGGGGAACATTTCAATCATAACATAAATATAGCCTTGAGAAGTTTCCAGATGTATACCCAAAGATGCTTTGTCGCCTTAGCTGTGTTTTAATCAAGTTACTAGTAACATCACCAAGCAGACTCACACTGAAATATTCTTGGGATGATGTTATTGCATCCATTGATTAATGCTTGGGCTCTAAAATCTTTCTGCTGGGATACTGTGAAAAATAATGATAAAGTGAAATGTTTGGGAAGAGGTAACTAAGAATCTTGCTGAGTATCATAAAAATATTAAAGATCGTATTAACAGCCAACGTAAGGATGTGAGTTTAAATGCGGGAGACTTGGTCTTGGTAAAAGCATACTTTTTTGAGTTCAAATGTGGATTATTTCAGTGCTAAGTAAACTCCTCAGTGGAGAGGTCCATTTCAGATCTGCCACTTTCTAACACCTATGACATTGTTTGTAAAAGATCCACAATCTCAAAACTGACAGTTTAAAGTCCATGTCAGTTATGCTAAGAAAGATTGTGGAAGATATAATGAAAGTGGTTCCACAGATATATAAATATGTTTTTTTATTTTGTAATTTTTATATAAGATATTATAGCTTGGTATACAAGATGTGTTATACCCATGGTGTCTTATTGTACAGTCTCTTATAATGTTTTATCTGAGTATCCCATGTGTTTTTCAATGATGTATTGAATGTATGAAGGGTTAAATCACTCTGTGCATATGATTAAATAATCTAATGATTTTGCGAAAAGAGATTTGTGAGGTGACTCGAGGAGACAGTCTAAGTTTTCATTGGGTGTTTTGGGTTTATTTCATGTTTGCCGTCTTCTCTTTTGTTGTTTTTTGAGGCCCTGATCTTGAAGGATGGATCTTGAAAGATATGTTTTGATCTTCTGTGCTGGAGTGTTCCTGCTGGAGGCTGGGTTATGCAGTGCGGACTGACCACACGTTTCTGTGGGACTTCTTCGCCTGCAGCTGCAGGTCACCAGTGTTCCTTCCGGAGGGGAGGATGTAACAGAGTTACACACAACCTCGCACAGATCATGTGTGCTTACGTTTTCGAATACATTGCTTGACAGCAGCTGGGGAAGCATTAGTCTCGGCAATACGGGTGCTGGGTGTATTGATGGGGGTTGGAACTATTCTGAGCGTACTGCGTTTCCTTCCACCTAGTGGCGACTGGGGTGACTTACAGGAAGTCGCGTTGTGATGTCAGCACCGCCTTTGAATTGGATTGGACGAAGATCAACTTCTGTTTCGAGGATGATTTTCACAGCTTTGGGGTGGACAGCAGTTGCGAAATCTTCACTAGGTCTATAAATAGCCTGGCAAATTAAGCGACGGTGAACACTTGGTGTTGGAGGGGGGAGGGGCGGGTGGTGGAAGGAGGAGGTCACATCTAGGGATTTTGGTCTCATTCGAGACGTGTACATTTGGGAATATAGGATTTATTGTGCCAGTTAAGAAATTTTACATATCTTCGTAACTATATTTTTTGTAATGGCATATTTTTATTGTGACCCTTATATTTTATAATGTTTTAAAGTAATTGTGGTCTTCAGATGTTTAAATGTAATATTTGCATTAATTCTGTAAAGTTAATTATTTCGAAAACTGTTTTGCACTTTTCTTTGGAAGGAGAAAAAAAACAAAGATGAGAATTTCCTGGTAACTAAAAGTAAAAAAGTTTTTTTTTTACTTTCTACAGTTGCCATCTTAAACTTATCATTTTTATAATTGTACTGCTGCTGATCCACGTTTTCTCATCATTCTTATTCGCCTCCAATATATATGCATCACGGATAACATGGTTGTGGTGTTGGGGGCTAGTTTTATACATGTGACAGAGTGGTCTGGTGGCCACTAAGAACCCTCTATAGCACAATAACGAAATTTTCCGATTTTGTCTCTTATTTTTTGTTTCAGGGAAATTATCAATAATTCCTTATTAAATTAACATTTTACATAGGCCTACAGCAATTATATGTGGTATGCATGTAAAGCATAATGTTCACTGTCCATAGTTTGGTTGCTATAAAAAGGTGAACACGTACTGACAATTCAAATTTTACCTTACGTTCGTTGTGACTTAATCATAACTCAAAAGTTACAATGATGTATCTGTGCTGCAGAGCATAAGACACCCTCATTATATATATTACAAGTTTGTAACAAAATTAGTGTATGTCTTAGTATTTGAAAATCATAAAATGCTGCTCCCTATTCGCCTGGAGTTGCCTAGCAAGATAAACCATTTTTCAAAGACTGTAACCTTTGGTGACAAAGGTGCTAACAACGGAATGACAAGGTAAGCAGAGATTTTGTCGTACTTATTAAACGAGTCATCAATATCTTTACTTCCAAAATATTGCATACCCCAAGCGAGGGCCAACCTCCCATGGCGCAGACTGTTGGTGTGCTACCGATCTGGGGTGCGGGAGGCTCTATGTTCCAATCCCGGGTAAAGCATGGATGCTAATTTAAGTTAGGTTATAAGTTATTCTGTAAGCCGTCCCCTGATAAGCTTTCAAGCATTAAACCGGGAGACGTTGAAAGCCCTTCAAAATAAAATTAATAAACCCAAGCGAGGACGGAAGATTACTACAAGATATTATGCATGTCACCTATATTACTTGAAGCCTTTCAACATATTTGAATACAGCTCCTTCAGGATACAGTAACTTAAAACGCACTACCCGAGCACATGCGAAACTATGATATAGGCTGTTCAGTGTAAAGTGAGCAGTTTTGAAAGCAATCTCATTTGGAATAATAGTCGATAAATATATTTTATTTTAGCCATAGACGTTAGCTTCCGACTGCGATGGGAAACAGACACTGTGTTTATTACTTAAATGGGTATATTTATTTAAATAGGTGGTCAACGGATTAAAAATGGCAGAAAGTAAAAAGTAACTAGGGCCTCAAAAGTGCTCACTTTACTGTGAACAGCATATAGAGATATGTACTGAACTTCGCTACAGACTTGATTCAAATAACTAGAATTTATGACAAAGAAAATGGATAAATACAATATGGCGGGAACTGATTCCCCTTAATGCCCATACCCCATTCTCAGTTGCTTCCAACTTTTCTGAGGCACTGATGAGGTTATACTTGCAGGATGTCCTTCCGCATCGTGCAAACAAAGCTTAACCAAGTCTAGAAAATTACACCAGAGGGCCAACACACAGCTTGTACACACTCAGTAGTCGTAGGTGTGTGCCGGTTTCACTTCACCTGGGAATAATTGGGATTAATTGATGTATTATCGGATTAATCGATTGGATTAATCCTTAATCACAACTTAATGCGATCAAATGTTTTAATCCGATTTTAATCCGATGAAATTTTGTTAATCCCTAATCCGATTAAATCGGATTGTTTGATTAAAGAAATTTTATCAAATTTCTTTGATGAAAATTTTGACCAAATATTTCGATGAATTTTTTTTTGTATTTAGTTTGGTGTACTTTATTTTAACTCTTTCTTTTTCGGGTGGGGAACAGCTCTTGTACGTTCTCACCCTTGAAGCTCTAGCATTGTACTGAGGTGTGGTGTGTTGGGGAAGGGGTGTATATAGGGGAGCGATGTTGTGACGATGACTAGCACTCGGCTGAGGGGAATGTTATATTGTCTAGGGTATACATATTTTGAGTTTGGTGCAGGAGTGGCATAAGTGTTTTTGGGTTGAGAGTGATATTGCTTGTAGATGTTTGTGGGAGATAGGAAATTTTTTGGTTATAGCAATTAAACACGAGAAAACAACGCATAGTTAACACACGAGAGAAATGTAGGCGTGTTTAAACATCGCACAGGAAAAACGAATGACAGAGCTCAGCTATCGAAATAAATAAAATGATTTTAATATATGTCCGTTGGGTTCGGGAGATCGCAGAATGAATGACTTATAATGCGTATTTCTGGGAAATGAAATCTACTCCATCTGTGTATATACGTGTTTCTAAATTAATTAAATGGCAAACGAACACAAGAACGTGACTATCACTAAACGAATTATGGAACCCAGCTATCGTGTTTTTAAAATTAATAAAACTGTAAACAGAGGAGAAACATGTCTGTCCGGCTGCAAGGTTGCTGAATAAATGACGCTAGTATAGGATTTGCAGAGACTTATAAGCACGATTACAGATGTGGAGCATGGCCGGCGTCTGGCAGGCGAATGAGGTGATGTCTATTCACATCTCTTTCTGACTAGCTAACTATATGACAAATGGATAAAAATTAGGTTTACAATGCATGTACTAGTATATAAATTACACTACTTGAATTAAATTAATGAAAACGCACAAGCACTTCTCCCAAATCACATCTGTATGGCTGTGAGGTCAGTCAAGGAATGACTTATAGACATGGAGATACCAGCCAAGTTGAACACACCTATGTGAATGGATACAAATTATGTTTACGAATTAATGTTTCCCTAGTAAACTAGCTTACCACCCATTCTTATTACTTAAAGGTGGAATAAATCACACATTAAAAACAAGTAAACTTACTAACAAACAGTTTTAATAAACTACAACAAACAAATTTTCACAATACGGAACAATATAGCGGTTCCACTTAACACGGACAAATAAAGATTTACAAACTCGTATTTTGAATTATACCTAAAGCATATTCTATTTAACTACGAATTAGATTTTAACCAGAGACAATAGCGCAACAGACATACACATACATCTCCCTCTCATTTTTACATGTACCTTAAATGATTTTAAAACATGTCCCTTTGTTGTGGAGGCTGATGTAGGAATGAGTTGAGCATAGCACTTATGTCGACTTATAAGCTGTGTGTCGATAGCCTGACTATAGATGTGGAGCGCGGTCGGTGTCTGGCAGTCAACTGAGTTGAAATTATGGGAAAAACTCATAAAAAAGCAAACATTTAAAATGTATTTGAAATCGCAGTTTAAAAAAAAGAGAGTTGAACACACAACTAGGTGAATGGATAACAACTATGTTTATGATGCACATACTAATATATTAATTACACTACTTCCATTGAAATAAATAAATAATTCACTGGCATTATTTAACGACATATCCAGAGAACTGGGAGACCGCTTCGAATAAATGTTTCTATCGTAAAAAGAAGAATTATTTACTTTTAATTTTAACTTCCGTTGAAGAGCAGCACAGGGTTCGGCTCATGTCGAAGCTGACGGTATCATTATGATGAACATTAACTTAAAAATGGAAATCGCACATACTTAATGAGAAAATTTAATCACGATGTAACAGAACGATTTGAGTATACAAACTTCCTCGAAGGAAACCAATATTAAGTTACTTAACACAAACACAGTATATCGATCTGGTCTTAACACACTAAAAAATTTTCCCGATAAATTATTATTAAACTTAAATGTATATATAATATCACTTAACAACAGTTGAATTCCGCTGCTCGGCTTCACAAATCGGCTACCCTCTGTCATAGGCCTAGACTTCACCAAACGACACCACGACCAGTGATATCGCTAGAGGTGCTTCAGAGGAGAGATTGGTGTATTCAAAACAAGGCTTGTTGTCAAATTAAAGACATCACCATACAGCGAGAAGTGCTTTGGACATTCCTGCCTGCTCCCCCACCCCCGACAACCTAGCCCAGAATGTGTCTTTGACCACCTCGTCGGGGAACTGTCCACCTGACTGACTCCCTTCTGCCACCAAGCTTGAACGTTGCCACCGGGGTTAAGAAATTGTAAGCGCTTGTGTCCATTTGAAAAAAGTTTGCAAGCAAGAGTTTCAACCGTTCTGAACGTTTCCTGCAAACAAATATATTTTAACAATTCCCACTATTATTGCAAATAATTTATAAGAAAATGTACAAATACTACCTAATCACGATCTAGGTGAACGACGTGAATGAATAATCGCATATAAATTTATCACAAAATTAATCAATGTACGAATATTAACCAAACGATTTGAATGAAACACTCGTTACACTTCGTCGAAGAAAAACGATGAAATCAATACTAAGATACGTAACTGTGATAACACGAACACAGTTTATCGATCCGAAATAATTTTAACAAAAACTCTGTCGAAAACGTATTGCAGAGAAATTTTTAAAAATTCTCGTAGCGAACACGTGTAGACTAGCTTCGTAAATCCACATTTACACATCCTAGCCGAATGATGTACGGATTATTTAAAAAATAATACACGTGCGCACACTTCCAAATGAAGGAAAAGATTTCTACACTAGAACCTATTACAATAAAATTTTAGAAACTCCCTTTAGTTAACACTCATAGAGAAACAGATTTCAAATATTTAGCAACTATTATTAAAAATGAAATGATTTATTAAAACATTTGAAAATATTCTAACTCCTATCTATTTTAAGTGAGAAAACTTAAATATACATGATAAAACTGAAATATTTCGAAAACTATTGCTATGAAGACTGAGAGCCAGGTTTGAACCCCAGCCAGATAGATGAAGAAAACTCCTAGCAAGCGCAGTGGGTATTCATTGCAGCCAGGTGTGGCATGGGGTCGGTGAGAGTGCATAAACAGAATGGGTGACCGCTATAGGCTGGATCGAATCCTGGTGTCGCTGTGGGCACTATCCCTAAACCGTCTCGCGAGATGTTTCCACAAAGCTGGTGAAGAGCTACTCCCAACAGTGGAGAGTGTGGTTGATGAGACACTGAAATGCCCTCACTGCACCATTGGCGTGCAAACGGGGGTGGGGTTGGAAGGGATCACTACTACTCCCCTCCATACCGGCATCTTTGTTCGTCTTTTCAGTTCTGAAGCAGGGCGCCAGCCAAGTAGGGATGACCTCCCTCCTTTTTCAAGGGGAATGCACCACCCCGCCAGACTGTCTTCAAGCGACCAGCCTGTCTCGCTCGGGACAAGGCCTGCTACTACCAATGGTAACGATTTATACATGTCCTGAACTCCTACCATTAGGAAACCTACAGGCTTCACACAAAGCATCAAACACATTTGCTTTCTGAATAAACACTAGATTAACTGATCTATACAAGAAATGCAGATATAGGGTAAATTACATTTAAAGGTGTTTTGAATATCCCTTAGAAAATCGTCCGTGATTATTAAAACCTATTAACTATATTTTACACATGTCTTTAAACGTTGTATAGTATCAGTAACTTATTTATTTATTTCGTCTTGATTCTGTTAAAACACAAAATTGCTTAGTCTATTGAGAATCTCCAAAGTCTTTACTTTGTTAAATATTACTGATTTCTCTATTGTAGGTGATATTCATGCAAAATTTTCACAGTAAGACAGTATTTTTCACCATTATGGAATGCTGTCAAAGTAATTCGGCAACTGTTGTGAACCAACACACACTCGTTAAACCGAGTGAAGGAAAAATTATGTATTCAGTTCACATCCAAATATTTCTGCTCACTGAAAACATATAAATTAACCAGGTGATTTTTGTTTTAATATGTTGATATGCATTTTCAAGACATACCTGTAAAAAGGAAACCCCCACGAATAAATAAATGTTCTTCACACAAGCAATGTATAAAGTTACGACCCCTGGTGGATAAAGTAATATATTTAACTTTATTTTTTACATAAACATTAACTCACACTTTCATTTAGATATATGTTCTATAAAATCTAGGATCCACAGTTTGTTTGAAGATAAATGAAACACACTTTCAGTTTGAAATATATTTTTAATATATCCCTTTCTTATTACAAAACAGCAAAATATTGATTTACATATACCAAAATTACATTCTACATAAAATATTTATTTACATATAAAAAAATCCCATTCTTATTAATATTACGGAGTTTCACAAAAGTTCTTTATTCATTAAATGGGTACTCAAGCATCACACTTTACATATTTGACGTAATATTTGGTTAGGATGTAGTAAAACATTGCTTCCACATCCAGGGAATGATGTCGATAACATTTGGTTAATGTTGCAGGGAGACAAACTCGTTACTTTCAAATCTGTGAAGTTATTTTTCATAGCAGATTCTAGATGAAGTACTGGCTCGCAGGCTGTTAGAATTTTAGATTAATTATTTTAAGCCACTATATGTCAACTTATTACCTCACTTATGATACGGCTGGAGTTTAATTGACTCGTAGATTGTACTGTGTCATTTAACTAGCTAAATGTCGGTATTGCATTGACACATGCTAGAATGCTGCACAGCGTGACTGCACACTGTATGGTCGACTCCGCCCCATCTTATGAGCCACATGCACTATGGGGTCGAATATGTAAGTGGCAATCCAAAATAAATGTATTGCACCAGAAAGCCCACAAGCTTGAGTGGCTGATCACATCCTTGCATATTACATGCACAATTGCAATCCCCATTGCCAGTCCAGAATTATGCATGCAAAAGGTGCGCCCGTGATCGGAATTATATTTATTGAGAATTCTACTACTTGTGTCTGGCCACAGGAGGAAGTTCCTACAATCACAAGAGATGGCAGCACCCCTGTGACTTTGTGATGCCACAGCCACCTCGCCTCGGAGACAGTGGTTTTAATTTGTCCTGCATCCACACGGGGATTTAAGAAACTCGCAGCATGTCTGCACCCCCGATATCTGTGCCCCCATGTTAGTAGGCTACGCTACCCCCTCCCCGCACCAAGAAAAGAACTGCTGACCACTGAGATAATTTAGTATAAGTACAGCCCCAGCATGCAGCACCATTAAATGGCGTCGGACTCGGCGGCCACAGAGGACGCAAGCCCAACCACCAGTCTGCTGAAGACTCTTCTCAGTCCACAGGGGCTCATCCTCCTCAGTCCACAAGGACTTACCCTCATCCAGTACAAAAGGATTGTCCTACTCTCACTCCAGTCCGCGAAGGACTCACCTACACCCAGCTTATAAAAGGCTCTCATTCGAGTCCAACCTTTCATGACCCACACCTTAAACCTGCGGCAAGAACCTCTCTATCTCTCTCCGAACCTGCTCGTCGCCGAGGAACTGCACAGGAGACATCCAACAGGTACAGATATACCCCACCTTCGTCTGGTAATACCTACCACAGTCAACTTCCCTTGACTCTGCGGTATAGAGGCAGCGCATTTCATGATACCTACCTGATTTGCCTCCCCCTTAATTAATCTAGCCATTGTAAATTGTGTTGCTATAGTTTTTCTTTTGTAGCTGCTGTAAAGTTGCGGAGCTATAGTTTACTTGCCTCAGGCTCACCTTCACATGACCTCCGTTTTGTTTATGTGATCCTTGTATCATATTTTTTTTCCAATTGTTTGTAAAACCATTAAATTTAATTCTGCATTCTGTATTAGTGATAGTAATTGTGTTTACTCCCCAGTGACCAAAATCCGAAATAAATAACCATGAATACTAGTGTGCTGTTACTGCAGTCAGTGGACCCCTGCTAGCTATATATTTTAGGTATTGTATTATTTCTAATAAAAATAGGTTCATTAAGAAAGGTGGTGCTCCCAGTAAGCAAAGACATAGGGAACATCGTGACATTGCTCGAGCTAACGCCCAACCCACATCTGAAGATGAACTGCCGGTTAGGTGTTCAGATCAAACACCATGTCCCATTTCTCCTTTGATCCCTTTGGATATTTCTTCCCCCCTAAAGCACCTACTCAGTGCCAATTGACCTGGATACCCAATGGACTACGATATCCAGGTGAAATTATTAAGTCAGGAGAACAAGGCTATTCTTCATGCTAACCTTGCTAGCCAGACCGAGAAAACCTTCAAAAATGTTAAACTAAAATCTGGACGGCGCATTCAAGTGAAACATCCTGTGAGCTCAGTACTCCAGAAATATTGCGACATGAAGTTGGCAATGGGTAAGGTGATCAGGGTTCGACTCCCTGCACAACCCAACACCCGTACCAGTGTGGCATGCCCCTCGGTAGATTATGTTCCACTCCATCAACCCACTCGGCCAACTAGAGTATCATCTGCTAGCCCACGTACCCCCATCATCACTCTAAATTAAACCCCTCACCATTTCATCCATTTAGGATTACTGGCATACTGCGTATATTGGCGACCCTAATTGTGAGAAGTATCACGCTACGTGGGCTGTAAGCCACATCTATCCGACTCACTATGGGGTTTGATTCCACTTGAGTCAATGGTAAACCTGCCCCCAAGTAGCAGAATGCTGTATCGAAACCCCTAATACCTCCCAAGCCTAATTGAAGATATAGTATCTGCAGTGAAAGGCTACGCTGGATTTGGCAGGGCGGTCAATGTACTGTACTACCTTCTAGAATAGTAACCCCCCCCCCCACACACACATCAGCATATAGCAGAACTGAATTAATTATGGTATTGAGTGTAGTGCTGCGGAAAACACTTTAGAAAGGAATTATATAATATCCCACAGAGATACAACAGTCATCTGAAAGAAGCGCTGAAATATACGAAGTGAAAGATTGCACAATAAATTTGTAATACACGTCGTAATGGCATGAGGCAAATCTCACAGTTCAGAGACTCTAGACATATTCTCGCTTCTGTGAAACAGTAAATTTAAGGATTCCCAATTGTATTAAAACCTTGAACCAAAAAATGTTATCTATGCATCGAAGCAAGTGAAGAGATATTTGTGGCTTTCGAAAACAGGGTATTGACAGCCAATGAGGGTGAAACGAGGTGAGTAATGAAGCAGTGCCAGATTATATGCCTTCTTACCTCTAATTAACTTGTATTACTTAGTGTATTTTCCACCAGTGGTGAACATTTGGTATTGGGAGATATGAACATCAATTTTGGATATCAGTTGTAAAGTCCACCTGCTCCCACAAGCACTAAATTTCTCAAGTCTTGTTATGTACGGCACTATGTCATCATAGATTAAACCCACATCGGGTGAGTGAAGAACAAGGAGGGAATTACATTGAAAATTGAATGTATCTGTTTCGTCTTCCTTCGCCATGAGGGTTTTCAAGTACTTAAACGGTACTGTTATACTAATTCTAATAGGTCTGGATCATGTTTTAGCTAAATCTATCAAAGGAATTCTGCACATCGAGAAAAAACATGAAAAGTTTGCTTCCTTGTTAAGCCTATTGTTAACTATCCGTGCGTCAGTTAGCCTGCCAGCGAACACACTAGCCACCATCTCATATCTGAGATTGGATGATGAACCTTTCACTGAAGCTGGAGAGTCGGAAATCGAATTACCTTTCATCTCTGAATTAACATTTAGACATTTTTGAGGAAATGCAATGGGTGGAGCGGGAAATGTTAAGTGCTGTCCACTAGGTGGACTCTGCAGAGCTAAGTGCGGAGCTAAGTGCAGATATAATTGTTGAGCTGACTATGTAGCTGACTGTGGAGCTGACTGCGGAGTATGTGGATATTTCATAGAATCAGTGTTACAAATTCTACCGTGTCTCTTCAAAATATCGCTCTGTGCAAATCGTCTCTGGTATAAATCACACTGAAAATGCTTTCTTGAATTTTCATTCCACAGCTCATTCTTTCATGTCATAAGTTTCGCAGAATTGTAAATTCTTTACCACAAAAGCAACACAGCAAATATATAATTGCTTCAATACTATTCCAACACTAGAATGAAACTGCAAGGCATACACCTTTTATAGGTAGTTATATGCAATTCTATGAAGCAATTCAATAATATTATTCATTTTTAACACAATATATCCGAATTATAAAGCATTTACAGAGTTTTATCTATTAAATCACTTTCAAATTACTAAAGGTTTATTTAAACAATATCCTTCACACAAACCTCTATTTGCAAACAAAGTTTATGTAACATTTGATTGTCAGAATATGGGAATACCACAATTCATGCATTCGTAATATTAGTAAAACACAACACATTTTCAAACTATTTATTTTGATACATTTCTCTTACATTTGGTTACAGAATACATTTTCTCATCACTGGGTGTTTACAAAACATTTTTTTGCATCATATCTTTTCCATTCTCTCCTTGGTAATACTTATAGTAGTTTCATCTTTTTGATTGTTACAATTTTTCCATGTATTTGGGTACATGTAATATTATACATTCTGATAAATAAGGACAAGTTTCATAAAAGTGTGAATACATTTCTTCGATGCTCGCTGATAGACTTGTATTCAGATACATATGATATACAGTACATTTTTTTCAGATCTGGACAAGATATTAAATCATTAAGTTTTTCTCCCTCGCAGGGACAATGGATAATTTTTAAATAAAATGCTCATCACATATATCTCCAAAATGATGTATTATTCCATTAGCCAAACAAGAGTCATTAACACTTGAGTATCCAGGGGTCATAGAGACGTAAATATCAGTTGGGTGGAAGAAAGACATGTTTACAGTAGGAATGTCACAAAGAAACTTAAATTATTTATTTCCAAGACACGCTCTAAATGGTTTACTCCAACGTGCAAATACCTTGCTAAGACTTAATTTACACTTCGATTTTTGTATACACAAAAACAGGTGATTTTGTTCTCTTGTTCATTCATTTTTATGATATACTGGATTACACACATCCAAATATATTTTATACTGAATTTCACTGATTAGTTCACAATTTTCTCTCATCCCAAATAGTTCCATATCACTTGTATAATATCCTCGGGTGATTCAGGAGGAGATTCATCATAATCTATTACACCCCAGTCAGACATCATTACCCAAGTTAGCATTAATTTTGAGTTTTCCTCTGCAGAGAAGAATATTGAATTAAATCTGTTTGTTTTACCTCATTGTTTGAACAATAGGGAATTGCATTCCTTTTGAATATCTGTTTTTTTCCTATTCCACACACTTTCAAAAATATATTTTTGCTCAACTCCAACTGCATATATTTTACAATTATTTATGTATTGTTTGCAAATATCTTCAATATTCTCATACTCCACACATCCACATTCTGATTTTAAACCAAGGTGGTTTTTGCTTACCCAACTATTAGTTTTCTTGTATTTGGGAGTTGGCTATTTCCAGTTGAAAGGTGCTTTGAAGATGAATACAGTTGTATGTTCTTCCATATCAGTAATAGCTAATTCTTTAATGATAAATTTTTCTGGTCATTAAAATCCCTGCATATTGCAAAACATCTCGTTGTAATCATGGTTTGTCACCTAATGATATAATGTAAGAGATAAGCTGGTAAAAATAATGAATTACAACTTGCTAATCTATAGTGAAATATAAAAGCAAACATTTTTGTATTTTCTAGAATGGGTATATTTGCAATTATTTAAATTCGTGAATCAATTACCCTACTCTTTATTGTGTCATATTGTTTGCTTACAACAATACAAATACTGCTTCTCTGCTTTTAAAGGTATTGGGATCTAGTATCGGTGAACTCATTTTTGATATAATACAATTCCTGAAATGTTGTTTACATACTGTAGCAAATAAGGAATTCCCCATTGTAAAAATTTGTATTATAATCAACATAGGGATAATATTAGCTGTTTAAATATAGTTTAATAGTTATCACATCACAATTATCGAATAATGATTATCTGGTTTTAAATTGTTTTGTCAGTTTGTTTAAATCAAATGACAACATATTGTGGCTTCTCAGACAAAAAATTTGATTTCACATGCCACGCAACTTTTTGTGTAGTTGGTAGAGTTGGAAAGGATTCCGGACCATTGTATGCAATGTCAAAATTCTTCCCTTTTTCAATATATTCTGAAACTGTACATGTTCGTGTATGTTATTTTCAATATGTGGCATTATCTATTCAACACTGTTTAATTCAAATGCTGCACCTTCCTTGTTATTAGCTGTATCATTAATGGTGTTCAAATACATATTAGCATATAGAATAATTAAATATTGTTTAGCATTAAAATAACATGTTTATAGTCTTCAGCAGAGCCCAAAACCATACTTAACAGTATAACACCTTTATATTTTCTGCCTGGATTTAATTTTAGTGAATAAGCACCAGCATTGCTCTACCCAGCCATCAGACCTCTATAAAGATCATTTACAGTTTGCGACATAGTTTTTTTTATCATGGAAGTAATTCCAACATCTCTTGTGTGATCAAATTCCATTCAATGTAGCAAATATTAAATTCTATATATTAAATGAAGTAATCAGTTTCTTACTATTTTTGTAGTAGCTGGATTAATTACATCGACTGTATTTTTCAATTGTTCCTCTAAACCTTAAACTTGATTTCGACAGTAATGTGTAAATATCGTGATTTTGTGTTTTAATTCTTATTTCCCATGGAAATGTATATGGATAAACTCAGAATGGTTCACACACATGAATTTCAGTATTTGTGATTGCATCTTCATAACTGTTCGGTTATACAACATTAATTATGTTGTCTATTTCGATTATATATATGACCCAATTCTTTTAAATATAATTTGTTGCCTTATGTTAACTTGACAGGTACCTTACTTGAAGTGAGCATTATATGCTTGTGATTATGTCTTTTTATAATTCTTTTCTTCGAAATAAGCTCTTGTGAGATATTTCTTAATATAACCGCCTACTTTACATCCGTATTGGGTGTTATATACAATACCCATTTTGAATGTAATGCACATAGAATACAACTGTTTATATAGCTTTTTTAAATGTAAACAGTTGGTAATTTCTTTGCTTCTAAAATGAATAAGTTTACCTTCTTGATCGACAATTCTAACAACTTTATCAACATGATTCACTATTACTGGAAGATATATAAATGTATTTTGTTTTTCAATTATTTTATATCCTGGAGCCACCCCACATGTGAACTCATGTAGTGTATTTGTTGATTTCTATTCAAATATGAACTGTCTAGAATATTAACATTTTTACGACATACATTTACCGACTATATATTAACATGTTTGGATTATTCGTGTAAGGGATACGCTATTCCTTCCTAACCTAACATATTTGGATTTCCACATAATTGAAAATGCACATTTTTAGGTAATGCCACTTTAATGAACGTTTCTAAGTTATCCAACTTATAAGATCTTATTGGTGTCACAATTTTGTAGATTTTGAAGCATTGTACACTGTAAATGATTTCTTGTGCATATCAATGTTTGGTATGCTGTTATGAGCAACGAATCCGATTACACTTACTTGCCATTCTCGATCTAACAACAGGAAAATATACAGCACGCAATTCTGATGAATTACCACCTAATAGCAATGCTATTGACATATTACTAATATGTTTAACATAGCACTTGCTTAGATGTCCTATTTATAGACAAAAATGTGGACATAAATGTCCACAATTGATTGTATTTTGTAATTGTTTGTTTTGGTAACTGTACCTTACCTGAATGTTTTAAAAATAATTAATTAATTCAATTGGAGGGTGTGAATCGCTGAAACCGTCATAATACAAAGATTAATTTACACTTTTAATTAATGCTACCCAATGTGTTCCTTTGTTTTGTTTCCAATCTAAATTAACTATCATACATTCAAAGAGGTGTGGTTTCTTTGGTAAATTGTCTCTTGTATACACACCTTGGAAATAGGGAATATCCAATTTCTTTACAAATACATGGATATCTTTGTCTGTTGATGCACTATTTGGAAGAAAATTTAGGATATTCTGCATTTTCCCCCCACATATCGAGTATTTCTATCCTTGTCCAACTTTATAGGGTTTCAAATACATTCCTTTACCCTTTGATTTAATTGCTCTACTATTAGCCGAAAATCCTCGGAGGATTTTCGGCTAAGAGCTTTTAATGCTGTAAACAGGAACAGAATGATTCCTCCTTTCTTTTTTATTTAGTTTTACATTTTAAACACATACCTTTTTTTTAACTTTATGTGCACGACTGTCAACGACCCAAGCACCTAACTTTTCACTTGTCGATGTAGACGGATTCTTCCTTATATTTGCTGCTTTATCAGATACATTTGTCTCTACTATGTCTTTCTTTCAAACTGTTTGTTCGATCATAAACTGTATCATGTTGTTTACAAGCGTTATCCAGAGACTTTATTCCTTGATCTTTCCATGCCGGACATTTTACAAGTTTATTACCAGGCCCACAATAATTGTATTTTGGTAAATGCAACTCAAATGGTAAATTATTAATCAACACATGGTTTATTGTAGATTCTGTAATTACACCTTTGTCTAACATTATAATTAAAGAAGGTGATTACATAACTGATGTGAGTGAAGGATTTTTTGAATTATTATTTTTAAATGTTTCATATGGATATTCCTACACCAATTGGGAGAAATATAAATAATTTTATCATACAAATGCGAATAACAATTTAGGAGATGTAAATCATCCAATACTACATTCAATAACCGATATTGTCGGAATTGGAATATATAAAAATGAAATTGGCGATCTGTTTTCTCCTGTATATTGGAACAATCCTAATTAATTGGTGGAAATATTAAAACTTCTCATCACTTCGAGTGTGTCTGGTAATGGTTCACATACAAAAAAAAATTGTTTCTATTATCGAAAAGCTTAAAGAAGATGGTTATATTACCAATGTAATTTAGTAATATTGCTCATGAACTCTACACTCCAGCCAGGATAACATATCCTGGAAGAAGAGTTATTACTAAAGGGTTAAATGATCTTTTTCAAGCTATTTGTGGGAAATGACGTTGCTTTCCAAATACAATATGGATACAAATATATTTTAATGATAATATACGCTTATTCTAAATATGGCTGGGCTATACTTTTGAAAAACAAAACTGGGAAACATGTTAACGATGCAATGAAGACAGGTTTGAAAGAGAGAACCCCAAATTCTTTCCAAACTGACAGAGGAACCATAATTTTTTCACCATTCTGGAAAATAATGACAGATCATGGTATTAATCACTATGCAACATATTCAGATCTTAAAACCAGTGTTGTGAAACAATACAAAAAATCGATTAAACAGTTAATATGTAAGCATTTCACATCGAAAAAGTGACTTACAAATGGGTGCCTGTTCTACCAAATATACTTAAAATTTAAAATTCCAGATATCGTAGAACTATGAAGATAGCACCCAAAGAAATTATGGACAAAACTTGGATGAAACTCATTTATAATAATGTTAAAGTAATTGACAAGAGAAAACAGAATTTGAAAGTGGGTGAATATATATGAATCTCGAAACAGAAAGGAATGTTTTGAGAAAAAATTTACTGATAATTGGTCTTATGAAATATTTAAAATTATTTCAATTAGACAATCATATCCCGGAGTGTATTACATCGAAACCTATGATGAGAGCCAATCAAAGGTGGTTTTTACGAACACGAACTGAAAAATGTTTGTTCTCCAAATGAATATTTGTTTGATAAAATCATTAAAAGGAAAAAAGAATAGGTCCTTAGTTCGATGAAGGGGTTTCTCAAATGCACACAATTCGTGGGTTAAGAATAAAGATCTTAAAAGATTGTAATACAATGTTTGTAAAAGTATAGATACTAAGTAAAAATATTAAAAATAATATTTGATGTGTTATTGAATATTTTATAAACCTATCGATATCAATGTTGTCTGGATGTGCAATCAATCTGTTTGATGACTGGATTATCTTTCATTCGATTAATGTTTAAGCTATATTCCATTACATTTATTACATTTTATTTGTGATGTAATTCATTGCATTTCATAGCTCTTAATTGCGATGTAATTCACATTTAGGTGGTAACCCATTTTATGTTATAAATATTCAAACTCTTACTGTGATAGATTCGTATTTGTAAGATAGTCTGGGTGGGTGGTTGTGTTTGATTTGTAATTCATTTGGTATTTGTGATTTATTGGTTTAATTGGAAATTCACATTTAGGTGTTATGATTTTAAATTAAATTGTTGTGTTTAGGAGTCAAATAGTTGTGTAAGATTTGTAATTCAAGTTCGTATTTGTATTTTGTGTTAATTGATTTTAATGTTACATTTCTTAGAATTATAATAGAATTTCGTGGAATTTTACAGCTGATAGACATATAGGGAATGATTAATTATATTTGTTTAATTCGTTATAATTTCCTGGAATTGAAATATGTTTTGTGGAATTTTGCAACTGAACGGCATTTGGGGCACGATTCAGTTTAAATGTTTATAATGTATTTAAAAAATATATATATTTCTTCGAACTTGGAAAATGTTTCCCGTAATTTGTTTCTCGGATTAGATTTCTATGGGGTTTAGTGTTTTTTAAATTATGATGTAATTGCTTGTTTTATTCATTATTGTTAGAGTGATGGTTAGTTTTTTCAGAATACATTTCTGGGTTTCTTAATTGTTTGTGCTGGTTTAAATTTCTTTGGTTGTAATGATACATTTCTAGGAAATTGTTTAGTTTTAAGAGTCTAAAACATTATTCCCATTGCTAAAAAATTTTGATATGAAAATCGTTACTAAATATATGAAAAAGTTTTGACTTTGTAACCTATTTTTGATGGTGTAGACTAGTTTAAAACTGGGCTTAAAATTTGGTGCAATAGTGTGAGTTTAAACTTCGATGTTGTAAATGCAGTCAGCTGACTCCAAACGAAAATTTTTTGAAAGATAGACTAGGCGAGCCAGGTCACAAATCGCTGTGTTTAAGAATGCTAGTTGTTGGCAAAAGCAACGCTTATCGTGGACTGAAGTTGTTGGAGATGAGGTGGTGTAAAAGTGACAAGTCTCCCTCCCTGCTCGATGTACCACGCAGTTGACAGTGGCACCTGCACAGTGGGTAAAATCAGGGAAGGGGAGCAGATGGGTGAAGGGAGCAGGTTTGAATGCTATTGCTCATTGCAGGCTGTGGCAATTTTCTGAAACTCATTTCTTTTTTGTCTTGTCCACATCGTACACAGCTCCCGCCCTGCATGTAAGCCAAACACTCGGCCTCTGGCTATTATGTCGCACTGCTTCGAACATTTTTCCCCCTTTAGCTCTTGTAGCCTGACTTTCGCTCAATACGCCAAGCTCTCGATTCTCGGCCACCCGCTACCTGCCTTGTCCACAAGGGTACAGATATTCTAGTTCCCAGTATCTTTTGTAAACATGCCACATTGTTGAATACTACACGAGCGTGCTGCTTTTTAAACCACCAAATTATGTGTTTACAATAAATCTGGAACAAATTATTACTTAACATAGATTATTAAAATTCAACCAGATTGTAACTGAAAATCTCGCATGGAAACTTACAGAGAAATCTACATGTAAAATGCGTATTTTTCTCTGCTGTGTGTAAATATTTGAAACAGAATGAATATGTATGTTTTACATTACCCTAAATTTAAAGACATTTTGTTTTTAACGTGTGTGCGTTTAACATAAGTTTTCAATAGGTGAGAAAAGTTTAACTTGTGTATTGCTTAAATCGAAGGATGCATGTTTTTCATTACTTACAAATTTTAGTGAGTGAACATATCTCATAGTTAGTTGTAGTTTCCTAAACTAACTGTAATATGTTTGCTGAAAAACAGAATAAAATATCATCAAAGTTTACATAATTAAACTTAAAAACAGGTTCTTAGGAAAGGTTTATATATTGTGATTGAAATTTATTTGACTAAAATTCATTTCTTGGAATTAAAATGCATTTTAACATCATGGAAATAATTTCATCAGCAGGATTTTGGTAGCAAAATTTTATTACGCTGGAAGCAAGCCAGGGTTTTATGGGTGGAGAAACCTTCCTTTCTAAACATCTCAATGGACAGGCGAAATTGAATGTTTGGTTGAGCAGAGGGAAGACGGGAAATTTGGAAGCAGGTCAATGGTTTCGGGTGAGTTCAATATTCGCTGTCCCAAGGGGGTGTTTGGCAGGTGGACAGCAATTGTGCTGGACAAGAGGCTAGAGGAAGGGAGGAGGGTGAGGGGAGCCTAGCCAAGGCAGTGCTAGAGCTATCTGAAAATGCATTCTGGACTGGAGATGAAGGGGGATGCATGGTGATTGTAAGGAACCTCTTGTCTCAGTCAAAGATACATTCTGGACTATGGAGTTGGTGTATTGGAGGGGGAGGGGATAAACATACCCGAAGATGCGCTATGGTCATGAGGAGGAGGTTGGGGGCTGTAGCAGTCTCCTTGGACAGGGCAGAGGTCTTTCGACCCGATGCTGAGAATCATGTTGGTTTTCTGCGAAGAAATCTGTATACTCAAATCGTTCAGTTACATTGTGATTATATTTTCTCATTAACTATGTGCAATTTCCATTTTGAAGCAAATCTTCATCATAATTATAAGTCGGTTTCCAAACGAGCAGAACCTTGTGCTAATCTTCAACGAAAGTTAAAATTAAAAGTGAATTATTCGTCTACTTACAATAGGAACATTTATTCGCAGCGGCAAACCAGTTATCTGGAATGTCGTAAAATAATGCGAGTGAATTATTTTTCCCCAGGGAAGTGAAATTGTGAATTTCAAACACGGCAATATGGTATGTTTTGTTTTTAATTTCATGTGAAACATCCAGGAAGACATGATTAAAGTGATCGTGGATAATAACTGATTGAAAGTATATTGATAGGAAAATATAAACCGTTGAATTAGTAAAGAGGATATTTTTATTGTTTTGTGATGTAAATTTTTTATGTCGTGGAGTTTCCCCCCATAATCTCAGTTGACATTGCCTCTGCTATAACTCACAGCTTATAAGTCGACGTAAGTGCTACGCTGAACTCAATCCTACTTCAGACTCCACAACAAACGGACATGTTTTAAAATCATTTGAGGTACGTGTACAAATAAGAGGGAGATGTATGTGCATGTCTATTACAGTATTGTGTCTGGTTAAAATTTAATTCGTAGGGAAATAGGATATGTTTTAGGTATAATTCAAAATGCAAGTTTGGAAATATTTATTTGTCCGTGTTAAGTGGAAGAGTTAAATTGTTTTGTATTGTAAAAAGTTGTCTTCTGTGGTATATCCAATCAGTTCGTTAGTAAGTTTGCATATTTTGAACATGTGGTTTATTCTATCTTTAAGTTATCAGAATGGGTGGTAAAAGAGATTTCTAGGGTAATATTAATTTATAAACATAATTTTTATCCATTTGCGTAGTTGTGTGTTCAACACGGCTGCAAAGCTCCACGTCTGTAAGTTATTCCTTCACTGACCTCACAGCGCTACATATGTGTTTTGGGAGATAGGCTGTGCAATTTCATTAATTTAATTCAAGTAGTGTAATTTACATACAAGTGCATGCATTTACAACATAACTCTTATCCATTTGCCACATAGTTGCTTATTAACATCTCTCTCCGACTAGCTATAACCTCATTCGCCTGCCAGACATCGGCCACGCTCCACGTCTCTAATCATGCTTATAAGTCTCTGCAAATCCTATACTAGCATCATTCATTCAGCAACCTCGCAGCTGGACAGACGTGTTTCTCCTCCACTTACAATTTTGTTAATTTAAAAAAAAACAGGACAGCTGGGTTCCGTAATTCGTTTAGTGATAGTCCTGTACTTGTATTCGTTTGCCATTTAAATAATTTCGAAATACATATCTACACAGATGGAGTAGATTTCATTTCCCAAAAAATGTGTGTTATAAGCAATTAATTCTTTGATGAGCCGAACCCAATGGACATATATTAAAATCATTATATTTATTTCTATAGCTGGGCTGCATCGTTCGTTTTTGCTGTGCGACATTTAAACACTCCTATATTTCTCTCGCATGTTTACTATACACCGTTTTCTCTTGTTTAATTACTATAACCAAAAAATCGCCTACCTCACACCAATGTCTACGAACAACATCACTTTCAACCCAAAAACACTCATGCCACTCTTGCACCAAACTCAACACATATATACCCTAGACAATATAACATTCCCCTCATCCGAGTGCCAGTTATCGTCACGACAACATCGCCCCCCTATATACACCCCTTCCCCAACGCACTACACCTCAGTACAATGCCAGAGCTTCAAGGGTGAGGAGATACCAGAGCTGCTCCCCACCCCAAAAAAGAAAGAAAGAAAATAAAGTACACCAAACCATAACCAAAAAAATTCATCCAAAAAATTTTATCAAACTTTCTCATCGAAGATATTTTATACAACATTCCGATTTAATCGGATTAAGGATTAATTAAATTTGATCTGATTAATTTTTTGATCAGATTAGGGTGGAATTAAGGATTAAATCAATTAATTAATACAATAATTCATCAATTAATCCCAGGTGAATTGAAACCGGCACGCCCCTACTACTCTAAGTCGCATTATTTTGCATAAGAACTATTTATTACTAGTAATTACTAACACGCGTATTTTCTCACTGTTTTAGTTCATATTAATTGTAAATAAAATATTATAATTTTTCGATAAAATGTAATTTCAAGTTCAATTTAACAAAAATGTTGTACTTAAGTTACGACGCCGCAGCTCCGCGCTATTTGTCTTCCCTTCGCGTGCGGAAGGAAGTGTGTATACACGTACGTATACTCGAGAGAAGCTGGGATGGGGTCGCGTTGAGGCCCCCGCCTCGTCCGCGGCTATCTTCCGCGTGCGAGACGCAAAAAACAGGGAGGCGATATGAGCGACAATGGCATTTGCCGCAAGCACCTCTTCATCTCTACGCACAAAGCAATCAATTGGCACGTGGTATCTTCGTCGTGTTTCGTGTATAGGCTGTTCGCGGTGAACTAGACTTCAGCCCTGCTGAAGATCTACCCGTCTGCGCATTGTGTATTCTTCCACCTTGTGTGAAATCATCATTGCACAGGCCTGCTCACTTTATTTATGAATCGGTCAATTGAAGCTATGGAATTGTTAGAAAAGTAATATTTTACAAATCTGCTAATCCTACACTTGTATAAAATTAAAAAAAAAAAATTTAAAAAGGACACCAAAACAGATAATTCCAGTACTCGCAAATGTTTACCTAACACTTTAATTTCAACGTTAAGACAGGGAACTATTTTCCCTTCGTCGTTATCAACTTTACTGGGCTCAATGCCTGCCATTGTGCCTATTAAGGGCAGTGACATTTCTTACAGGCCGATTTAAAATGTACTCAACTAACAGTGAACAGCCTATAACTATTGAGACTTCGGTGACACTATAATTTCACTGGTGGGAAGTTTGCAGCTGAGTTCACCAAAGGGCCCGATACAACTTCCCCCCCCCCCCCCCATATTTCGGACAAAAAGTCTGAATAACTGATTTCAATCACTAGAGTTATTTCACTGAATATTTAGTTAATGAGCTGTTACTTCCTGGCGAATCAGTGGAATGCGATGAAGTTTCACGTCAGGCCATTGAAATTCACCAGGAATCGCTACGAATCACCGCTTGAACAGTGAATGTCAGAAACCTAAATTACCAATAGAATTTTACTGATTCAAGTCGAGTGGTTTCAACGGGTCTGCGGTCAAATGGGCTGATTTGGATCAGTTTCGGTGGTTTTGATTTTAGAGTGGACAAGTAGTCTCCTAAAGATAACGTATATCGTACGGTTGTCCCACCTGCGAGGGGACACGCGGTGCAATCGAAGTCGGCCTCCTCATTGACTTTATCGCCGATACAATGGTGCCGCAAGCTGTACGCCTGGCTGCAAACCCGCAACTTTGCATGACGCCCTGGCCCGAGCACTGTAGGTGGAGTGGGCAAGGCAGGTATCAGTGCCACCAAGCACAGCGCGGGCAGTGCGACGACGCTGAACGGAAACGAGGACGACAGCATCAAGTGCGACGCCGAATAAATTGCATTCCACCGTGAGGAACATCGCTTCCACCATCCGCGCTGCAGAGATTCGTCACTCCCGACTCAAATGAGCTGAATGCTGGTGAGGGACAGGTGAGATTGCGACATCTTTGAGAAACTTGTAAGCACTGATGTTGAGGATCAAAGGTCAGCGGTTGCTGGAGGGAAGGCTCCAATTTTCTTGCAGGTGCGTTCGGTGAAACAGGACTTGGTGGAGGAGGGAAGCCTAAATTATGTTTGTCAGATCTTCGTTGACATAGGAGCGACAATGATGGTGGTAAGGCCGGATTTCCTCGCGTCTTCCCTCGGCGATCGTTCGATGAGAGAATGTAAAGAAAACTATTTACACAGTTACAGGCGAGACCACATCAGTCAGAGGTAAGAGAAGGGAACTCAAAGTATGGTAACTTCAGGATGTAGTCGGATAATAACATAGCAGAAATAATGGACTAATTCCCTCTAGGACTTTATACTGCGCCGATCGCAGCGCGCTCCTCGCCATTGTTTTGAAACTTGCCGCCACTACGTCGGGCTTCGGATATCGGTGCCTTATCCCTGCTCCCGTTCTACGTCCTCTTCGGGTTTCCTCCCTCCGCGCGTGCGCATTCGCCAGATTTCCCCTCATTTCATTGTTGTTAATTTGATGTGAGCCTTTGGCATACCACTGCTACCGGGACAGTCAAGTTAACAGGGTCGCCTCTTCGCTTCGAAGACTACCATTGCATGTCTGTAATGGTTACGTGATATCGTCTTTGTATGCGACGTGCTGCGCGAGTTAGCAGCTGCGCGAGGTTCAGGTAAACGTTATTCGGTGCAGTGGCGGTGTGGCGATTTCATTTTTATTATAGTGCTTGAGTTTTTTTTTTTTTTGCTCTGATGCGGCTCGTTGTAGGTTAGTGCGCGGTGGTACATTTGAGCTCACTGCCCCCATGTCTTTGCTGGTTAATGGTTCTGAACAACAGCATTACTGTGAGCTTTAATATTTGTCATTGCGTATGGATAATGTGTACATTGTGTTTCTAGTCATTTTGAAGAAATTGTGCATTTTATATAGTCATGTTGGTTTTGGGGCTAGTATGCAATATGCTTTGATCTCGGCTCCCGCAAAGCACCCCCTTGCAGCAAGTTTAATAAATTTTAATGTGAGTGCGCCGGTGCTAACGCCTTTGGGTGGTTCGGTATATAGAACACGCATTCTGCACTCGGTTTGTTTTCATATTATATTTTTATTGTATGCCTGTGTGTCAAATGATTAAGGACCTAGCCTTGCACTTTGCAAGATAATTATTTTCTATATTTTTATCTTAAGATGGCATGGTTGATGTTTTAAAGCACCAATTCATTTGACTGCTTAGAAGGTATGCAAGTGATGTACACAATTTTTCACTTTATATATGTTCGTTTTCCGTAGTTAATTTGTTTTGAGGGCATAATTGAATTTGATTAGTTCGAATGTATTAAATTTAGAATCCTGCTAATGAAATTATATTTTGACCAAGATAAATTTTGAGTGGTTTTTTAAATATATTGTACGAGTATTGCTGTGAATAAACTTGCTTTGTCAGCATTTTACTTTACTGTCCTTTGTACAAAATCTGTGCCTGGCACAATATGACAGGTAAGCTGGAGTGATTTATCATTACTAGACTGTGGATGCTACGGGCAGGCAATACAGAGTTGATAGTGTCATCACGAAGAGAATTATCTTCGCCAATGTGGTGGCCAGTAGTACTCTATGCTTCTAGCAAAACTGTTATTCTAGGCACATGCCAGTGAAAATTTGTTAGGCCGTTGGGTATAATTGGATCAGCTCGGGAAGTTGGCATCCTATCAGATTGCGTCATTATGGAAAGGACTTTGATCTCTTCAAACTCGGACAGTTTACCAGTAAATATAATTAATTTATACGAGATATATCTATCTTGAGTAGGGAGTCAATATAGGGCTTGGCAAGGTCTCACAGATACTTACTAAAGTTCCCGAAGATTTGACCCCACAAAATACCAAACGTCCTCTACCGGGTACTTTGGGGGAAGTGTTAATAACAATAAGCGAAATAACCTCAACTAGCAACAAGAAGAGGCTGTCTCAGGACTAGTGTTCCATTCCATTACATTGCCACGAGGGATGCCAGTTACATAGAGCAGCCACCTAGGTAACTACCACTCAAGGGAGCTAGAGGGAGAGGAAGCGCCGTAACACGTCCTGCCGAGCAACGGAACAGGCATCTGCCTGCTGTGATGTCATAGGGAGGGGGGGGGGGGAGGAACAGACCAGCTCGCCAACCCTCCGACTTGCCTGCAGTAAGCAACAAGTTACGCGCGGGCGGGTAGTTTCGTTGTATATCTTCTGCTTATTTATTTACGTTTCCACAAATGTTTATTTTGCGCGAAGTGCAAAAGTTGTGAAATTAAATACTTCAATATGGTATTTACTAAATAGATTATTCTAAAAATTTTAACACTTTTGAAATGAATGTGCAATGGTTTCTACTTCTCAATAATTTATAAAATTACTAGTGACTTTTAGGTGGGTTAATTTTTAAGTGTTAAAAAACTTATTAACTAGTGAAGTGAAATGTTAATAACTACACCCGAAACACTCGTAAAAAGGTTTTAATTTATTTTAGAGTTGCTAGTCGGAATATTATTAAAATTGCTAGATGTCTACACCAGTTAATTTATATTTCAGTGTAAAGGAAACTGCTTTATAAGTGTGGAATATAAAATGCCTTGTTGTGCAGTGCAAAAGTGTAGAAATTATAGTAGGAAAACTGGCTCAGCGGTACCGTACCATAGGTTCTCAAATAACTTAGTTACACGGAAAAACTGGATATTTGCGTGCAAAAGAAAGGTCTTCAAAGCGGATACATCAAGAGATCCATTCATATCTCTGAAAACGATTACGAGAAAGATATTTAAAGTGAACTAACGGGGATAAAAAGAAAACGAACCCTGAAAACAGACGCGGTGCCTTATTTGTTTTTACCAAATGTAACGTCCAGCGAATTTCCAGAGAAGTGAACGACTAAAGAATCGAACTGTGAAACAGAAATTAGTTTCTGACCTAACAAGAAATGCGGAAAACGAAAAGACATCCAGAAAATTTTTAATTGCGAAGAAAACAAAAATAATGGGACTCGTGTAACACAGGAACTGAATGAACAAACAATGTGTCAACCAGGTCCAAGTCAAGACGTGAGAGTCATGCAAAGAATAAATTTTTTAGAAAATGAAATGAAATGATTCCAAATGCGAGTATCATCTTTGAAGGAAGAAATAAAGCAAAACAATATGTGTGAAAAAATCTGAAAGATAGAAATGGGTCTCTGAGACAGGAATTGATAAATAATAAAATAGAGCATAGGCAGTGCCCATAATTTGCAAACACAAAGCTAAGGGAGATTTTTAAAAGACATAGAAAGGCTGATTTTCAAAAACAAAAAGCGAATATGGTGGGAAGATGATGACATAGCTGCAGCTGTAAGTCTTCGTTCAATTTCAAGGAAGACGCATGTATATTTGCGGAAGAATGTTGGTCTACCATTACCTGGATTATCAACTGTTCGAAAATGGACTCGCAACCCGAGTGTTTACCTGCCACCCAAAAATAATTACTTTCGGTGTTGAAAGGTAGATAATTATCGTTGTCTTCCAGATACCGTTTGACAGTTCTTTCATTCGACGCAATGAGTTGATTCTAGAATGTGTTACGACCAAATGGAAGCTAGAATAATGGCCCTCCATTCCAACGCCCAGGTTATAATAGCGAGAGGCCTGAAATCTAAATGGAAACAACCTATTTCCTACGACTTTAGACAAAAATTTTACTAAAGACAAACTGTTCGAAGTAATAAAGGAAGTTGAATCTGGTTTTAAAGTTGAAGCCATTGTGAGTGACGTGGGAGGCGGAAATCTAAGTTTCTTTTACGGATTTCTACAAAGTTTCTTTTACGAATCCGGTGGACGTGAAGCAAAAAGTGTGGGTGTTTGCTGACACATCCCATTTAATAAACCTATTGAGGAATAATATTCTGGACTACGGTATTCGGCTCCCATGCGAAACCGAGGTATCAAAGCAACTTTACTTAAAAGAAAATTCCCCCAAAAACAACAAATTTCAAAGTTTTTTGACTTGGTTGATAAGTGGTTTGAGGTGATGAACTCGAGATTTGTAAAAGATTTTAGAAAACCATGGCACAGTGCTTTTGGCATTCATTTTATAGGGCAAGCACAAATCCTAGAAGCCATGAAGGGCGTTGTGGAAAACACGAGTGTAATAGGAAAACTTGGAATATGTTATAACTGGCCGTCTCATTCAGGATGTGCTTGAAACCCTTCTTTCTCGGGTACGTAGTATAGGAAATAACGACAACCCTACACCAACATAGTTTAAATATCGAATACGAATGCTTCTATTCGGAAACGAACACCCTCTCCCATCGGGAACATGTGTACAAGACATCAGTGCTAAGAAATCATATTTAACTTCTCAGCTGTTTATAAAGTACATGAAAAATAATACTGAGGAAGAGAATGCCATATCAGACAATGTAAACCGTGAACACGCTGAAGTCGTAGAGGACATTGTAGAAGAACAAGAGGGGGGGGGGGGGGAACACAGCAGAATCTTTAAGTGGTTCAGATGAAGAAGAAGCACTTCGTTACATAGCGAGCTATTTGGCTCATTGCAGCAAGAACGAAAAATTAATGAATAAGAAGACTATTTTAAACGAAGGTAAGTCTCTTGAGACGAAATGGAAAATGCAAATCGCGGAGGACTTGCTATACCGTCTGTCTCAAGCGTTACTCACCGCGGTCAATAGCGCTGAGAAAATATTCAACTCTTGCCACGAGAGTGGGCTGAACAGCAAACCTGGTGTAATACAGATTTTCTTTACGCAGCTTACTGCGAAATTTCCGAACGCAAGTCAACCGACATTAAAGAAACTCGCCAGGACCCGGACTTTCGTAAGACTACGCTTTCAGAATCGCAAAGCTCACGCTGACGCTTTGCTCAAACGAGAAAAACAAAAACGTAAACAATTCTGCAAGCAGCCTCAAGAATAGATGTCCGCTATGTATGCGACTGCCTGCTTTCAAATTGTACAATGTAAATTTTATATTTCTACGGTATAATTCTTTGACATGACTATCCATTCAGCTAAGTGTTTTTTACTAAGGGAACTAAAAATCCTTAGAAATTATCTCATGAAGTGTATTTTCAATAGTTCTTGTCGCCATAAACTGTACATCTAAATTTAAAAAAAAAAGTATTTTCAAGTTGGCCATAGTTTTGTAAAGTATGGTAAAGTGACGGATTCTAAATGTGGCATAAAAATTGTTTTGGTAGTTTGTGCATGTATATAATTGATTCTGTAGAAACGCATCTAATGGAGTGAATAGCCAGTAGGTTCAACACCAAACACGTTTTGCATAACGGCCATTCGTGGCAAAGTGAAAAAAAAAAATTTTTATTTGGCCACAGCAGATGGTAACTTTTGAGAACTTTAAAATGTATAGATTGGGTTTTAGTTGCAGGGAAATTTTTTTATATAAAACATAGTAATGCAAGGATACAAAGTGGCTTAAATGAGAACTTAAAGTGAGCTCACTTTACAGAGAACAGCCTGTAATAGACTATACTGCAGTGGGTTGCCGCGCCCGGCGAAGGCTTTCTGCATGGAGCAGGCGCTGCACAGTACCCCTTGTGACGTCACGCGAACCGACCGCTCTCCCTTCCACTTTTAGCCCACGGATCGGCCCTACCTCTCCCTCTAGCTCCCTTGACTACCACTAGCTTCAAATGATGAGGTGGAAGGTATTCTGAAAGATGTGTTGGAACCATCAGTCAGTCGATGGTCTTCTCCCATGGTTCTTATTGAAAAGAAAGATCGCGCGATGAGATTTTGTATTGTTTACAGCTAACTCAATGCGACCAAGAAAGATTCTTATCCACTCCCACGGATAAGTTACACACTTAACAACCCAGCAGGTACTCAGTTGTTTATGAATAGCAGGTAGTGGCAATTAGAGGTGGCCCCAGAAAACAAAGTGAAGACGGTCTGTTTCCTAGTGAAGCGAACTGGCAATTATTATGGCCATTGGGCTATTCAATGTCCCTGTCATCTTTGAATGACGGATGGAGATATTTCTGCCCTTAGAAATTTGCCAGGCGTACCTAGACGTCATTGTAGTCACAGGACGGGCATCATAAGATCACCTGACACATTTCTATTCTGGATTTCAGAAAGTAGCTACAGACAACCTGATATCAGTTTCTAACAAATGTCACTTTTCCGAAAAGAAAATTAATATCATGGCCTTATTTTATTGGCTCCTAAGGTTGAAACCGCCCATGAGAAGACCAAAGCAATACGAGAATGGCATCTACCACCTAAAAAAACTGATGCGCGAAGTTTCCTGTGCTTATGTGCTTACTACCATCGATTTGTGCCAAGTCTGCAATAACCGTCAAGCCATTGCATGAATTGACCGAGGCAAAAAGAGAAAATAATTTACGCCCTGGGCGCAAAGTTGCTTTAAATAGACCAAATGAAATTCTGATATCTCCCACAGTGCTGGGCTTTCCGAGAAGTAAGGGTGAGTTCATTCTAGTTACTCACGTTAGTGATGTAGGTATCGGGGTTGTGTTATCTCAGATCCAGGATGGAAAAGATAGGCCAATGGAATACTTCAGTAAGGCATTACATTAGCTCGAGATATATTGCGGTATAATATGTAGGGAGCTTCTGTTCACGGTGAAGGCAGTTGCACATTTTCATTCATAACTTTACAGCAGACACTTCATCCTAAGAACTGATCATGCTTCCACTGGTTACTAAATTTCAAGAACCCCGACGGCCAAACTGGCCAGTGGATACAGATATACAAGAATATTACCTTAAAATACATCACATATCTGGACGCTTTCACAGAAACGCATATTTACTTTCCAGGATACCATACGAACCATCCTGTCGTCATTACGAATGCCAGGAGAAAAAGGCTAGTGTATCATCAAGGCAGCAATGACAATAATTCAATGATCTGCATTTTGTGATGAGTCATATACATAAAACGATAAAGAAATTAGAAATGATCAGCTAACTAATATCAAATTACATCCAATATTGGAGTGTAGAGAAGCTGAATGTCGACCAAAATGGGATAAGATATCCAGTCTATATGCCCCACAGTCGAGGCATATTTGACACAGTCGAATTCCCCTGTACTGAAGAGTGGTGTGCTTTACAGAAACTTGGGGAAAGTAATGCTGGGAGACCTACACACTTACAGTTGGTCCTACCAGAATGCGGAATCCCAAAATTGCTAAGAGAGAGTACGACAGAGATTCTAATGGGTGAAATGTCGGAAGGATGTTGAGAAGTGGTGCCAGCTGTGTGGCGCCTATATCGCAAGAAATGGTCCGAGAATTAAGGGATGAGGCCCCATTCATAAATACTATGCTGGGACCTCATTTGCGAGGATCTGTCATGTCTCTGTAAGTACAGGGTAAGTACATCTTGAACATATTTGCTCCTTTCAACCATGGTTTTTTTTTTTAACAATAATACAATACACTTAGGTATTAGGAAAAAACCTAATTAAGGGCTCATCCTAGTTACCATTATGGACCTCATTGTGTGCAAGGGTTGTGGTGAAGCAACGGTTAGACTACTTGCCTCTTACTCTCGCGAGCAGGGTTCAATTCCAGGCGGGTTCGCTCCAAGAATTTCGCATGTGGGAATCGTGCTGGACGATTCCGCTGGTCGGCGGGGGGTTTTTTTTGGGGGGGGGGGGATACCTCCCGTTTCGCCCAATCTTTCATCCCGGGTCTGCTCCACACTCCTCACTTCACCCTCATCGGCTCTGAAAACCTTGATGTTAAGAGCCGCCTAAGTCTCTTTACTCACTCAGAACACACGATATTTTTATGCTATATTTTTAGCACCGTGCGTCGCAATACTTCCTTAAAGCAGGATGTCACCCTGAAGCGTTTGATATTGTTTACTAGGGATTCGCATTAGGACTACGCCTGGCTGGCACATGAAATGCGGTGTAGATATTTGGTAGATAACACGTGATTTTAAAACTTTTGAATATTTTGTAGTGGTGTCTGAACACGAAAAATATTTATAAAACATGTCGTGCCCAAAGACATGTTTCAAGTTCTTATTTCAACTACAATGAATAATTTTTGGGGCGTGAAAATGTCTAAAACAGGTGTTTTCAAAACCAGTTTTATTCGCTAACTTTCCTACGCACAAGATTCAGTGTGGTCTTCAGACACGCATCATTGTTTTATATAGGCTGTTATCGGTAAAGTAAGCACTTTAGATGCCCCAGTTACTTTTTTCCAATAGCCATTATTTCATCCTTCGACCACTTTTTAAAATAAATATTGCCACGTAAATAATATACACAGCGTATATATTTCACCGTACTCGAAATTTAATGTCTTACAAGAAAATATATTTAATTGTAGCCATAACGTTAACTTTCGAGTCCGGTGAAATACACACGCTACATTTATTACATATATGGCAATATTTATTTTAAAAAATTAAAGGAAGGATAAAAATGGTTTAAGGAAAAAAGTAACTAGAGCTCTTCGAAAGTGCTCACTTTATTGTGAACGGCCAATAGAATGCGTTATTAAAACTGTCAAATTTAGGCATGACTATATACGGGGGTGAGGGTACACCCATCCCCGCTCCCCAAATGTACGAAAAAAATGAGAAAATAAATGGCAGAATTCAATGTAAGTCTTAAGGCATATTTTCAATTTTCATATAAGCTCCACATCTACTCACGGCTTAACTTGGGCGATAATGCGCCAGTATCGTGTTTTGAATGGCAAGCATTACATTTTCCTCTCTAAGCATCCCTTCTATGTGCTCCTTGGTCTGCTGACTAGCCCCTCCTTTCCCCCGCCTACAAATTTCTTCTTCTACTCCTTCCTTTCGCCGCCCACCGTATTCCGTGTAACACTCGCCACACAGGCAGTTAATTTCACAGAGTTTCAAGTTTTAACTAAACATGTGGTTAGAAGGGAAATTTGGTAATCTGATATTGTGTACTGTTGTCCGATAGTGCCATTCGTCTTGAGGAGCGGGCCAAATTTATATTTCTAACTGGAGAACTGTCAGAATTAGAAGAGACCAAAGTTCTTGCTACAAAAACTCAACCTGAAAGGACACCAATCTTCTCTGCTGGCTCAATTAGACCCTAGTGTCTGACAACCTTTCCTTAACATCTGCCTGAAATGATAATTTCACTAGAAGCGGGCAGCACAGTGGGTTGACCACATACTACTGGGCAGCTAACTGGGGAGGACAAATCATGCCACGTAGACACCACCAACTTTATAATGCCTACCTGTAGCACACCAAGTCGAGTATCGATACAGCGCCCCAGTCTACTGTCGGTGTCAAAACATCTTGAAGGGTCGACTTCCTAGTCCTATCTTGAACCTTCTCCACCAGGTGCGCGCCTCTTAGGCCAGCCTTCGGGTTTCCCCACTCCCTCGAAACACAACTGTTCTGGAACATACTACCCGTTCCGCAAACATTATAATACTAGCTCGGAACTGAAAAATATTCGCACGTCACCGAATTACGATTTTAAAAAAAATTTCTCGCGTTTTACATGGCGTGAATCACTAACCCCTTTAAGTTTCGCAAACATTGGACTACCATAACGTATTCTGAAGCGCACACACAGCGCGAGTTACCGACTTCATAATAAAAACACTACTAGCCTCTTTTCCTACACAAGTTAGCCAACATTCATTAGTGGCGATAAAATTATCACATTGTTATTAATAAACTATTAAATTAGTTTTAATAACATTCACACCAAAATGGAAAGTTTTGCAAACTACTTAGATACGTAGGAAAGACAGTGTATTTTTTCACACAAGCCTATTCAATATAAGTAGAGAAAAACTTCAAACTTTTAAATAATACATACAATTTAAATTGTAAGTAATGCGTAAACATCCCAAAACATGGTATTTGTTCAAAGTTGCTACGAAAGTATAAAGCAGGGAACGAAGAAAAATAACACATTCACATTTTACCTAACACAAGCGATAAAACTAATTACAAACACTTTTGCAATGATTATTTTCTTCAAACACAATACTGCACAAAAATTTATGAAAATAATCTTTGAAATGAGAGTTAATGTTACTGCACTGTGTGGATTTAAAAATCCTGATTCAATGTTTATGTAAAAGCATTCAGGAAAATAAAATGAAACAAAAATATTGAAAGAACTTGTTGTGATCCCCTTACTATTGACGTCAAATGAAAATGCACAGGATATATATTACAACGGTTGAGCCAAACTTGAGTCGTCACTGTTATTGCACATTTCTTGTTCACTGTATTTGTCTTGATTGGAGTATCAGTGTTACTCTCATTGCCTTATTTAATTAGGAACTCGTCAGCAGCTATCTCCATGAGGTGGTCTTTTTCCCAGTATTCATCTTCAACATTCTTGACATTGGTACAAAATCCAACCCAGTCTTCCTTCGTTACATATTCTACAGATTCCATCGTTATATGTTGAAGGAATGTCAACGACAAATCTCCCGACGTGTTGTGTGACCGGACATAATGCTTTACATTGGTCCAAGCAAGTTCAGTTGCATTTACATCGCACACGTATGGAGGTAATCGAACGACAGTATGGCCGTGCTGTTGAAATAATCTATCTATAACAAAGGTTTTTTTGTTTCGGGCGGTGCTGCTCAAGCAGGTCAATGAGTGTGGCCTTACGTATCGTACCATCGCAAGGGACTTTTTTGTTTTGCACCCAAGCTAAAATTTCTTGTTTGACACTGTACTTTGAGGGAGGCTTTTCTGCTTGTTTGGAATGATACGGTGCATTGTCCATAACAATAACTGCTTTAGGCGGTAAGTTTGAAGATACTTTCTGCGTAACCCACTTCTGGAAATTTACTTCATTTGCCCATGGTATAGTCACCAGTGGCGGCACTTGCCTTATAAATCAAAAGACCTCCGGAAAGAAAACCTTCACTGGATCCTATGTGGACAACAATCAGTCTGTTCGCAACATTTCCACTTTCTAACACACCTTCAATCTCGCCTTCCTTCTGCCAGCACTTCTTAAATGTTAAGTTAGTATCTGTCCACGTTTCATCTAGGTAAAATATTTCACTTACGTTTCTTTTGGGACCGCTTCCACACGAAACCCAAGTCTTTCAGCAGTCTTCGGTAGTGACGGTTGGCTCCACTTACATCCAATCATTTCGCGAAGAATTGGCATACGTTTGGCTACTGTTGGTACAACTTTCTTCACCAAATAGAATTCTGTTATAGCATCTCTAATGACTCGTCGATCGAAGCTGTCAACATCAATTTTCTTGGTATTTTTTTCGGTCTGAAATAAACACAAATTAAAACATTAATTTGTTTGCATAAATTTATAATGTTACGTATCCTATGAAAACAGAGTGTCACCGAGCCTCATGCCACATCTTCGCCTATTTTATCTATTTCCAATCAATTATATCACGAGGTTATAGTTGTTAAGGGCAAATTGCAACTAGTAAATAAATAGTAACAAAATATTATGTGCTGCTGTATTCAAATTATTGAAATACATTCTTGGAAAAACTATTTTCTTAGCGTATAACATACATATTATTTCTTGTGCCACTAAGTGTATGACCAACGCCTTTTACTATTATTTCACAATGCGACTAGTGTCAAACGATTTTATTTTAGTCAGCCTTTATATGTTCGATAGGGCATTTGGATAGTCAAAGGCTGATCGTTAATGATTGAAGCATGATATCGGTCCTCTTTCCTCCTAAGGAACAACATTGTTCGTTCCTCTAACAAATATTTCGGCCAGAGTCAGTAGAACTGCATTGGTTATTTCTGAAAGAATTAAATCATTTACAGGTTTGAATTTTAATGGCATAGGAATTGTCAGCTCAAGGATAAATACCCAAATGCACTAACATAATTCTGGACTAGTCAATAAAATATCATAAAAGGTGATCTAAAAAAAATGGTTCTTCCAAAGAAATATATTTTCTCTGAAGAACATTATAATAGCGGCAACACTAGGGAGGCGAGTACTAGCGACAGATTACTGTCCAATTCGTTTTATCAGGGCTTGCGGTTGTATGGTTATTTTGAAACTTGGTTCTAATTTTTCGGCTTAATTTTTAAGAAGTCTTTATTTTCATGGTGACCCGACGTGGAACATACAAAATACGACTCAAATTGTGATCACTGCTCAGAAACTCCCTGTCTGCCTGTCTCTCGCGCACACAGTAAAAGCCTACAGTGCTTCGAAACTTGGGGTCGTTTCTCTGCGTGATCACAGAGGAGAGTAATTCAGGTGCGGCATGATAGTGGAGTGGCAAGTGTTTAGTTACGCATGCATGCGATGTAACTCACGCGGCGACCTGATAGTTGAATTTTATATTCTAAACGGAAAAAAAAAAAACAGTTTATCACTGCCCTTCCAAACTTCATTAACGTTACAGGAAATAGTTATCTTTAAGTACCATTTACATACACTGCATAGTTAAAACTATACAATATTAGCGTAAGTGACGTATTAGCTGGCCTGTCTGCCAACTTTGAAAACATGTATCATATTTATTAATCATTATGAAACATACTAGTTGTTATATATTTGGATAAAAACATAATATCACGTGTATATATACTCGTGTACTCGCAGATACGAAAACAATTTAATTATTCGTTCCTTCAAACTAAGGTCTACTTAAGTTGCCCGCCCGCCTACCTGAAGCTATTTTAGATATTTAAGGCACAGAAGGGAGCGGGCGATAAGAGCCACACGGGTACGCGAATCAAGTGCCCCATTGCTTCTATGCGCAAGCTACTGAAACGCCGTGCAGGTTTACAGTCGTGCTGTTGTTAATATGGGACTAAGAGGCGAGACTACCATTTTGTTGGACCCGAGTCTACAGGAAGGTTCAGTGCAGGTTCCTATGGTAGATTCGCAAACATGCATGCAGTATGTTTTAAGATATAGCAGTCTGAAAAAGCCGTTTTCGGCCATGTTCAAGAGCGCCAGAATAATATTTGTATAGGCTATTCACGGTAAAGTGAGCACTTTCTGAAGCCCTCACATTCGGAATAATAGTCAATAAATGCATTGTATTGTAGCCTTAGCCTTTTCGAGTCCGGTGAACTATATACACTGTGTTTATAACTTGCATAGCAATATTTATTTTAAAAAGTGTCGGAAAGTTAAAAAATGGCTGATAGGAAAAAGTTACTAGGGCCTCAAAAGTGCTCACTTTACCGTGAACAGCGTATAATGCACGAGATGTATCTATTTCAAAAACCATTCCGTCCTAGTCTGAAGTGTCATTTCATTTCCTATGAAAACATACAGCGAACACGTGGCGTAGTATCTTAGTAAAACGTGTATTTCGAACTACACTCTGCTGCGACGCAGTTCGTGCGTCAGGTAGGTGGGCGCCTTAAAGTAGGAAAAATAATACGGGAATTAATGGTTTTAGTTCTAACTGCAGGAGTTCAATCAAATGGTTTTCGATAAAAATATCGTCAAGTGAGTGAACCCGTAGGCCGAGGTGTTACCTGCTGTCTTTCAAACCTTTTAAGAAACCTTTTTAAGCAAGTTAATTAGGTTTCTTACACTCGAATGAGTTCAGTTTTTCAAATAGAGCATCCAAAATCGTCGTAACTGTAGTTAATTATCTCCTAAATCATTTAGAAGTTATGCCTTTATAGACACATCACCTAGAATATACATATGAAAGTAATTCACAAAATAATACATATTTTAAATTTTGTTCCGTAATAATGAGTGATAAAACTTGACAGCGAATTAAAACAGATAATGAACTGGAAAAAGCGTTATGAATACATTAAGCACTGACAAACTACATTATAGTTTATTCGTCAAAATGGACCTACTGCGTTAGATTTCCAGCTGCGTCCCGTAGGTGGGTGATAAGATATTTGCGTAAATGCTAAATCAAAGAGTAAAAACTATCTTGTACTGACCTTCGTTTTCCTGGAGTTCTTTGCTGTTCACAGGGATTTTCTCTACTCTGTCTTCGAAGTCGTTCGATAAAAGACTTGCACACACCTGTATAATTATCTGCTCTCTCTGTTGCTTTATTTAGAGAGACAAGCAAGTATTTATTATTCGCTTCTACATCGCACGTGCACTAATAATAATTTCTCTTTCCTTGCTGTGCAAGACTTTGTTAAATCTTTTCGGTGGCGCGCCACCCTCCATTGTCAACAACCCCTGTTCCAAAGGAACCGTAACTAATATATTTTTAACGCACGTAGCGTAGGAAGAAAGGGAGGGCAGGCTCTTCTTCCGCCCCTTAATCCCCTAGCTAACGGCTTACCTCACCCCCGCGCTAAGAACGATCATGACTACTGGAAGTGAAAGTACGTAGTACATCAAGCCCTAAAATAAATTCATAGGCTCTACTTTATTTCTGCTATGTAAACATCGTGCTCTATTCTGAGGCCACCAAGCTTCAGGATCACTTTCCTCTTATGTTTAACAGGTATGGTCTCACCTGTTACTGTAGTCAAATAGCATCGTTCCATGTTGTCGTTGGGCGATCGCTGAAGAGACGGCCCGAGGATGTGTGGTCTTACTACTGTTATGATCACCCCAGTGTCGACGATCATCTGGCAAGGAACATCATCCAGGCTCCTCTCCACAAGTATTGCAGCCGTATCCTGTTTCACCGACCGTACATGTAAGAACATTGGGGCCTTTCCTCCAACAGTAACCGACCTTCGCCCCCTAAAGATCGGTGTTTACAAGTTTTCCGAATGAGCTATATTCTTTACCTACCTCTCGTTGTCTCTTATCCCGCTGATGCTTCTACTACTGTGGGCAGTATGCAGTAGGTTGTCCACATGGCCAACACACCGGTCGTTTGGGAGGGGGGAGGGGCGAAGCTGAAGCTCTGTAGCGCGGACCTTGGAAGCGATGTCCTTCGCAGCCATCTGCAACTCCTTCAGTTTCATCTTCATGCTGCCTCTGTCGTCTTCATTCAGCGTCACTGCCCATGCCGGACGCTTGGGTGCGGCCGCCTGTTTTGCTGACTCCACCTCCAGTGCTCGGACCAGGGCTTCCGACATGTTATGGGGCGCAGTCAGACATACTGATCGCCGTACCTCTGTGTCGGCGATGGCATCTATGAAGAAGCCGACTGCGATGATGTCGCGTGCCTCGTCAGGGCATCCTTTCAAAGATAGGTGGGAGAGTCGCATGATGTCTTGCCATTGTCTGTGATAGGTGTTTTCAAGCAGGTTACACAGGTACTTCCAAATGTTCCAGAAGATCATACAGGAGAACAAATAAACCATTATGTACCAGAAGTATTGGATGAACTGCTAGCGCGAACAAAATAACCTTAACTGGCTACAGGAGAAAGCTGTCTGAATTACTGAAGAGAAGTAGGGATGTCTTCTCGTGTGGACCAAATGACCTTGGAAGGACTAACGTGACCAGCCACCACTTTATACAGAAGATGCCATGCCCACAAAGCAGCAATCAAGACGACTGCCACTAGCTTCGCATGAGGCAGTTGAGACTAAATTAATGTGGCGAGTTTTACAGGAATTTTCTTCCTGAGGTAAGCACTTTTGAAGCAGAGTTTGCTGTTTGTAAATGTAAATGGGAAAAACAAAATTCATCATCCGACTGTGCTATGGAAGGATTTCTAAATTGCAGCCCTGCCTTCTTTCCCAACATACACTAACTTTTGCAAACACTGGCCACTTTACCACTTTCAGCAGCAACACCAGAGAGGACATTTTCATTGTTTAGAAGGCTGAAAACGTATCTAGGCAACTACACTGGCGAGACCCATCTCAATGGACTTGCTCTAATATCAGTGTGCTGTGATATTCATGTAGTTTCAGAAGATGTAGTGGATCGGTTCTCGAAGCAATGCCGTCGTTTTGTACTACAGAGCTTCAGCTGGATGATTTTGAAAACTGAAATAATAACAAGAGTGATACTGTTTGATGTATATAAGAGACCTACAGCTGGATGTTAATGAAATAATGAGTAAGTGACATCGTTTGATGGGAATATAGTTATAAAAGTGCTGCAGCAAAACGACATTAAAATAATAAGAATGTGAGAGTGACAATAAACTGGTAGGATATATTAAATTAATTGATAATGCAAATAATGTAATGCAAATACATGCTTGAAAATTATCTTATAATATTTATAATTTATTATAATAGCCAACGTGTTACAAAATTAAAATTGTGTGCTATTATTTCTTGAAATAATAGCTGTCATTAAAACCAATGTATACTAATACAGCAAACAAAAAACCTAATGGTAATTTTAGGTTAACCTACAGTTCATGCATTGTAAAAGTCGCGGTCAAACCCCCTTCCCTTTTAATTTCTTGCATATGGCCATGAATTCAGGTAAGAATTTCTTTACGATGGACTAACATGATTTTAATATTTCACTGTATTAGTTTCCAATTCAAATACTTAAAAATAAAATCACACAAAATAAAATCACACAAAATAAAATCCAACGTTTCCTTAATTACCGCAGCAGCACATAGCGTGAAATTCTCTGCAAACGGTTTCATGAGAAAATTTCTTTGTGGGGACGAAAAAATAGCCAACAAAAAAATAATGTCGACTTCTTGGAAAATGAGGAAATAATATCAGCCACGAATAACCATTAGAGATCCACAATTTTCGGCTATAGTTTTGTCAACAAGTTAAGACTCCACAAACCTTTGTGTACTCGAGCCTCAGTTACTCGTTCACTGGCTGATACTCCAGTTTTATCACAGATCACGTGGCACGAGATTAGTTTCACTTATTCTTTCGGGTAAGTTACTGGCTCAAAATCGTCACAAACTGCGATTTATCTCGGATCGACGTGTGTTCAAGTCTAGCCTGGCCTCAAATGAATTCAGGATATATATGTTGCTGTAGGCTGTTCACGGTAAAATGAGCACTTTTGGAAGCCCTCCTTAAAATCTACTTGTATAAACGTTGTGTATTCTTTTGCCTTATGTAAAATTAACATTGCCATGGGCCTCTTCACTTTATTCATGCGTCGGTGAAATGATACTGTGAAATGATTAAGAAAGTTAATACTTTACAAATCTGCTCATTTTCACACTTTGATGCATTAAAGAAAAACAGAAAGCGAAATAAATAATTTTAACTTATCACAAATGGTTACATAATACGTATTATTCGACGTTAAGATATGGAACTATTTTACATCCATTGTTACCAACTTTTCATGACGAATGTCACTCAGTGCGCCCATTAAAACATATGCGTTCAGGGGCAGTAAAGATTTTTCTAAGGTTCATTTCATATTGCTCACTTTATCGTGAACAGTTGCGTTTGTCAAACGTATCTGCGAATACCCGAAAAATAAATAAAATGGGAATATAATGGCGAAAAGTGCTTTAAGCATAATACGGAAAAATGACTATAAAGTCAAAATTTCAAAAGAACTACTTACACAATGGTGAGCCTCGTCCCATTTTAACTTGTACAGAATTAGGCAGAACACGGAGAGTAAAAGGTAAAAAATAAAATAAAACTTCCCCTAGACTAAAATCAAATTAGTAATATTATCCATTCCGTTGAGAAGTCGTCGTGAAGGAAAAAAAAAAAAAAAACGCACGAATTTGGTCGGGAGGAGGACGAAGGCTGATGTGCAGTTCCGTGGCGCCGCGCCGTTGGAACTAAACTTCAGTTCTCCAAGGCTTCCGCAAAGCCGCAATATTCATTTGGCCTCACGCGATCGGGCGACCGGATCAAGAGATCGCTCCATGCAGAATACACACAGTATTCTCCAGACCTCCTTTTCCCAACCCCACCCTCCAGGGCTGAGGTCTCTCGTCGCACGCGCATGGGGGTGGTCGCAAGATGGTCCAAAAGGGTGCAAAGGGTTGGGGAAAGGGAGCCGGACACCCGTTGGGAACGGCTCCAAAACCACCCTGGCAAATGAGGAAAGCCCATTATGGCCAAGTCAATTCCCTCCTCCTATCCCAGCAAACTGAGAATTACCTCCTCCCAACCCCCTTCAAACATTCGGGGCCCCGAAAGCTTCTGGAGTCGTCTCCACGACCGACATAATCTCCCTGTGATTGAGACCTGCTTCCACTGCCCATCTTCCATGACGTCAGCGAAACAGAAGGCGGGCTGCAGATCGCTCAGTCTTGCCGGGAGGAGGCCACAGAAGGCGCAAAAGAACACCGGGCGACATTGGGAGGGGGTGGAGGGGGTGAACGCTTGCCATCAAAGAAACGTGAAGTTTGATTTGCAACATCGCCGGAGGGGACAAAAGGAAGTAAGCTGACGCACTGAACAAGCTCGGTGCCAAGAGAGCAGATACTGCTTGATTCAGCTCGAGCCGACACTGACAAATACAGCTGATTTGGGGATTTTCACAGAAAAAAAAAAAATCTTGTGATACAAGCAAGTTCGCCGTTGGATTGAGCACTGCTGGTGCACCAATAAAGTGCTATTTTCCAATATCACGGCCATTTAACCAAAATAATATGTCTAGGTGTTTATTAAAGGATTTAAATTGGGAATTACATCACCACTTCCTTTATCTAAAAAAAAAAAAAAGTTACCTAGGATTTCAAAGGAAAAAGATAAATGAAAGTTACAGCCAACTCACGGTTATAGGCTGCTCATGGTAAAGTGAGCGCCTTTGAAGCCCTAGTTACTTTTTCCTTTCAGCCATTCTTTACAATTTAATCAACTTTTTAAACAAATTTTGCCATGTAAGTAATAAACACAGATTATATTATTGTATATTCTACCTTAGTCGTATGTGAACGTCTAAGGCTAAAATAATATATATTTATTGACAATTATTCAAAATGGGAGGGCTTTCAAAAGTGGTCACTTTACCGTGAATAGCATATACCTAACATATTTCGGAAACAACCAAGCAGGTCATGCTTAAGGTGATTTTCCAAAGGTTTGAGTTTTTTTTTTTTTTTTAAAAAGGAGGCGAAAACTGCGAATAGACAATACAAGAATTATTTTCAATTTTAATAAACACAAAGGATGTAGGTGCAAGTAATTGGTGTAGTAATTTATACTGAGGCCTGAAAATAAACCCAAAAAAAAAGGTTACGAATGACAAAAACTCATCGAAAGGAAGCTAACGTATCCACAGGTAACAAACACATTCGTAAGTCTATTGACACATATGGCTAAACTACACAGTAGTCTAAATGCTTGGCCCAACTTCTAAAGCCAGAAGTCTGTTTAATTCTTAGCAAAAATACATATTAATAAGACCCAAAAATTTCAGTACATAGGTGGGAAAATCTGTGATGTGGGGGGGGGGGGGTGCGATATTAGTTTCATAGGAACATTATCACAGTATTTTAAGTTTTCTTTTAGGTAAATGTAACTTCTATGAAACTCTTTTATAAATTTTCTGTTCTGAAGAATGTTACATCAACTCTGTATATAGCAATATATATTAGATTAACATCTCAAGCCTCTTTTGGCGCTCTCAGCCTAAGGACAAACTTCAGGACTCCCTTTTTTAGACACCTCAGTAAGGTGGCGTACAGATCTCACTTAAGAGAGTGATAAAAAGCATCATTTAGAGCTGTTTTAGAGGTCAATGCGACAGCAAATAGAGGTCAAACAAGTTTATGCAGATGAGTGAAATTTTTACATGCCATTAAGGAAAGCTAAAATTAGGAATGCCTGCTTTAAAATTGTCGTTAAAATTATTATTAATATACAATTTTAAATAGCAAAAAGGGCTATATTTGAACAAGTTTCACAAGTTGCCGAAAATAAAGTATTCGGAATATCGAAGAAGTAAAACTAAAAGAGTTATGTGTCACCTTCGTTCATAGTAGATGGTTTATAGAAAGAGTTATTTTTACACAAAGGCGATTTATATGCATACACATAATGCACTGCAACATCATGTTTGAGCCGAAAATATCCCATCTCACTGTTTGGAGATAGGGCACTTTTATCCTACCCCTTCAGCAAGAAACTAGTGGAGTAGATAATATTGACCATTTGAGGGGTCGTGTTTCCTGCTCTGTACCTTACGAGTTGAGAAATGCAATTCCCCCCCCCCCCCTCCACACACAATCCAACTCATAACTCGTGCATCTTGCAAATACCTTTTCGTATTTCAAAGATTTGTCGGAACAGATAAACTTCAGGTTAGATTCGTTCGACGAACTTCTAAATTACGCAAGAGCAGTTTTGACACGTAATAAAACGATAAATATGAAAAGAAGCATATCCAATTGTAAGAATATTTACAGTGCCAGATATAACTATAGCAAAACCTTCGCTCAGTTATTGAGCACATGCATGTTTGAAACATTTCAAACTGTTGTTAAATGTAAATGACCTGAAGCAGAATGAATGTCTACATTTGTGTAGTATTGCGTCGCAAAAAATTAACAGCAATAAATTATTTAGAAATTTATTTCCTTGAATTGTGACAACTTAAGTCAAAATATTATTTACAACGGGAAGTATTTTTTAAGTTGAGTTGTTCTTTATTTACGGTTCTTAAAAATGTATTGTCTTGCGATCCGATGAAGGATGGCATGAGCTGAGCAGCGCCTGGAATGAATGGTGGGAAAACGGGATAACCCTGAGAAAAGTGGGGTCACGGTGGTCGTGTGGCTAGAGCTTTCGCCTCCCACCAAGGTGATCCGGGTTCGATTCCTGGCGGGGTCGGTCCACGGATTTTCGTACGTGGGAATCGTGCCGGGACGATGCCGCATGTCGGCGAGTTTTCTCGGGGATATCCCATTTCCCCCACCCTCCATTCCCGGAGCTGCTCCATATTCACATCATTCACACCTCATCGGCTATCAAGACCATAGAGAAGCATCCAAACCTCTCAACTCAACTCGAGAAAAGCCGCCAAATAACGGCATCGTCCAGGTACGATTCCCACATAACGCAAATCCGGGTGACACCACCGAAGTATTTTTAAGAAACCTACTTTTGAATACTATGGATATCGTATTAGATTCTGCCATTAATATCCTGCTTAGGTTTGTGGAAGTATGTACAAGAATTATGTGAATTTCGAATTTAAAAATACATGTAACGTCTCTAGTTTATGATTCAAATTATCTGGACATCTATCAAACATATCTTGACAAGATAAGAATAATTTTTGTCAGCAATTAAATTAGATTTTGGAGACAATGTCTGTTTTTAAATTTAATTTCTTTTGTTAAAATGTAGCATTTCATGTGAGTGGGAATTTAATCTGCTTGCTGAAGCAAAATTGCATAGATTGTTCTGGCACAAGAGGGTTTTCATTAGCATAGATCCGTGAATAAAAAAATTGTCATACTTATGTGGTGGTAATAGTTTTTAGAGCTTATTACCTGTACGCTGTAAAAACTCATATTTACAAAAAATAATGTTTAAAATTTTCGTTGCCAAAAGAATTATTTTTAAGTACACTTTTTCATTGTAGAAATACAATAGCTTGTCCAGTTTACTGTTTTGTACAAACACGGACTTTGAAATGGAAGTATTTTCTTTACAAAGTCTGCGATACCGGTAATGGATGGCGGGCGGATGACGTAACAAGTTGGCGGCGCCGATTCCAGATTCCCGAAATGAGTATGGGCTAGGGGTGACCTCTGGTAAATTGAAGTATTTTTTAATATATTTTAAAAATAAGTTATAGTAATAATTCTAATATTTTTAAACAATTTTGCTAATAAGTTTTTTGCGATTTTTTGTGAATTTTTTTTAATGTTTTGGGTCAAAGGTCATACTTAAGTCCTGCTCTCCTGACCCCTGGGTCACTGATCCCTGGCATCTGGGTCGCTGATCCCTGACCCTGGGGTCACTAATCCCTCTCGCTTGCTCCGGGAAAAATGGGAATTCTTTAAGGAAAAGGGGTTTTTTTTTTAGAGAAAAAGGGAAATTTTTACGGTATTTATGTCGATTTTGACGGGGAAAAAAAGGAAATTTTGAGGGGAAAATGGAAAAAAGATGGCGGACGGGTGACGTAACAAGTTGGCGGCGCCGATTCCCGAACCCCTTGTCAACAAACCTACATTTCCCCACTACTAACCTACACAATATGTAAACAGTAAATGCTCTCTCTCGTACAGTATTGTATCAGCTGATGAACTGCTGCGGGATCCGTGTTGTTAGGTTGGCTATATTATGATGGCTTTGGAAGAAAATAGTATTCGGAACTAAAAGTTGTAATTTATAATCTTAATTATACTTACAACATTTATCGTTTAAATTATGTTTTTAAAGCAATATTGTTATTTTTTTTGCTAGTAATAACTGGACTTTAAATATAGGTTTGTCATTTATGACGGAGGACGTCACCGCATACGAACAGTAAACGTTTCCTGCCAATGGCTAGCCATGTTTATGTTTCCAGCCGGTTGAAGGCAGTTGTACGTGCGCTTTTTTTCTCATCGTGTTTATCATACGAATATCTTATTGGTTTTGTCGGAATATCTAATCAGCATTTAATTATTATTTTTTTATTTGCTTTTTCCAAATATAGTTGGTTGTAGGTACCGTTGTAGTGCGTTTTGTTGAGTGAAATGCAATATTAATCGGCAGGTCGTTAAAACTGCTCGTTCCGCCATTTTCCTAACCGCCTTCCACAATGAAGTGACACGAATATAATTTCCGTATATAAGGTTAAGTTTGCTTGTGTCAGGAAACGTACGCAGTGTTGATTTTATAGGATGATTTTGCAAATAAGTTATTTAATGCTAGTGACGAACAAACGTGATTTTAGTGAAGTAAACTCGCAAGGATTGCCATCGAAAAACACGTGTTCAAGAGGTTGAAAATATTGCAAACAGTAATTTTGCGTGTTTTGTATGTGTATTTGTAAACAGCTAATATAATTATTGATATGCACGCAGCCTAAAAAAAATTTTTTTTTTTTAAAACCGCACTTTCCACACTTTTGTAGTGAGTGAATAATATTTGTTTGTCTACATCGTAAATTCGAGTGTAAGGTTAACTTCGGTTAAAATGTGTGCGTGTATATATCGCTGCATCTGTACGAATACTAACAGCGACGTATGTATCCCGTTTTGTGTTTTCATTAAAGTTATAATTTTCGAAGTTAAATAATTCTAATGTTATTTCCATACTAGCCAAATTTTCCACCGCTCCATCAAAACAATATGCAACACGAAATGCCACACATTCATAACAACATCAAAATAATCCCGTCTCACGAAAGTCGTTAATCTAAAGACTCCACCTCCCCCCCGCCTTTTTTTTTTTTTTTTTTTTTTTTTTTTTTTTTCAGTTTTCTTTTCCCTCGTAATAAAACAAACAGAACCCCAACAAATATAACTCTGTAATTAAAAAATAAAACCGGTTGGAATTCCAACCTAGCTATAATATCCTACATTAATTACTGGACGGGAGTTAGCTAACGTCAGAATTTCAGTGACTGCCATGACAGGGAACACGAAGGAGGAAAATGCAAGTGTGCTGTGGACTCAAAACATTTGTTTACAAACGTCTTTTTCTTCAGTGACAGAACAGCTGCTGTTGAAAGATACACTGTGGCCGTGCTACTTTTCTAGAAATGTCAAAATTTACCGCATAAGACTTATCTCAAGGAAAACTAATTCCGACTACGTCGCAGTGCCATCGCCCCCCCCCCCCCCAAATCCAACGCCACACTCATTTTACAAGAACTGTGGACGAATAAAACCGCAATAGGTCTGCTGCCGCGGCTGGCTCTGCGCAATATCAGTCACACAGGCTTTCCGACAAGTATTTGGAAATTCCTGTAGCTATTTATCGCGCTCTTAACTTTTAAATCAATCAAGTAATGTTATCGATAACAAGCACCTTTACTTATTTTCGTCAAAACTGTCAAAACTTTACGACGCAGACCTTTTTCCGGCGTTCCGTGTTTACCTTCATTAAAACATTATACTTAAAATGTTTTTGATCGCTCACAGCGAAGTTGAAGCTAGTGACTTTGCCTGGTTAGCCAGATAATATGGGTTTTATTCCAGTAATTTATCTTTTATCATCATGGAATTTCACTTTCAATTTTTATTTTCCGTAAGCAAAAGGGTAAAGGCAGTTGGCTCATTCCGTTGTCAACAAACCAATCCTTTCAATAAAGTAGTAGTAGTAGGGGCTGGATGGTTCTATTGCACTTTTGATTAATCTGATTATCGATTTGATAACAAATTAATACCCAATTAATTGATAAATTGATGATTAATCCGATCCTAAGCCGCTCAAAAATGTTCCTTAATCCACTAATCTTAATCCGATAAAATGTGATCAAAGAAATGTGATCAAAGAAGTTTGATAAAAAACTTTTATCAAATTTCTTTGATGGGATTTTTTTAATTTAGTGTATATTGATCAAGTGTATAGTTTGGTGCAATGGTGTGCTAAGGTACTTATTTTTTATTATATTTTGGGGGGACTTGGGGAGAAGTCCTGACTCTCGGAGCTCTGGTGTTTTACTGAGGTGTGATATGTTAGATGTGATATATGTAGAGGGTCTTAATTAATTTTTTTTGAGCGGCATGATTGGTCCTCACTCTCAGAGGTCTTGTGTTGTACTGAGGTATTGGAGAAGGGGTGTATATAGATATTGCGAAATATTATTTTCCAGTCTCAGTTCTACACGTGCCTTAAATGATCTTAATATACGCCCGTTCGATCGGAAGGTTGCTGTAGGAATGACTTTAGTATAGGATTTGCGGTGATTTATAAGCTGTGTGTAGGGAGGAATGTTCATCGTAGGCCGTTTGGCAGGCGACTGAGCTCTAGATACGAGAAAAGTCGGAAACGTGTAATGAACAAAACATTTCGGCGAAATAAAATGGTTAGGAAATAGCTATTGTAAAGACGTGATCGAATTCATCATCCGATTTACGTCCAAATACACAACTACGTGACTATGACAAATGAATAAAAATTATGTTTACTATGCACGTACCAGATGAAACAAATATGTCCCTACAAAATAAATGACAAACGCATTACAATCACATGAGCCCATTTTCCACGCCAAAATGAAAACCCACTTACCACCCCCAGCAATCTTGATGTAATATCCTAACTTAATGTCTAAGATGGAAGCAAACGACTTGAATTAAAGCACACATTCAAAATACGCAAACTTACTAATGAAGAGATACAAAGTAATTAACAAAACCGAAAAGGTATCCTATTTCCCTACCAAGCTAGTGTTATAAAATAACGATGTCCAATTTAAACACCTCATCAGTTCTCAAGACCAAAAATCAAATATTCTCTATACCGAAACGCACAGGCAACTAGATGCACGAGACTAGTTGACTAGCAGTAAAATTTACACATTGAAATACTTTACAAATCAATAAAAAAAGGTCCTGTTTATGAATTCACTAGTTTATTTAAAGCCTAACGAAATATGAAGGACTCCCAGAAAATATTTCACTAGAAATTATAAACAACGTACAAATAAAGATTTCCCATGCAAACAAGCACTGAAAAAACTTACCCCATTTCCAAGATTAAAAAAATTAATCATTCACTTTTAACAAGCAATAAAACTTTCGTTTACGCTCCAGACACTTCATCGAAAAAAAAAAACGATGAAATCAATACTAAGTTACTTAAAAAATAATATAGACTACGTAAGAGCACTACATGGGCCCGAACAATTTTAAACACACATTTTGTTTAATTATTGCGAGATCAGTTTCGGAAATTCACATTTTAAACTCCTAGCCGAATGAAACATCGCATCGATTATTTAAAAAAAATTATAGGCGCACACAAACTTCCAAACGAAGGAAACTATTCATACACATTGTGAATTATACCTACAATGAAACGTTTCACATGAAAAATAATCACGTAATTGTCATAACGGAAACGAATGTTTATTGGTTCGAATAATTTTAACACAACTCTCGTCGAAAACTTATCGCAATAAAAGTTTAGCGAATCCCGTAGATACCCTCCAACGTCGCATGGGATGCTGTCAGCTTGTCGAACGTGGGCGGTAAAGTGTTAGTTCCTAGAGCAGAGGCAGATGTCCATGTATGCAGTACAAAGGGTTGAAATATAACTAAGATGGCCTCTGCCCTGTCCACAGCGAAGGCACTTGGTGGATCCCATCACACCGCTCCCTCCATCCCTCCCTCCTAGTCGTAGCCACAAGGCGTTTGTTTGTCCAGCTCGAGGGCTGCTTGCCTACCCTCCCCCCCGCCCCGGCCGGGAATTTCGGACTTTCCCGGTGCATTGACCTGTCTAGAAAACGGTTTGCCGTACACTCCAGCCCCAGACATTCACAAGTCCCACAGAAAAAAAAAATAGTTTCATCAACAGTAAAAATTACGTTCCAAATGTCTTTAATCCACTACATTCAATAAAGATATGAGATAAAATGTATTCTGCATGTGGAATTTCTTTACAATAGCAACGTTCCCATACAAGATTTTTTTTGGATATCCCGTACATCAAATATAGCAGAAATGTGTATATTTGAACAAACAAACTTATTTTTATTTTATAATACTACATTTCAACGTAATATTAATGAAATACCGCGAATCCAGGTCGCAATGACATTTATCGGAGTTTGAGTATGTCAAGTTCCACCATATTTCAACAAAATTTTCTAAAAGCCCCAAATTCAAGCAAAATTCCAGGAAAACGCCGGTCATTTTGGATACGTATCTTTTAGGGTAATAAAGTCCGATTACCAACAAATTATTTACATTGTAAAAAGATACCCAAAACAAATATCATTATTCCAAATAACTTATGCAATCGACATAACGAATTATCAAACAAAATTTCGTGGGAAAACGAAATTCGTATTACATATGTACATTCAAAACAGAACATATTTCAAACACCATTAAGACAAGCTCCAAATCGATTACTCAACATAATCGTTTCAGTAAACAAAGTCTTTAAACATTTGCTCCGAAATACTTCCAAAGCCATCTCTCCTTTTTAGATTACTACAATTAAATTATTCTTTATTCATTATTCATGGAATATCAAGTAAAGACGTATCGATTAACCAATTCCAGATATTAGGTAGCGTATTCTGTTTAACACACGTAGATTTAACCACATAGTGAATTAATATGCATAATTCCAAAATTAACATACAAATATTAGAGCGGAAGACATTTTGTCATTATTAATTAAACCCAATATTGTTTAAAACACTACATTTATACAGAAACAAGTTAGTTTTCATTCTAACCCCGAAGAGTAATATCACAATCTATCTACCTTAATGTCAATGGAAGCAGATGCATCACCGAATCAACTGCACTGAAAAATACTGTGGAAAACATTACATGTTCGCCTACAACGCTCGTGGGAATGAGAAAAGTGAAAGTTTTGACACATCTCGGGGCATTCATAACTGCAAAAAAAATGTTCGCACGAACGGATAACTTCAACAGACACGCCAAGATATGTAAAAAATAATGTTCCTGCCGAGAAACGGTGAGTAACATTTCCACTACGTAATATCACATACGGAGGGGAATTAGATTGAATACAAGTAATGAAATAGAATCGGATCATGTGAAATATACACCAACATGTGAACGTAAAGATCTTCGACATGACCTACCGCAACTAGCTGCGGAGACCAGTGTCGGTAACGATACACCTCCTCTTCCTAAGCTAAGTATACTCGATATTTATGATGAAACGTCAAGTGAAGACTAGCAGTGACGATTGCACGCAATGACTTGTCTTATACAAGTGATGCGAACAAGGCTGAAGACATTGATTTCCCCCGAAGACATCCCTTCAACAAATACTGTGAATAGTGACTACGTATTTTCCGAAGACTGCGACGAGCTTGTAACCAGACTTAGATATTTGTCGAAGTTTAAAAAACACTGGGAGTATTGTGGAATAAAAGAGATGATGTTGATCATAAGAGCAGTTAAGGAATGAGGATACGACGAATGAAGTATTATCTGTAAACACCCAAGAAGTATGAAGACAGCATATATTAAAAAAGAATGACAAATTTAGTTAACCCTACTAGTCAGATAAAAAGTATTTATTTCTAGTAAACACTGTGCGATAGGAATATGTTTCAATTTGAAGTAATATGGATTAAGTTGTTTGTATTTGGCTGATAAACTGTTTAAATGTGACGAAGGAGTGTTATTTGAGGAATAAATTTGTTTTTTTTAGGAATAAGGAATGGTTTTGAGGAATGAAAATCTATTTTGAGGAATAAGGAACTGACAAACACCCTATAACGTATAACCAGTATTAAGATTTTTGGTATCTATGTTTGTGAAGCACCCATACTTACTGGTGCTATGTTTTGGAATATCCTTTAATTGCTTGTGTACATTTTACATGAATGTTGTACATAAATTTTTGGAGCATATATATATATATATATGAAAAAATTGTCTAATATGTGCTATGTTTTGTGTCATTCTGTAGATTCCTAATTTTGCCAATAAATTTATGTTTTAAAATGAATTCCTTTGGTATGGTTATTTAACATCTCCTCTTAAAATAAGTGTATTTGTTTTCCTAAGAAAGGAATATTATTGATAATTTAAAAAAAAAATATCTCAACATGTATATTTTTAAAAGGTGTTTGGTTTCTATCAAAAACAAAATATGTTCATTAAAACGAACGAGTGTTGTAGCCCTAATGAAAAAATGACAGGAAAAGTTCTGGTTAGCTAAAGATATTTGAAACAGTTTCCTCGCAAAGATGTCTGTCGGAAAACGTACTATTATTTTATAACACACCTTATTTACACAAAAAAAAGTTTATACTTTCGCCAGCCTCCATAGAGTAATTAGATTCTGCTATAGTTGAAGGCTCTGGGTTCGAATCCCGGGTAAGGCATGGTGAATTGTAATCTAGTTTCTAGGTTTGAATCCCGGCTAAGGCATGTATGATTGAAATCTCGTTTGCAGCTTCTGGATTCGAATCCCGCCTAAGCCATATTACAAGTTATATAAATTTACGTTAAGGAATAAAGAACAAAACAAGTAATTATATATAATTAAATGATACTCTAAACATAAATTAATTCATGTATGTAAAAAAAACATTAAAATCAGGGTTAAAAAAGGACTTGTAAGGAATCGTTAAATAATAACATAATTCAAATTATAAATAATTGCTTAAAACCGAATAAATACACATATTCCTCATTAAATTTCAAAGTGTGCATTATAAAAGCTAAAAACGCGTTCGGTCGTGAAATAATCCTTTAACATTTAAATTCGGTTAAGTTCGGTTAAATTGTACCTAAAACCGTTTCAAATTACGTTATTTGTTCGATTGATATAGATTTGAGGCGAATAGCAACATATAAATTTTGTGACAAGGGAGGGTGTTTGGCCTTTATATGTGAGGGGTTTCTACCCGCGCATCATAATTTGCAAATAAGTCAGCATAGAGTAAGGGTCTCCTCGCCAGTGCGCATACTGCCTGTCCGCTCAGTGAACCGGTCTCACCTCCCCCCCCCCCCCCCCGGACCTGCTGTCGAGTGCTAGCGATGGCGATGAAGGGGCATCAAGCGCTCGTGTTCGGGTAACCCGTTTCCCTTGATTTGCTGGCATCTTGCCCGATGTTGTGGGGTCAAGGAACATGCAGACCCGCTCAGCCTAGCCTACCAGCCTACCCCACGCCTGGACTAGCGCGCCTATCCTCGCCTACCTCAACTGGGTTCAGGCCTCGTTTGACGACCACAACCTTTTGGTAGTAGACTGTGTAAGTAAATAAGCTTAACATTTAGGTTCTTTTATAATTCTTTTCGTTAATTGACTAAATATTTGTATGACGAGTTTTCTTAACTCTTTTTGGTAGTAGTTAAAAAAAAAAACTTTTAAATTTTCCCAGTATTTGGTTAAAATCTATTAGAATTTGATAATAAAATAATTATATTTTATTCAGATTTGTTTAAAATCTTTCAAATTTTGAATGAAATCATAAAACATATTTCAAATTTTGTTAAAAACTTTTACAACTCGCTTAAATTGTCTTCGGGTTTGCTTAAATTTTTTAGAATTTTATTCAATTTGCTTAAATTTTCTTCACCCTTCTTGAAATATTTAGAATTAACCAAGTTTTTTAAATAATTTTGTTGGTTTTAAGTAGTTTTACGTATTTTGAAGTAATTTTAAGACAATCTGGGAGGGTAGGTTGTTGTGTGCTTGGGTGTGAATTATGGAATGGCTACAAAATTCCGAGAACTAAGCCGCTTATGCCTCGCGTAAGCGAAGGGCGCATAGCCCTACCTCCTGAGCCTGTCCTGAATGTTGTTGTTTGAAGAAGGATTACAGATATTAGATTGAATGGACCTGAGTATTTCTAATGAATGTGGAATTGTTGAAAATGGGGTGGGTAGGATGTTTTATTTTAGATTTAGTATGTATGAAATTTGCTTAGTTTGTATGTCATTTGCTTAGTTCGTATGATATTTTTCAAAGCATTAAAAAAATCGTTTGAATTTTCTGATTTTTTTTTTTTTATTTAAGTAAGTTTTAGTTACTGTGTCAGTCTATAAATTGTTTAGTTGTAAGAGTGCACAATACTATTCCCCTTTGATGAAACTTTCCAGGCAAAAAATGATTAATAAATGTGTTTTTTTTTAATGTTGAAAAGTAATTTTACCTCAATTTATGAAATATTTTCTTTTTAAATTGGAAAAACGGTAATTAATTTGTACAGTTATAGTACTTCAAAGTGATTTAACATTTAAATATAGAGTTGTATTGTAAACGCAGTCCGCTCACTTGTTACAAAATGTGCAGCTCGTGCACTGGGAAAGATAGGTCAGGCGGCTCGCGGCTCGCAGTGTGGTGTATATTGGACTAGCGCTGAGAGACGGGAATTCGCCTCGCTGTGGGCTGGAGTCGGAAAAGGCTTGAACGGGGGGAAGGGGAACAGCGAGAGATGATTGTGTACGCTAGTGACTGCTGCGGGCAGCAGCGCTTTTCTCAAACATGTTCCAGTCGCTCGTCTCGCTCCATCACATACACACCAAACTTTCGCCTGCTAACCACTCCCTCATCGCCTCACTGGTCTGCGTGTCTCAATATGTTTTTGTACACATGTCCCAAGGCTCTCGCACATCGCATGCTGTTGAAAACTGCGAGAGCGCGCTGCTTTTCAAACACACAATTCACCTCCCTCATTAAATCCAATTTTAAAACAAAATTATTTAAACAAATTCATTGAAATACAAAAATTAAAAAGAAAATTAAAAAATTAACCTCTGCCTATGATGTTACTTATAAAACATTTATTTCACGTACATCGATATATCGTTGTAAGTGACTAATGGGTTTTATTCAGCATCATATACGTATGTTTTGACACAAAGTGTGCTGTTGTGGGACACAAAATTAGATTCGCTAATGAAAAAACCAGTTTAAGATGTATTGTGTTTAAAAACGAATAATGTAATCTAATTGGTTCCTATAATTGCCTATAACTGCCTATAAAAGGTGTGCGCCTTGCAGTTTCATTCTAGTATTGGAATAATACGGAATCAATGATGTCTTTGCTGTGTTGCATCTGCGGAAAACCTTTTATACCTTTGTGGAACTTACAACGACATGAAATAACTAGCCGTGGAATGAAATCTTCAAGAATACAGTTTTAGTGTGATTTATGCCCGAGACAATATACACAGAGCGATAATTTAATGAGACATTATAAAATTTGCAGCACTGATCTCTCTCTCTCTCTCTCTCTCTCTCTCTCTCTCTCTCTCGCTCTCTCTCGCTCTCTCTCCTCCTCTGCACTTAGCTCCACACAGTTCACAGAGACCACCTAATGCACAGCACTTAACATTTCCTGCTCCACACACTGCATTTTCTAAAAAAAAAAATTCGATATGTTAATTCAGGGATGAAAAATAATTCGATTTGTCGACTCTCCAGCTTCAGGGAAAAGTGCATAATCCAATCTCAGATACGAGATAATGGCCACAGCATTCGCGGGTAGGCTAACTGATGTGCTGATAGTTAACACTAGGGTTAACACACACGGATTTTTCACGTATTTCTCGAGGTGCAGAGTTCCTCTGATAGATTTAGCTATAGCATCATCTCGGCCTATAAGAACTAGCGTTACTGCAGTGTGTATGTATGTTAAATCCCTTACAGCAGAGGAAGACGATAAGAAGACTTTCTATTTTCAGAGCAAATTCCTCCCTGTCCTCCATTCTTCCTATGTAGGCTTAATCTATGATGAGACAATTAAGCCTTGCTCAACTAACAGACTTGAGTTTAGTGCACGTGGTTCAGGTTGGATATTGCAACTGATATCAAAAATGGACATACATATCTCACAATACAGGACATTCACCACTGGTGGCCCGTACACTAAGTAATCTAAGTTGATTGGCGATATGAAGGCATGTAATTTGGCACTGCTCCATTACTCGCCTCGCTCCACTCTCATCGGCTCTCAAGATCTCGGTTTGGAGAGCCGCCGAAATCTCTTCACTCGTTTCGATGCACAGATCGTTTTTTTTTTTTTTTGGTGCAAGGTTTTAATACAATTGGAAATCCGTAAATTTCCTGTTTCATAGAACCCAGAATGTGTAGATGTGCTGAACTGCGAGCCTTGCCTCATGCCAGTTTGAGGTGTGTGTGTCAAATCTACTCCACCATTTTTGCACTTCTTGTATAGATAAGCTTCACTCACCCAAAAGGCATATCAACTTTACCCTGTGGGGTATTATAGAATATCTGTCTAAAATTTATTTCTGCAACACTACACTTAGTGTCATAATATCTTCAGCCCTATCATCTGCCAGCAGCACAACTGCCACCACCACACCACCAATGATGCCCAGCTGCCAGCACCACACACAGCAGCACAGACTCCACAGCTTTCTGCAACATATACAGCTGTTTGCAGCATCTCCTACATAATAATAACATCCCTATCTCCACTCGAGAGAATAATCCTGTCTAACTATAACCATCTTGATAACTGCATCGAACATGTCTTCGATCCATCTCCCCTTATCACTATTCAAGTAAGAAATTGTTGCAGGCTCTCGTTGACATGTGTGTAGGTGCCTGTGATATAAATTTCTGAATACCACAAATGAACACCTTAAGTGTGTGTCTTTACAAACACCCCTCTGTGTGTCGCTGAAGATTATTCTTTTTTTTTTATCATTTGTTAATTTGTGTAAATATTTTTGTAAATATAATTATTAGTATTTTTTAATAATGTGTTTGAATGTGTGTGAATGTTTTGGTAAAATAAGAAGTGTTGTGCAATATAGTAATAAGAATTACTTTAAATGTTTGTAAAAGGCTTGAAAATGTTTGTTTTAAACTTTGTATGAATCTTGAAAAATATAACTGTTTTAAGGATGATTTTAGAAAAAATAAAATTGTTAAAAGGAGTAATGCGTCTTATTATTTAATAGTTTTTAACCCCTCAAATCATTTATTGGATAATATGTTTACAATATTAAATTTTGTATGACTTTGAAAGATGAAGGAGATGAAATAAGTGTGTTTGTGAATGATGAAGTGATAGTTTTAATACAAAACTTTTATATTATGTTTAAAACTTGGATTATTTTTAACAAACCACACATTAAACTCTGGATTTGAAAAACCAACGAATATGAAACAACTTGAAAAATTGACAGATAGGGGAAGTATATAACTGCTCGAGAAAATCATTTAAATGAATATGAAAAGGAATGAGGAACTTGCAGAATTTAGAGAAAACCCCTTCAAAACAGCTCAACTTGGAACACAATGATGAGACAGGGTAAGCTTGCCAGGAAAGGGGAAATTGGGCTGGGAAACATACAATTACCCGCTTAGGTATACGAGGTCCTGTCCGCACCGCTGCACACTACTGCTGCTACAGGATGTCCGCTCCTACAGCATCGAGTGACTGCGTGCATTAACTTTTGCTTGTAACAAACTATTTTAACAATAACTCTGTAAAACTTTATGATTTTTTTTTAAACCTTTAACATACAAATAATTACTACTGCTGTGAATCAACAAGAATATGGCAGCTGCTAAAACACACACGTTCTATATACAAACTCGGAAAACCTAAACATCTTTGTACAGTGTTTAATATTTCTAGTAAAATATATTTGGGAGTTCTTCATATTTTGTTAGGCTTTATATAAACCAATAAATTCGTAAACAGGACATTTTTATTGATCTGTAAAGTATTTCAGTATATTAATTTTTGTACATCTACTTGCCTGTGCATTTCGGTGATGAGGATATTTAATTTTTGGTCTTGAGAGCTGATGAGGTGCTTAAATTGGACGTCGTTATTTTATAACACCTAGCTTGTTAGGGAAATAGATTACCTTTTCGGCTTTGTTAATTACTTTGTATCACTTCGTTAGTAAGTTTGTGTATTTTTAATGTGCTTTGATTCAAATCGTTTATTTCCATCTTGGACATTAAGTTAGGATGTTACATCAGGATTGCTGGGGACAGTAAGCTAGTTTTCATTTTCCGTGGAAAAGGCTGAGATGACTGTAATTCGTTTGTCATTTATTTTGTAGGGAAATATTTGTTTCATCTAGTACATGAATTGTAAACATAATTTTTATCCATTTTTCATAGTCACGTAGTTGTGTATTTGGACGTAAATCGTATTCACATCTATTTTAGTTTAATTTATTTTCAATAGCTATTTCCTTACCATTTTATTTCGCCAAAATGTTTTGTTCATTACACATTTCCGACTTTTAGCGTATTAGAGCTCAGTCGCCTGCCAGACGGCCTACGACCAACATCGCTCCCGACACACACCTTGTAAGTCGCCGCAAATCCTATACTGGAGTCATTCCTACAGCAACCTCCCGATCGAACGGACGTTTATTTAACATCGTAAGGTACGTGTTTTCTAATCCGCTGTTACTGTGTTTATAAATAGTGCCATTTGATTAAAGTCGTGTAATTTGGTCTGTTTTAGATTATATATTGATATGTAAATTGTAGCTATAACTCGTTATTTGATTTATTTATGACACAACGATAGCTGGGGTATGTAAATCGTTTGAAATTTGTATTGGCGATTCGATTACTCCGTGTAAATTATATTACTAGCATATGGGAAATAGTAGTCACATCTATTTTCGTTTGATTCATTATGTATTTACTAATAATTTCATTTCGCAAAAATACGCCATTACCTCAGTCGCCTGCCAGGCAGTAAATTGGAAGGAAGCCCCTTCTCAATAACATAAAAAATTAATATCACACAATACCTATATACAGCCCTTTCGCAAACACATCGCACCTTAGTACAAAGCCAGACCTCCGAGCATGAGGACCTACCAGCTCACTCCCTAACAAAAAATAAAATAAAAAAATTAATACCCTTAGCACACTCTTGCACCAACCTCAAAACATATAGGGTCAAGTCCTGTAATACGGCCACTAATATATGTAATATGTTATATCTTCTGAATGGATGCACATAGAAACATGAACAAAAGGTCAAATTGTGGGAAATTTTATCTAGATTAAAGTGATGGGTCAAAAGTTTTATACATTATTTATAATACTGGTAATTTAATATTAATGGGAACAGACAAAAATGGCCATTTTGCAAGGCTGTCCTGTAATACGACCAATGATGATAGCGATCATTTCTCAAGTATTTATACAATCCCTACACACAAATTTGGCAATCTGCTTCTGCACACTGGTCATGACACAAACCCTTACATCTTACACAACACACCCACAATTCACCATTACTGTCATCACTAAAGAGCCCAACACAATACAAGCATGCAGTTTCTGAACTTTTGTTTGAGTGTTTTTTTTTTTTTTTTTAATTCCTGTGGCCTTTTTCAAACATATGTTCTTTGCACTCTTTGTGAACTTTTCCCTCTTCGGTTTTGCGGTGTTAAAGTCTTTCTTCTCTTTCATTTTCTTTATGTTCTTTGGTGATGTAAGAATGGCAGCCCTCCGGCATCTGCATGATGACTTCTAAAGTATTCTTGGAGTGGGACACAGCTGCTGCAATAACGAATTTATGTCTTTCTTGTGGTGTAAATCTTCACTAAACGAATCGTCAGGCGACGAATCACTTTAAGAGAAGCTCATTCACCTCTTGGTTTGTCTGGACACACCACAGTCACTTAACCCAGATGTTCCAGGTATAGACTCTGCATTTGTTGGTTGAAATGAACAAAGTGACCTTTATGCTGGTGTTTCAGTTTCTGTCATCTGAAAAAACTCAGAGGGAGAAAATGCTTATTCGGGAATTGCTCCTTGATTAAACGGCACAAGCCCACAAGCTCGAAATCCAGCCACACCATTTTCAATGGAACAGACTTTATCCCAGGCCTGAGAAATAAGCATTCCAAACTGAAATTTTGTTATGCTTCTAGTTGGGTTCTGCTTTATTCAGCTGTTACATGGACCATAGTAATGCATTTTCAGGGATCTGTAAAATGACCTGTCAAGTGGTTGGATGTAGTGCGAGGTGTGAGGTGGGATGCTGATCATTATGATATTGTTGTCAACAGCAAACCGTAAAATGTCTGGGTCACCGACATGGGTCGAGTGACCATCCAGTACCAAAATATTCGTCTTCTTTCCTTGTGGTTTATGCATTACGAAATGTTCAAGAAACTTCCGGAAGAGTTCAATTGTTATGTAGCCAGAATCACTCATGAAAACAACTGAACCTGGAGGTAAATTGTCCCTGAATTCCTGTTTCATATTTTCCCCCTTAAAATCACAAATGGTGGTAGGAAAACACCAGTTGTGCTAACACATGTAATTATAGTCACAGTCTCTCGTCTTTCCTTAGCAGTAACTCACATCACATTTCGTTTTCCTTTCATACTAAGGATTTTTTCTGGACAGTTGTTTAGCTGGAGTCCTGTTTTGTCTGCATCATGGATTCTTGCAGGGTCTCCAAACAAAATATTTTCATTCAACATATTCTCAAACATTTGAAAAATTTTTGGTACATCTGCCTTGTTCATGCCTCTGGCTCGTGCCAAAGACAGCTTCTGGTTTCCTGACTGAAAGATTGGGATGTCTTATTTTAAAAGAATAAAACCAAGTTTTGCCTGCTTTCCCATCTTCATGCAATGATCTTTCTTTTAGTCCTTTAAGTGCAAGTTTGTACGCAACAATTTCTACCTCACTTATTGTCAAGCCAAATTCTCTTGGTTCCATTAAGAAAATGTGTCAATGAGGGAAGCTTCAATTTGTGGTGGGATGTCCTGCTTCCTGCCCATTCCCTTATTTACTGTTTCAAACTGCAACTGACGTCTTAAGTTTGTCCTGGGAATGTTGTATTGCTTTTATACTGCAGAAGGAGTAAGATGCCTGAAACGAACTGCATCCACAGCAGCTTGCATACTTTGTAAATCCAAACTTTGGTGCTGTGTCTTCCGTTCACGCATTTTAAAAAATCTGCAGTAAAAAATCTTTTGTTACCAACTGTTTTTCACATTACGTTTATTAAATTCTCATTCCTCCAGTCAAAATATTTATACCAACACATTTCTCAGTTTATTTTACAAAACATAAATGTTTAAGCTAAAAATAACATTACAATTAGAAATAAATTTTAAGTATTAAAGTGAGTACTGTGGTGGACACCTAATGACAGTGGATTCATGATGCAAATATAGGGCCTGCCTGAATTTACTCAATTTTCATAGACACTATTTCTGTTCAATGTGATAATACAAAAAAAGAAGGGTTACCAACTTTTAATTAAACATCTGCACATCGCAGTGCCCTAAATATTCATGAGTAGACCTAAAGATTGTTTTTCAGTGGTTAACCTTAGACGGTAAGAGAGGCTTGATTAATTTTACTTATAGACTCCAATATAAAAATAACTATTAAAATATAATTAAACACATACTAATCAATAACTATGCATTAAACACAATTTATATTTCCTTTCTATAAACCTTAAATGCAAATGTTTATTTTCAATATGTGTATTGCGAAACGGCCAACCAGTCGTGTAAAATGGCCAGGCATGGTATTCTGCCGGCCATTTTACAAGACACGGCATCTATATATAACTGCATAATCTCTCGGCAGGCAGCAGCACTAACTTGAACCACAATCGTGGCAAGATGATGTCACAAAGCACAGCTATATTTCAGTAAGTTAATCAGGGGTTATAACTATTTATATTTACATATGGCACACAAAATTCTTAAAGCATAAAAGTGTTGTAGCTACCATTTTATTACTTCTCAGATGCAGTAGTTCAAATATTTTATTCCCCTTACGATAAAAAGCAACCACAACCGAACGTTCTCTTCCATAACTAATGCGTTGGATGCTGTGATGCCCCCCGAGCGATCTGTTGGACAATCGACTAACTGCTTCGTGCTTGCCATTACAAAGTAATGTTTGTGGCCGTATTACAAGACTGGCAGTATTACAAGACTTGACCCTATACACATTCGCCAACACATCGCACCTCAGTACAACGCCAGATCTCCAAGAGTGAGGACATACCATGCCACTCCTCCCCCCCAAAAAAGTCCATTAGCACACTATTGCACCAAACTATACACTATCAAAATACACAAAATTCCAAAAAAAAAGTCCCATCAAAGAAATTTGATCAAAGTTTTTCCATTAAACTTCTTTGCTCACATTTATTTGATAAAATTTTATATTAAGATTAGCGGATTAACGAACACTTCTTAACCGGATACAGATCGGACTAACGATTAATCCGATCGATCAATTTGATATCAAATTGATAATCCGATTAATCAGAAGTGGGGTGAAACCATCACGCCCCTACTATTAGCAGTTTGCTGCGCATGTTTTATAAAATCATCTTATAAGTTACACTGAAAACTGTTTCACATTCAAAACGTTTAGCCGCCAGAATGTGAAGTCTTGGCATTTTCGACACTACGTATTCCTCGAAAATTACATTTCTGTCCTTGTCCTTTGAAAATATCAAGGGGGCGACACGAGATAGTTCCTACGCTAGTGTTATTAAAAATATTGTACTCTCAATATACCAACTTTAACATATCTCCAATCACTACAGTTTTAATTTATCTTACGCAATATGATTCAAAAAATAGTAAACTAGACGAGTAACATATCATAATAGCGATTATTTTAACCAGATGTGGCAATATTACATAACGATTTTTCTTTATTTACTATCCTTACTTTTTAATTGTGCATTTTATTTTGTTTTGGCGGTGTACCTGTTCTCTGTTTGGACATCTTTGATTTATACTCGTTGCTCGTTCCTCGTGGCTATCAAGGTATTGTCACACGTGTGCTGTAATTATGCAAAACATACATTGTTTGTATTCCAATATATATGCATTTTAATTGCTGCATAACATCGCGACGCGTAAACGAACCACAAACTTTCCAAACGAACCACAAAGCTGTGATTGTTGACTGCATCTGGCATTTTAAGGTTATTGGTGCATGTTTACATAAAAAATCCTGTTTGATTCTTATGCTGAAGATATGATAGATTATGTTTGCAAAGGTACCCTACCTACTATGAATTGATAAATAATTAACGTCAGATATGCATGTTTCAAAAAACAAAAAAGCCAGTTAATTAAATTTTTTAAATTTGTACTAATCAATATTTCAAGTTGAAATTCTTACAGTTATACTAAATTGTGAAGAATGTTTATTTATTATTTAACAATTTCGTATGTTTTATCAATACGTTCAACACTAGGACCGTATACCACGTGGGCACCGATTTATTAGTATGCGTACTGCTTCAGCTTTGAAATCTCATACATCTAACAACCCGATTTAATTTTTAAGCAAGGAGCACAAGACAAACATATTTCCTTCAAATGAAATCGTTCCTGTGAATAAAACCTGTCAACTTAAAAACAATAGTTACACGTAGGTTTTGCTGGTCGTATAAGTACAAGTGAATATACCAACACCATCCAAAATAACGGGCTGGGCTTCACATATTTTGCAGAAATACGTTTTGTGTAATTATTTCGAATTCACATTAATTACTGACAATTTACAATTAAAGAAAATTTACGTTTTACGAGCTGTTCAATATTTTTGTATTTAATTTTTGTTGTGCTGTAGTATCTGCTAACTGCAAAACGTCAGGGACATACATATTTTTTATTAATAAGTTTGTGCCTTTTTTTCAAGCAGGAAATAACACACAGTGAAAATTAGATACAAAAATATCAAACAAGTAGTAAATTGTAAATGTTCTAAAATCAAACGTTTTTAAATAATAATACCTGTGGAAATGAAATTATGACACGAAAACTAATAATTCTTGCATAATAGGTTAAGTTGAGCCTTAGAAAACATTCGTCGCTACAGCTGATGATTTCTTAGTGGGCAAGAGAAATTAATATGTGACGTCAGCAAACTGCAACAAGCCAACGAAATGTCCACCTTTTCACAGGCGCTTATATACATATCGCTTCGAGCTTGCAGCAAGTGATGATTCCAGAACATATTTGCGCTCAGTGTCGAAAGTTGCAAGAGATCTTTATTTTGTCACAAAACCGTAAAATATCCCCGAAAGAATCTAAAGCAGAATTTTTAAATCACATATTCAGCCCAGTTAACCCATTCTGATCCAGTGTACACGATTGTGTAAAATACGCACATGTAGGTAATTTTTGGTCTGTACTGCACACTACGAAGCTCAATGGCCAGTGACATTTCATATGGGTAAATTATTCGGGAACCATCTTAACTGTAGCCGAAATTATATTCTAAAGCTCACTGGCTGGAACAATGGAACAAGTGTTGCATAGACTTAAGTACAGCATGCATCATAACTTTTTTCCAACACCCGAAACCATACATTAACTCATTTAGTCGCGAAATAATTTCTGAACCAAAGAAGTGTTGCAATTTTATTGTGCGAGGCGTGCTTCTCGCAACCAGTGGACAACGTTCTGGTTATTCGACGATGCCAGCGTTAACCATTCAAAGACGAGAAGTGCAGAAACTTCAACAAATAAGATTTCCAACAATGGAGACGCTCAAATCACTGGCCACTGATTCCTTGTTGTGTACAATGCCGACAATAAATGTTCTTCACTTGCAACATGTCTTTGATCATGGACATTGGGACTGAACGGTTTAAAGTAGCTCTGAAAAAAAAAAAAAAAAAAAAAAAGCCGACTTCTCACAGGAGATGATGACTGCTGCCCGCGTATACATACGCCCGTCAAGTGTGATTCTGCAGCGCAAGGAACCTCGCGAAAATAATTCAGCCCCTCCTTCAAGTCTTGGAGCGAGTGCTAACTGACCAGTTTACTGCCTCCAGGAGGCATCCACGAGCAGAAATTCCGAGGAGCACGGCCCCTTTACTCCTTCCATTTGGTATTCATGCCTCGAAGTTTGTTGTGGAAAGCGAAGCGTGAAACAGGTTTACCGCCCAGTCTCAACTTCCAGGGTCTTGGTTCTATTAAAGAGGGGTTGGAGGGGTGGATCGGCGTGGTAGGGAGGGAGAAGTGGTGGTTGGTGGTGGTAGACAAGAAGGGCAAATGGAGTCTAAATTAAAGAGGGGCGGGGGCATGATTCGCTGAGGGGTGGGGGAGAACGAATTCAATTTCACAACACAGTCTATCTGTCCCAAGCCATCGACCATTTCGCCCGGTGCGAGGGCTTGTCTAGTTCCGCGATGAAGAGCAGGAATTCCAACGTTGCCATGCGATTCAACCTGCTTCCCTGATGTACAGCAAGCTCCATTTTTTTTTTTTTTTTTTATCTCGCGCTAACCCCTTGTCGTTGTTCGTAGCCACGTTCGTCCTATTTCGGGCGAACAATTACTTTGCGAAACGGTTAACTCGGGACACGGACAGCGAGCGGTGCATTCCGTAATCAAGACAGTTACGTTGTCTGTAACTGAATACACAAGAGCTGCGCTCCAGGAATGTTGCACTGCTGACGCAAGTTAACGCAGGAATTTCGGGGGCGGGAAAATTTCGCGAATCCTTTGGGAGGAAAGACGGACTTCAGATTCAGACGCGTTTGTGATAGTTGCGCATTTGGATCACAGTTTAACTTACAGATTCTGCACAACTTGTTAATAAATAACAGGCACGCAAGAACACACATTGTCAGATTTGAGGTAAAAATCGGCTACTCACTTGGGCAGAAGCCAATGAAAAAAAAAGCTGATATTTTAGTAATTATAGTACTGTTAAGTGTAAGCTACAAACCATTGAACCACAATGTCTTCCCTACGCCTGCAACGTTTTATTGCGCTATAATTGCATACCAAAGAAGGTTTCAATAGCCTGCTCAAACATTCGCAATAGCTATCTTGTCTTTGGTAGGAAAGACAGAAATTCGCAAAACCATTCGATGACAAGTCTGCATTCCCACTCCCTGGGCCCCATTTAATAAGAAACTAATCAAAGAAAAAAAAGTGATATAATTGAAGTGGCATACACTACATACAAACTACTAGCATTGATTCCTTTATTTGTGACATCAAGGTGGTTCTTAAATTTTCATAGGCATAGGTACAAAATCTATGTAAATTTACTCAATCACCAATAGGAGGGTGGACCAAAGTCTGGCGCTTTCCTAAGGCAACAAGAGACATCTGTGTGGCCTTTTCTATACTTCACAAGTACTACTTGCAGGTTCACATTGCTGCTTGATTTATTAACAAACCTAAAACCAAGAAAATATCGAATGATATGTGAACAAATCAAGGGCACATAGACTTCTCATAATGCAATAGCCTTTTTGTCGAGTATACAGAAGACAGCGAAGTCTACAAGTCACTGGAACTGGGAACTTAACCCCAGTCGCAGGTAAATGGCTGTTCTTTACGTTACAAATTAATTATGGTTGCTCTAATAAGGACACTTTGTAGTTCGCGCTCAACGAGTGAATAAAAAACATTTGCACATTCAGCTATAAACGAATAATTATCCCTAATACTCTGCCAGGCAACAAAAATAGTCCAGACAGAACGATGCATCGGATGGTACTGGAACTTTTTAAAGATAGTGATGCATATGGTTAATACACATGTTCACAGTAATAGACAGTTATATATGTGTATGGTATGCCTTCTGTCTTCTTGAATATTGTATCACACATCCTACTGGCATTAAGTCCAGCAGCACCGGATGTTGTCCTAAGGCAGACGAGAACACAGTTGTGTGGCGGTGTGTTTTAAATCCCGTATGCTGTGGTACAGTGGCAGCTGGCGTTTCAGCTGGTCCCAGAAATTCTCGATTGGAGACCTGTCAGGAGAGCGGGCAGGCCATAGTAAAGTGTTTGGATATGGCAGACAGTCTTGGGCGACCCGTATGGTAAGCGGCCGGGTGTGCAGTCCTACTGGAATATGACACCTGGAATCTCGGCCCGGAATGGGGGCAGATCTGGGTGTAGGATTTTACCCACATACCATCGGCCCTTCAATGTTAAATGTAACAAGACGACAGCGGATCGGCTATCGTAGCTCCGCAGACCACAATGCCTGCCGTGTGGGAAGCGTGCCGCTCGACGGCGCACTGACAGAAAATCGAACAAATTTTTGTTGGTATAGGGCCAAATATATATTTAGTTGCCCTAGAAAAATATATTGTTGATCAAACAAAATTTGATAAGTAACAAAATAACTTTTGTTCGTCTAACAGAATATATGTTTGAATAAACGAAATCTCCGTGTTGAGTCCAAAAAATTAGACTGTCAACTAAATATTTTGTTGATTAAACTGTATATAGTTATTTGGCCACTCATTTGACTGCCTTCATTCGAAAATTCAGCTCGAGAGTTTGTTTGTATTTTTTGTGACAGTTTGGATAGTAACCGTGTTTGTTAGTGCATCCTATTGATGCTTTAAAATCATATAAACATATTAATTAAACAATGCAACAAGAAACTGACAAGTAAAGCTGTAAAACGTGAAATATTTGTTTGAACACGTTGCCCAATATTTGCGGTACATGTATTTAAAAGTTTTCCAATGTCGTCGGTTATTATAATAGCTGAGACTACTAAGGCGTAGAGCTCGGACGCAGGTGATCTAGGTTCGAAACTAGGTCGAACTTGTAAATTTCTTTTATATCGGCCCAAACTGTTTGATGTACGTGTAGCGAAACAAATCTTTAGTTGTGCCAACCAAATCTTACAGTTTGGGGCAACCAAACGAGAACAACAAAATAATTTGGTTTCAGCCACAAAATATGTCATTGCCCCTATAAAAACAAATAATGTGGTTGCTCCAAACAAATCATGTTTGATTAAGCTAAACCTTTGTCTCAGTGCAAGATCGGGATTGGGGCGTTCAACACGGGTCCTCCACACTAGGACAAGATGACGATCAGTCCCCATAACGAAGAGGCACTCGTCACTAAACACCATACATCACCAGTCTATGGCGTTTCACGTTGCTCTGACCTGGAATCACTGAAACCGGAGCCATCACAGATGCAGAGTTATTGGTAGCACATGTAATGGGCACTGGGATAGTAGATTTTCCTACAGAAGGCGCCGGGAAATGTTCCGTGGACACACAGGAGCGCCAACACTGGCCAGTATTGTGGACCGGGTAGACACAGGATCTCTCTGCGCCTGGCACACGAAACATCGATCCTGTCGGTTAGCAGTCGACAACGTCTGTCCTGAGCCGGTTCTCCATGTGTTGGTGCCTTCACGTATCCACTGCTCCCAACAGCATCGGACAGTATGGTCCGAATGATCAACATGGTGGACTACGCGGCGATACGAACACCCAGCGGATTCAGCCCGATAATGAATCCTCTTTTGAAGACCGTCAACTGCGTTAAGCGACGTCTTTGGCATCTTTCCGGCATTGTTTTTCACTCTGCAGACTTGCTTAACATTGTCTAGTGTTGCCAGCATTCACACGGCGGCACTTGCAGCACCACTGACGTATGTGCGGTCAAATTCAAACGCACCTACATGGAAGACCGTGGAAGGAGACGTCGAGGATGCAAGTCTTCTGCAAGCCGCCTTGTAAAAGAGCGTGTGGAAGCAAGTGTCACATGTAATACCGTCGCATATCTCAGGGAGGTGGAAAGGGCCACTGTTTGTTGAGTTCGGTCCTGGTCCGAAGATTTAAAATTCCTGATCTCCGGTGTCATCCTGAGTCACCGACAAGTATGTGTTCCCTCTTTCTCCCACTGCTCACAGCAGCGCCACACAGTTCCGTCGCGATCCAGGGGGCCTAATACCGAGATCGTTCGAGTGCAGTTAGTATACGAGGCGTCTCGCACAGTCCGCAACATATATGAGATAATTGTTGTAAGCTCCAACCCCTGGAACTCGCATACGTTTTCAGTGTGCGAGGGCAAGCGTATACGAGCGAGACGGGAACAAATATTAGCGGAACTCAGCCAATCAGAAGCGTCACTTGTATCGCGCGCGTTTGTTTATTTACATTGTACGCGGTTGAATAAGCAAATGAGTAAAATGAGCAAAATAACCAACGAGCAAAAGTTTAATTTTCTCGAATTCGTAGAAGGTTACGTAATTGAATATATGGTGTTGTGCCATTCATCTATGATGTATACAGAGAATTAATTGTGAAAATAAAATCCCGTGCTGTCCTTACTTAACCTCTACGTACGTTGGAAATACCAACGAAATTAGGTTATTGTCTTTGTTAGTGGCACGACATGATGCAATATTATATGCGTTACAGCTAATAATATTTATATTAAATGTTACACGGAACAGCTGATTTGTTTTTTGTCTTTCAAATAGTTTACGTGGCAGGGATTGGTCAGTAAAATTATTCCGTGTGGAAATACATACAATTTAATCAAGAGAACACAGTCGTGTATCATACATTGCCATAATGTTCACATTGCATTATAAATAATGAAATGTGACTGTATATGATATGTTGCCCATCGTTTGGAGAGTACTAACAGCTATATGGCACTTTGCTAGACGTCGTGCTTGAGTAAGAGCAACTGTGAAGTCCATATATACTTTTGGTGTAATAATACTGCAGACGTAGATTAAAGGTATCAGTTACTTTGGGTAGTGGGCTGTAGTTTTTGGCTAGTAGTCTGAAGTGCTATTGTATTTAATTAATTTACAGTTTAAAAAAATGGCAGGAAACAAGAAACTTGCCCTAGGCAAACTGTCAGCTGACTGGACAGCCAATGATGCCATCCGGTTGTGGGAAGAAGTTTCTGTGTAATTGAAAGTTAGCGCAATAATAATAACATATGTTATTTACAGTGTTTTATATGCAAGATTGACTAAATGATGACTTATGGCGTCTAACCAACCAACTACGAGTCACTGAACAATAATGAACGTCAGTAGTAGGCCTATGCAAATTACACTTTTACTCATAACCTCATTTGCACGCTCAACACACATTTTAATTCTTGTCGATTCAACAAGTTCTTAATTTGTATACGATTATACATTCGGCACATTATAAATGATGTGTAAATTGAATTCACACAGCGTCTATAGTCATCTTATGTCTAATATATATATATATATATATATATTATGCGCTACTCGTCTACGACTCCATATCTCGCACGGCGATAATCGAGAGAGTGGCCACTCGCACGGTCGAGACTTATACGATGGTTCTCGTACGGTTCGATCTTACCGTTTTCTAAAATCGTGCGAGTTACGGCCGCAATTCGAAGATTTCATATACGAGTGCAGTTCGAGTTTAGGCCCCCAGGTGGTGCGCAATTCGAATGAAACGACCATCTTGCCTCCGATAGACCACGAATTTTCATCCTCCCTCAAACTCTGTAAGTTGTAAACAACTTTGAAATGCTGCACAGAAGCGCAACAGCTAATCAATGACGTTCACCCAAGATGCACAACAAATACGCTGCACACAACTTCATCTTACTGATCCTTTTCGTTTCCGGAGTAGGAGCGTAGTTGCCTCCCCATCGAGGTATTTCTACACCGCCTATCACAGTCAAACTTATACGAGTTACAGTTCTACCAGCAATATTTCTCTATACCAACATCTCCCTTTTATTGGTAACCCTGTCTGGGCGCGGCTTTTTACTATGGCAACGAGTGCCTTAACATTAAGCTTTAAATACGACGTTAAGACAGGAACTAGTTTTTCCTACATCGGTGCCAACTTTACTCGGAGCATATCAGCGAGTGCGTCCGGTAAGTTTTTTCCTAAGGAAAGTAAAAACATTCTGTACTGCGCACAGGTTGATAGAATTAAAACTGGCTTGTTTCGTTTAATACGAACATGAATAAATAATTTTATTTGTGGCTCCGTTATGATTCTCACAAAAATACGTCAAAAACTGCAACGACACATAATAAATCATACGAAAATAGAGATAGTAACCAAAAAACATAAAGCCTATTTGTTGACTGATACAGAAAGCTGAGTTTTCTTTCGCAAAATAATTCTTAGATTTATCACCTATTTTGTATTATTGCTACTTAATAAGAGCATTATTACAATTCTAAATGCCTGTGTAGCAACAACAACAACGCAAGAGTGATCTACGTATCATGGAATCGCGTGTAAAGATCCACGAATAATTTTTTTCGGGGTATTACCAGTTTTCCTCTCCACTACATTTCGTCGCTGCCCCATTGGTTGTTGCCACTGCATGTCATACTTCACGGTAAGCACCGCCCTATGCCAGTGTGCGACAAGAAGTCGACTATCACTTTAATGACTGCAAAGCCACCTACCGAGCTATCACCGACCAATTACTATCGCATGCAATAAATTTGATGTTTTTTTTTTATCGAATGTACGATTTTTAAATGCGTTCTGTTGCTTGTGATAAACTTGGCCAATCGAAACACGACCATGACTTTTTGTAGGATACAGTATATTAAATAAATTTTGTGCAATATAGTAAAAGTTAAAAACGAGTCTCTTCGGGCATATGCGTACTTTGAAGTGAGACGATTGGTTATGCGCCAATGCTGCCGAAGAAATTCCAGAAAATAAAGCGGGCATATTTTGTACATATTTTCCAACAAGTGGTTAAATCTAAAAGAATTAAATATTTCCCAATAAAGTCGACCTATTCCTGAGAAGTGCTTTTTCACATACACGCTCGCAGGAAGACGCCACATTTTTTATTAAATGAGTGAAGAGATTTGCGCGGCTGTTAACATCGAAATCTTCAGAGCCGATGAGTGTGAAGGGAGGTGAGCAAGGAGCAGAACCGGAATGAAAGAGCGGGGAAGCGGGAAATCCCCGAGCAAACCCACCGACCAGCGGCATCGTCCGACACGACTCCCACATGCGAAAATTCGAGGGGGGGGAGGGGGTGTACCTACCTTTGGGAATGAAACCAGGTTCGTCTTGGTGAGAGCCGAGTTGTTTAACCACTACACCAACGCGGCCCCAAATTTTATTAAAATTGATCCCCATCTGCTAAACCCAGTTCTGTTAATAATTAGACTACTTCTGTTCTTCTGTGTGTTAACTACCGGTTAAGGAAAGAATCAAAGAAAGAATCAAAGAAACAATAGCCGTATGTTATGTTTAGGCCTATGCAAGCCATCGACTGCCAGCCAATGAATCACTGTCTTTGTATCTATGTGATTAGAAACGAGTAAGCTTTTGATTCCGATCCACTGTTCTGTTAATCAGTTTCCTGGGCTCTTCCCAGTAAGCCAACTGGAAGTGCTCGAAATTAAAGTTTTTTTTTCAACCCCTTTCGTCCCTCCGGACGATTCGTGATTCGTTTAATGCATCGAGCCAATTCGTTTGATTCTCTCTCTCTCTCTCTCTCTCTCTCTCTCTCTCTCTCTCTCTCTCTCTCTCTCTCTCTCTCTCTCTCTCTCTCTCTCTCTCTCTCTCTCTCTCTCTCTCTCCCAGCAACAAATCCCCCCGCGAGTAGCGAAATTACCGTTCCACGATCACCCCAAAATATAAATACGACCCGTTCCCTCCCCCATGGCCGCTCATTTTTAAACCTGATCCGAAACTCGCCCCTCGGGCCGTACCCGCGCACGAGCGCGCCAATCTGATTAGGATTGCGAGCGATCCCGGTAATTTAGAACCGCGCCCACGTGTGCTGTCGCGAGGGTGCGAGATCCGAAAAAAAGGTGATGGGGGGGGGGAGGGGGGAGAGGGAGAGAGAGAGAGAGAGGAGAGAGAGAGAGAGAGAGAGAGAGAGAGAGAGAGAAGAGAGAGAGAGAGAGAGAGAGAGAGAGAGAGAGATAAGAAATTAATGTGCCGGCCAGGGTTTTTATTTGAACAGTGATACAATAAAAGTGAAAGAGGAGCGCTCAGGCATGTGTGCCGAAATGAATTGCCACTGGGTGTGTATGACACGGACTGAAAGATAGGGGTAGGATAACGGTTGCCCGAGGAGGGGGGGGGGGGGCGAAGTGGTAAATGGGAGTCGCACAGAAAACCAGTCAGACCGGACCACCGCACTCTCACGCACTCTCCCCGCGGTTGACATGACCCCGACTGATATCTCAAAACGCGTCCTTCGACCTGCCGCCCTCGTCCAATGGGATGCTGTAAATGGAGTGCCGAAAAAAAGTAATCCTCCCCCCCCCCCCCAGTGTATCTGTAGAACACTGACGCAACTTCATTCGCGTTGTGAACTCCTTAGACCGATAAAACAGCAGGGTCTTTAACTGCCACTGGCTCTAATCAAGAGCCTTATTTGTTCGTGACACGTGAAATGTCTTGTATTTGTAAACGGATTACGAAATAATCGTCAAGGATTGTTCATTTTTTGTGTCTGTACATTACATGAGACTGTAATCTGTGACGTATGTTTGTAGATATCTAGACCTATATGTACTGTGAGATTTACAGGTAAACATCTAAACAGATATGGATGAAATTTTGTATTTTTTTGTTTATTGTCGTGTATTATGCAATAATGATTATGGGTCAGAACTTAATTATATTGATGGAATAGAAATAAAAAGTAATTAAAAATAGCTTCACGTATAAGTGCGTAAAAGGGTTCGTGTAAAAATTCTCCACATATCATAAAAGCGAATTGTGGTTTACGATGGCCAGATATACTCGGGGCAGCGACATTATTTTATACCAATAAGGTTGTTCCCCCCCCCCCCTTCCCTTCCGATGTAAGATTGTTTTCCCAGTAAGGGTTTGACTCGTTAACCTGTAATTTTTCAAAAGTTACCAACACATGTGAACTGCGGGTAACAATGCACATAATGATCCCTTTTTAGCGATTAACGGTAACGACGACTGAAGAATTGCAATCATCCGTCACACTTAACTTATGCAATTTTTAGGAATAAAAGAAGATCGTTCCCTGCCGCCTTACAAAAATTGGAAGATTTCTTAGCACTGAAAATTAATTAGTATCAGACTATGACAAGTAATTTGGAAAAAAACTTAGACGACGCGGAGGGGGAATAACTACCGCGGAGGAAGTATTATAAGAGAAATGAAAATCAATGAAAAATAAAAAATGTGAACGGATCGTTGCTGGCGGGGACCAATACCGGGATGAAGTATTTACATATACTCAATAAGTGGTTTCTCTACAAGTAGAAATTGTAATAATTTCATTGCTTCAGGCTAAAATGGAATTTTTAAACCATCTAACACGTGTCTCTGATGAGGAAAAGAAACGTGACATACGATGCAAAGAATAACAATGATAGTAAAGAAATATTTGGAGCAAAGTTGGGAGATAATTTAATTCTTTCTGAAAAAAACATTACAGTTGAAAAATCTTCAGTTTTTCGTTAAATTTAAAATTTAAAACATGGAGGAAACCATTTCATACGAAGCGCTTAATTTACCAGAAAAGAAACTCCTACGCTGAGTTGCACTTCATTTCGCTATATGCTGAGATTAAAAACTTTCCCCGAGTTCAATTATCTGCACTTTAATCTTCACTACACAGTCCTCTCTTTACACTCGGGGCACTGTTATTTTGTTCACCAGGAACTGCCATTGCCAGAAACCAATTATCCGCTTGATGGAGTAGTCCGTGATTCGTTTCTCGTTTCTTCTGAAGATTTATTGTGGGCTCAGAGGCCTTCAGGGAATGTTAAAACCTTTAGGTACTAAACATTTCCGCCACGTTGCAATTTGATATTTTTGCACTTGCAGTTGTGCAAACATCACTCCGCTCTCAGAACCAATGTAAATCTTCGGAGGTTCCGACAAGTACTGGCAATACCCAGTATTTTTTGGCATATGCCATTCACAGTCAAGTGAGCACTTTTTAACAACCTGCGAAATATTTTCTTTCGTCCAATTTCTAACTTTCCGCCAATGTATACTAATGTTATAAAGATGTGATGTGAGTGTTTGGTTATATGTAACGACTAATATCGGGAACCACATGGCCGGTTCTTATAATAATTTCACTGTTCGAAAGCTATATTCTTCCAGATGTACATGGGCTATGTTAAGGATATATATATATATAATTAGGAAATATCAAATTTTGTACACCAAGTCGGAAAAGATGAGCTACTTGGCTGCTTTCTAAGCACGCTCTAAAAAAAAACAATTAAAGATAAATTAGAAAAATGTTAGAAGAAATTTGATATCTTACTTACTTACTGCAGTGGCATTACGGAACGTAGCCGATCCATTGCCTCACCAACTAGCCTTCTCAAAGAGCTCCGTCTCTCCACTCATCCTTTGGAATACCTGAGTTTCTAATGTTTTCCTTGATTCCATCAAGCCATCTGAGTCTAGGTCTTCCGCGTGGTCTCTTTTCTTCGAAGCATCTTTCTACCACATATTTTACAAGATCTCCATCCCTTATCATTACCCTTTGTCCTCTTATTACAGCTACTATATCAGGCAGCTGGTAACAATTTCTTAGTTCTCTATTTTTTCTTCTTCTCCACTCATCTCCCTCTTTAACTGGACCAAAAATTTGCCTGAGAATCCCATTTTCAAATGTCGTTAGCTTATTTTCCATTTTTTTGGTTAAAGTCCATAGTTCGGCACCATGCAGCACTACTGGTTGTATTATAGTCTTGTATATCCTAAGTTTTGATGTTCTTGACAATAATTTTGACTAACCTTTTCCCCGTCGAAAAATTGCAACTATTTTCTGCCTGTATCCTTGGGTATTACTTGGGTATCTTAATATAAAAAAAATCCGCAAGTAGTCGCAGATAGTCGCAGGTAGTCGCAAGTTGTCACAAGTTGTCGCAGGTAGTCGCAAATAAAAGGTCCATGGGTGTGCAGACTAAAGCCCTCATCCCTCTACCAAGGGGAGAAAAAAAAGGGGGGGCGGCGCTGCGTGCCCTCAGAGAACTTTTGTTTTTGATTAATGGTATGATTATCTTGGGATCACCGATGCATAAAAATATTACTGAACCATTCAACATTTCAATACAGACACATTCTTTACATTTCAATACAGGATATTGGGTAGACATATTCGAAACTACCTTAACATCGCCGCTTACGGAACTTGTTTGAAGTACTGCATTTGTCGTGAACATTTGCTTGCATTGTAAAACGATGAAATTTCTCGAAAAAAAAAAAAATCACATAATTACTAATGGGTCAAGTGTGTTTGCCATACGAAGCAGTAACAAGTTACAGTTTCTGCCATATTAGGGAACGACTCACGCGAGATAGTGATTTTACAAACTTTCGACGGGATGGTGTTTTTGGTGCCGGGACATAAAAAAATTTACTACGGGTCACTTAGGTAATGGTTTGCTACAAGAGTCCAATCTACCACGCGGCAAATATCGATACCACTCCGGCTGGTCGCCGCAAATATTCCCCGAGCGATCGGTAGAAACTTGGGGGGGGGGGGGGCACCAGTCGCAGCCCCACGTTACACGGCGGAGGGTGGGAGGAAGGGGGTGCAGTGGGGTGTGGTGTAAGCAGTTCATCGACCCACGCGTACTCGCCGACCTTGACCTCGTGACACACTGCGCCAACCCGCTGGCGGATAAAATTTTCACCACCACCGCCCTCATATTCCTGCAGCGGGCTGATGGAACACCCACAAGAACAAGTAGAGAAGGGGGGGGGGGTGGGGTGGGAGGTGCCGCGGAGGTGAATAATTGATCGCGAAACCAACCAAAGTAACGGGGGAGGAGCAAACTGCAGAAGCGAGGTCCTCTTTCGACCGCGACGTGGATATATCCCTAGAGGCGTTTCGCTGGCACGGGGTAGAAAAAAATAGCGAACTTGCGTCATTGGTTTGTCTGCATAAGCTAGGAAAAAAAAAACTGATGCCACGCGATTACCCGGGACGTCCAACATGTCTGTATCCGAGATCCGACGTCAACGATGTGGCGGTGTTTACGACGTTCAAATAGCGGCAGAAACGCATATAAAAGGATTCAGAATTCCTATGTGCTCTTTAGAGTTAATTGAGCGGTTTCGTAATCAACATTTCTGAAAAATTTCACTGCCCCGCCTAAAGGCTTAAAGGCTGTTCACACTAAAGTCAGCACTTTTGAAATGAACCTTTGAAAATAACATTGCCCCTGTCTGCATATATTTTAACGGGCGCGCTGAATGGCATTCGCTCAGTAAAGTTGTTAACCACGGAAGGAAAGTAGTTCCATATCTCAACTTCGGATAAAAAGTGTTAGGTAACTATTTGTGATGACTTAAATTATTTCTTTCCCTTTCTGGTTTTTTAATGCATCGATGTGTAAAAATTAACAAATTTGTAAAATATTTACTTTCCTAATACTTTCACAGCTTTATTTTATCGACGTTTGAATAAAGTGACAAGTCCTATGGCAATGTAAATTTTACATAAGGCGGAAGAATACACATCGTGCATACAAGCAGATCGTAAGCAGTGCTCTCAAAAGTGCTTATTTTACCGTGAAAAGCATTTATATGTTTTACATTGAATTTAATGTGTTGAGTAAATATTTGTGATTAATGAAATTACTTATTCTACTTTCGTTTTTTTAATGCGTGCAAGTGAAAGAATGAGCAAAATTGCAATATATTTTCTTTTCTAATAATTCCACGTTTACACCCGACCGACGCACGAATAAAGTGATCAGCCCATGGCACTGTTAATTTCACGTATGACGGAAAATACAGTGTACATACAAATAGATTTAAAGCACGGCTTTCAAGAGCTCAGATTACCGTAAATTATGTTATGCTACTATGCAAATTGCCTAGGGCGTATTCAAGTTTGTGAGAGATGGAGGTCTAAACGAAATACAGCCGCCTATCCCCACTGTTAACACTTCTTATTCGCATCAGCGAGTACAATTTTTATGCCGATATCAGATATATTTTTTAAGTCCATACTACCTAGGGCGGGTCACTAAATCCTCACATAAGCGACCAAAATTGCCCACTGCCATACATTTACACAGTTCTAAATGTACACCACTCACGCACCAAGTATCGCTTTCTCGCAGTCCGGCGAGCCAGTCTCAGACCGTGTCTCAATTTAAAGAATTCTCTCTCTCTCTCTCTCTCTCTCTCTCTCTCTCTCTCTCTCTCTCTCTCTCTCTCTCTCTCTCTGAGAGAGAGAGAGAGCACTCTTTCGCACAACCTGGCAATAGCACTACTTCGCGCTCTCTCGTGCTCTCGATCTGGGAATTGAGACAACCACTCTCTCGTTTCTCTACGTCAGGCAAGCAGCTGATGCCAAAAGCCGGGAAATCATGCCAAGCTAAAATCGGAGTCATAGCTATTGTAAGTAATTTATGTGTGTTCAAAATAATTCTCAAATAATTATAGCACTACCACAATATTCACTACCGCATAAAATACTATTATTTTTGTTTTATATTTTACTGTTATGTTGGAACAAAGTAACGGCAAAACGAGACCTAGTTAGAAATTCATATGCATATTTTTATAAATGCAGATTGCGTATAACATTTCGCTGTTTAAAACAGTTGGAATTATTCACTTACAGTTAAAATGCAAAGTGGTTTTGGCCTAAAAAACTGATATAACCTTATTCAAACCCGGAAATAATGTAAACCAGTATAGCGCCTGCGACAGAGCGCCAGCGAGTATACAACTTCTTGCTCTCTCTGTGTTCTCGCTCTTTCGCGCTCTCTCCGACGAACCGAGACGACCAGAGAGCGTCCACGCTGACGTCGTAATGACGTCTTCGCGAGAGCGAGAGCACGAGAGAGCGCTCTCCCAGTGGTACCACCCTGCACTCGCTGGTCTCTCCGCCCTGCCGCCGCCCGTCGTACAGATGATCGCTACAGCCCCGAGTATTTCGCGAACTAATTCCGTGGCGCGGTAGACTTCAAACACTTGATCTTTTCTCCTTCAATTTTGATCGGATGGCAGTTGATTTAGACACGCCACTTTTTAACTGTGAGCCAGTAGTGAGCAGGAAGCAATAAGTTACTGTGAGTTGGCGTTGAAGAGTTCTGTACACAAAGGCCTCACTTGATCGCGGCAACCAATTAGCAAACGAAAGTGTCTCGAGTGCAATAGACAGAGAGAGTGATTTTTCGCGAAGAAAAAAAAATGAGTACACGGTAGACTTAATTACTATAAGCACCCACAACAACTCGTCTATTGCCATTGGCTGCTGTCGGAACCCGGCAACATCAGCACGGCTCCTACTAGATTCGTGTGCCAATCAAGGTACGTAAACGACCCTTCAGTTTTTTGAAATGTAACTTGTTTTGAAATCTTTTCGCCAAATTTCACTACCCATAGTAACAGAGGACTTTGAAGTCTAGCCTGCTACCAAGTCAATCCGCGAAATTCTCGGGGCTCTAATGATCGTACGCACCCGGAACTGCTACCGGCATGGAGGCACGCCACGGCTTAACACCTCAGATGACCAGGCCCAGAGCATTCCTCGCGTCTCGAGGCAGGCGACGAACAGAACATCCGCGCAGTCACTCGCAAGTCCAGAGGCAGGAGAATTACGTCATTATCACGGCCCGTGTGGTGGCCCCACACTCTTAATTCGAATCAGTGGGAAACTACTGATTCGGAGTGAAATTCAACTAATATGATGACTGAAAATTGCTCCATTTAGAATCAATGGAAAATATTGCTTTTATTGAATGTAAGCAAATAATTACACGAAGTGAACACATTTACGACAGTTTACTATTTATATTGTGCAATTTACCATAATGTAAAAAAGTAAAAAAAAAAAAAAAAATTGCAGGTGGCCGGGATATAACTTGCGCACTCTTCTCTCTAAGCCGTTACCTTGCCATCTAAGCTATCACGTTAAGATGAGATAAGAGGAAAATATATGTCTAATAATAGTGCTGCGAAATCGTATATTTTGAAATTGTTTGCTCGTATTTTTCGTTTTTGGTTTGATTGGTACCGTTAGGATTGTTAAAACGAATAGTGCACATGAGTGCACCCTCTTCGCCGCATTAAATGCAGTCTAAACCATCAACCAGTGCTGTAACAATTACATGGAAACGAAATCAAAGACGTAAAGACGAAATGAAAGATGTAAAAACGGAATGAAAGGCTGTGTGTTCATATTGCCTCGTAAAACGGCGTTTTGAAAGACGGAACGCATTTTAGAAAGTATTCTGTATTGGATTTATTCGTTTATTCATTGTTATGGTACTTCGCGCTGTTTACCGGCCATTTTTAAACGACGTTCGAAGGCCATTTTTACACGCAGTTTCACTGACACATCGGTCAAAAATAATTAGAGACGGAGCAAGTTGCTCAGATGTTTCACTGGTCCATCAGTCAAAAAATAAACCACCGAGAAAACAGAGGAAAAAATGACTGACGAATCAGTGGGAAATGTCGCAGAATCAATCAGTGGAGGAAATATGGCATTTTTTCACAGGTTCGTCAGTTAAATTTACTGAAGTGACTGTTGTATCAGTCAGATACGTTTGACTGATTGAAACAGTGAAAGTCTCGCTGATTTAGATTTAGAATGTGCTTCCTCTCCTCCGGGCACCGGTAATTGCTATGTCCGGTAAGTTTGAGTCTTGGGAATTTTGAATTTGAACGACACACCGAGCAGCGTCTCTAGTTTTCAGTTAACGGAAGTGCACTACAGGATGTTTGTTTGTTTCTGGTACCCAAGATAAAAAAAAGAAAGTTACAAATACTTCCTATCCGAAAATTATTTACATAGTAATTTTCTTTACTTTCAGAGGTAATGCAAAACTTGCATTTAAAAAATAGTTTTACGAAGTTATAATTTTTTTTTTTTTTTTTTTTTTTTTTTTTTTTTTTTTTTTTTTTTACAAAATCTGATTTAAATATAATTTCAATCACGAAAAAAATGAGTAAAAAGAACCATATGACATACACTTTTGCTTCATCGTTCGATTTCCCTTCATTGTTATTGGTTTGAATTCACATAGTTCGGATTAGAAAAGGCTCGAAATAAAACTTAAAAAAATAGCAGAAATAATTTGCAGAGATATTGGGGGATTCAGCGTATTCCTCCAGCTCGGGAAATTTCGGCCGTAAACGCTCTGGATTATGTGGTCGATTTATTTATCTAAATAGTGGTCTCGTAGTGGTTTTGGACACGGCTCATGTCATGCTGGATGCGAATGACATAACATTTTTAATAATGTATTCCATTTAATTTAATTAAAATTTTACCAAACTTTTAAATTCATTTTTTGTACATTAGGCCCGCACGTGGGGGGGGGGGGAGGGAGAAGGTACGGAGTCTAACGATATAAATGTCGACTGGTGGTGAGTTACACGGGAAAGGGAACGCTAACAATGTGGCTGGCGTAAAAAAAAAAAAAACTTCTAAAAGCAAAGAGCGACGAGTTGCAACTGTGGGAGAAAGTGGAAAAATAGAGAACCTTTAAAAACCAGCCAGCAATGACTAACACAGGGCGCGTGTCCAAGTGAGAGGTCCAAAAGTTCCGAACCCCTCCCAACGCCAAAAGTACTCATCAGTATATTGCAATGAAAAGCAACAATTGCAAATAAAACTTGTAATAAATCAACCTTTTGAATGAACACCTCTTGTATTGCTCAAGGTCGAGAATTTGTATCTGAGGTAGTCACCCTTACATCATATCCCTAAACTTCTTCAAATTTCCTTCTAGTCTTTGTTATTATTGTAAATTAAACTGTTCAAAAGGAATTCTTGTTTTTGAAATGCATGCCCTTGTGTAATGTACAAATGAGTAAACTTAAATAACTTAGCAATGGCCACAGAGGTAGTATATTGAAGATTTCACGTGTGTGGAAAAACGTCACGTTAATTTTTATGCTGTGTCACTGATAGTGTACTATTTTTAAATATTTTTGAAACCTCATTTCAGTATTTCACTCAGTAAAAAACGACTGCGAGTAAAATTTAATGGTATTATCTTTGAAATCCAATTAATGCGATTGTTAATGCTTTTATTATCTGTTTGGGCATCTTTTTATTTATTTAATAATGCCTATTTGCCCGGTGTTATGATACAACGCTTCATTATAAATATTTTATTTTTTTATTTATTGAAGAGTACATAATGTGTTACTAACGTATTTCAGTTCATTTAATCATTGTTTGTTAATATTTTACCATTTATGCATTTTTCTCGTAACTTTGATTTAAATTCATTTCTGATCTCTACTTTGAAAGCTACGTTTTTAATCCCGTCTCGCCAGCAGAACATGGAGGTAATAGATGATGTAGTGGCAACAGCCTATCTTCTCCACATTTATCAAATGAAGCCGGTATCTTGTCTGACTTCCTTCAACTGCGCATGCGCAGACCGATTGTTTACGTCAGCCGCCATATTAAGGGTGGCAAAAGTTACATAGTAAGCAATGTAGAAATAACCCGCCTTTTTGCAACTACTAACCCTGTCCTTTTCTTTCATTATCGGTTTCACTTCCGTGTCTCGGCTTCCACTCCATAGACTAATACCTCCATGCTGCATACCCGTGTTTCGTGAGAGATTGTTTCTCTACCAACCGGATGTGCAATGTTGCGCTGGAAATTCTTTTAGTCGCCGTCTGAGGCTAGCCACTTCCACTCACTTCCCTGAAGCTGCAATTCTGGCAAATTTCCACGGCGTATCCCTTCCCCACAGAGCGTGATTTCCCATTAAAAAATGCTCCTTTGTCAACGTGTTATGTTCCCCCACCTCTGTGCACTTCAGCGCATCTAGTCTCTTCTGGACAGCCTGCGACATCTATAGGCTACATTCTAACTATTTGTTTTGCTCTTTTGTTTGACGTTACTACGTGCTTTGCAGCTTTGTTTTCTGGCACTATGTTCCCATGTGTGTTCTTTGGGACTTAGGACCTACGCGAACCGGCAGTCATGCCATAATGTAATACTTTAGTGCTATTAATACCGTAGATAGGTTGTGCATTTGGATTTATTTCGGAATTTTGGTTATGTTGACTACATGACTATCCGTTTTTTTCCCCCCATCGTTGGTGAGTAAAGATTTCAAATAACTATTTTCTCCCCCTTTTTTTTAATTTCTAAATAATTTAACTTAATTTCGTACCCTCTGTTGCAGAGAGGGTTTTGTACCCTCTGCCGTAGAGAAGGTTCCTTCAAGTAATCCTGGTTACTAGGAATTCCTGCCTTAACCTCACAACTAGTAGTCACGACGGGAGGCCATAGCTGTTGGGCTTGTCGTCTCCTCTCAGAGCTAGTCCTTGTCTCCGAAGGCAGATTTGCTTTCGTGCAAGTGTTCGCTGGACTCAAGCTAAGCGAATAAAATATTTTTTTAATAAACTATCTTCACGCACACGTGACTGAACGATTTTCGACTGTTTTCGTAACGTTTATTAAATTTGTTGTTAATAATCGTTTTGAATTTTATATGAATTAGCAGCTCTAGATGTTGGAGATACATACCAGGGGCCATAAGCTTTGTTTTAGGTGACAACAACTTGAAGTTACAATAAATTAATGCTTCCGGACTATTTGTTGTATATCTAGTATTGTGGACATCTAAAAGAAAATCTTTCTAATCCAAAGCAGTATGATTTGCGTTTAAAGAGCAGTTAATAATGTTACATTTCTGAGAAGCTTCACTATAATTTTTGTTTAAAAAGAAAGACTTCGCAAGCACTTGTATTACTGGTGCATTACAGTTTTACTGGATTTGTCTATTTGTTGGTAGACTTTCTTTTTGTCCATCATTTGTTAAAGAACTATCATTCAATTTTTATACTTTTTGTAAACTTGATCAAAAAATAAATAAACACAAACAAAATGTTTCGTAATGCACAACCACAAGTCCAGCGTTATTATTTGATGTTATTTAATTTTCCTCTGGGCCTATTTTGGTTGCACTAGAATTTTTCGTGTTTACCTTTTCTCTCACTTTTTCTTGTGCACGTGTACGACATCCAGCATTATTATTTACTAGCGCTTCCTGTTTATATTTTTATGTTATGGTTGGTTGCATGGTCTTTGGTTTTATTTTTTGAGCCACTAGATCGTTTGTAACATTTGTGACATTTGTAACACATGTTAATTAATATTTATTTATTGTATTTCGTCGTGCATGGGCACACATGGTATGAAGAAAATATGTCACCTACAGGTGTAACTAGAATTTTAGTCGGACCGGTTCAAACATTAATTCATCGCCGTGAAGACAAAGTTGTGTATCTCACTGTTCATTTTTGAGTAGAGGCTTTATAATTATAGCTCAAATATACAGAATGAATAACCTGAAACGTCAACAGCAAATATTTCGTAAATGAAAGGTGATGTTGACGTACTGATTTCACAGAACTTAAGTTTAGGTAAGAGCTCATAATTGCAGCCCAGACACGGATTTTTATAAGTATTAGAATGTGTATGTCCTGAAAAAGTTACATATTATAGGCTGTTCACGGTAAAATGAGCACTTTGAAAGCCCTACTTAAAATCTATTTGCATGCACATTTAATAATGCCATAGGCTTCATCACTTTATTTATGCGTCAGTCAAGCGATACTGTGAAATTATTACGAGCGTAACTATTTTGCAAATTTGCTCATCGTTACACTTCCATGCATAAAAAAAAAAAAAAAAAAGTTAAAGAAATAATCTAAGTTACTACAAACGGTCACGTGGCACTTTTTATTCGACGTTATTATACGGAACTACTTCCCATTCTTCGTTACCAATTTTACTGGGCGCATACCACTCAGTGCGCCCGTTAAAATATATACGGGCAGGGGGCAGTGACATTTTTCTAAGGTTGAATTCAAAAGTGCTCACTTTACCGTGAACAGCCTATACTAATGATCACTTCCGTTCTCCCTAATATTTTCAACTTGAGATAGTTCATCGTAATTTTCAGAAGCTGCTGATTTATGGTTTTCACACAATTCCAGCATTCCAGATTGTTCTGTACATACAAATACAGGGGTTTTTAATACTGTTTAAACTATGTTCTCTTCAATTTCTAATTGTTCGTGATGTTTGTTCACGTTCTTCCTTCCGGTTTATAAATGCTACTTTGGGTTTAGCATATGCTGTTAAATGTAGGCGTACGTTATCATTACAATACTTCAAATCATATAACTAACATTCTCGGCTGTTCAGTGCCCTCAACATTTCGGAAATGATATAAATTTGTTGGTTTCAAACACTTTTTTACCTTAAGTATTAAGATTTTTTTTTTTTTTGCCTTCTACGACTTCAGTGTCACTTGATAAAACATTATTTAAAGTCTGATAATTCCGTTTCCCTAGCACTTCCACTGCAGCATAAGAACTGATAATACATTAATTATCACTATTAAATATCGAGCGAACAAAAAACAAATACGACAAACACAAGTTATATATATCACTGTAGAAGCTACACACCAAAATTGAAATAATAACCGACGTTAATAACAAAGGTGTATCTAATAAATATCAATTAATCATAACCATATATAGACAAAATGGCGTACCTCGATTTGAGCTAGTTGCTATTTCATAGCGATGACAAATTGGCGTATCTTGAGGTATAGTCAGCGTGTCATAATATTTTTCTTATTATTCTGAGGAGCGAAGACGTCTCAGATTGCTATACCTTGCAAGCTAATGATGGTAGAGATAAGCTAATTTGTCACATCATAGGCATCGTTGCCAGGATCACAGTGGCAGTAATTTCTACACTTAAGCATGTCGAAGAGTTTCCCCCGTTGAGATTTCGACGGCATTCTCTTCGCGACTCATCTATTGTGTTTAATATCCTGGCTGTCAAAGAAGACGGTCTTTCAGGCTGACATGGTTCCACAAATTTCTTTTCCTTGCGCTGATCGTGTTCGTCACAATTCCTCAGCACTGGAATCTAAATAACTTATTGATGGGATGCATAGAAAATGCAACTCCGTAAAAAAAAAAAAAATTCTAACTCTTTGGGAACATCGAGAAAGCTACAGCTCGAATGATAATGTGCCCTGAAATAAACTTTTGATTAATGACGCAAATTTCGGCATTCCTCGGTTCTCCCGCGTTATTGAACAATTACAATGGCGCCAAACCAAGCCGTGATAAAGTTTCAGGATAGCGAAACTATTTATGACTCGTTCGATCACACAATTATAAAGTTCAGGCGTTACATCAGCATACACTGTAAAAAAAAACTTTAAGCGATATTCCCTTACATGCAATGGAAGCAAATTACGCTTACAGTAAACGAAAATTACAGTAGAAATGTCAGACAAATTTACACGGTCTATGAAAGATTTTTCCCTGAAGGCAGCGGAAATTAAGATTCTATCAGCAGTAAGAGAAAATTCGTATGCGGTATGGAGTAATTGTACTATCAAACAACGTGTGGAATCGATTTCACTGAACGTATATTATTTAAAATGCTAACTTCCTTCCCAACTTTCTATTCGAAATTTGACTGATAGTTTTGAAGTAAGGTGGTACCAAACCAACGTTGCTTGGGTTTCTAGGCGAATGCGTTAACCGATACACCATGTCGGCTTCATATGCATTGAGAGTTTGTGAATATTCTATTGCGTATTCTTTAGTAAACAGAGCAATTTTTTAATGTGCATGAAGAATATATTCAGAACTCTGAAGAATATATTCAGAACGAATAAATAGCATTGATACAACTAGCCTACAAATGTTAGATTTTTGAGGTCTAGAGAATTTTATAACAGAATAGCTACCAATAACTATCAGGGAGAGAGCGCCTAAATTTTGAATTTTATGTGTTAAAAAGTGTTTAAAAATAAATCAACTTTTGAAAAGTTTACTAAGCTACGACCGTTTTCTAGAATTAGTAATAAGATTCGGTTTAAATGAATACCAAATTTGGGCCATCTACATAATTATTTGATTTACTAGCGTGTCGCTATAAATACTTTTCGATGATTTGTATTTACTCCGTTCACCGAATCACGTTTATTAGGTATAAAATACATTTGTAAAAAAAAAATACCAACATATGGAGTTATAAACTCGCTAATTCAAAAAACTGATCATTTACACCTTCGTAGGCCAAAACACTGTCGGTATTCTACCATGCACCATTTGTTTTATGCTCACTTTCTGTGTTCATTTCCACGTTCTTTCATGGACCAACGCTCCGTTATGGAATAGAACTTACACTTTTAACTGTTTTCTAAGAGTATTTTGTACCTTTTCTTTAATAAATAATTACATTTTAATTTTTTTGCCTACTATAACAAACATAAATCCTACAGTGTTTCCAACATGGCGTCTTGTTTTCTTTATAACCTATCGATGTCATGCTCAAGAGATGCGCATTAAGGTTCTTCGATGTCATATGGAAATTTTTCCGCACACGTACATGGTATTGTAGTGTCACATAAGTGAATTTTACGGCACATTTTTGTAACTGCAACTCATGAGTAAAGAAAATTGTTTTCTCTTTAAAATAAACGGAATATTACGTCACTAGTATTACGCAAATTTCTTAATATGTTTACAGTGTAGTACGTGTGCCCGAAATACGCATGTGCCAGCCCAGCAATCACTCGAGTCTCGTAACCAGCCAGTGATATACACTGTTAAATAGTTTGGTAAATTAAGGTATACGCTGTTCACGGTAAAATGAGCACGTTTGAAAGCCCTGATTAAGATATACTTGTATACACGTTGCATATTCTTCCACCTTATGTAAAATTAACATTGCCGTGGGCCTCATGACTATATTCATGCGTCGGTCAAGTGAAACTGTGACATTGTTAAAAAGGTAAACACTTTACAAAGCTGCTCATTTTTACACGTCGATGCATTTAAAAAAAAAAAACGAAAGAAATAATTGTTAAGTTATCGCAAATGGTTACCTAACACTTTTTATTCGGTGTTAAGATATGGAACTACTTTATATCCATCGTTACCAACTTTACTGGGCGAATGTCACTCAGTGCGCCCATTAGAATATATGCATGTAGGGGCCCACTACATCTACTTATAAAAACGGCACCTTTTCGTGAAGCGTGATGCTTCGGGGACCAGGGAAGTGTTATTCGCATTTGTGAACCGAAAATGATAGTTTCGGCAGCAATTTAAACATTTCTACTACATAACCTAACCGGTCATACATAAAACGTTAGCCAAACAGCCTGTAACAGCTGGCAGTACTTCAAATACGCTACCTACCAAAAAGTAACTGGGCACCCGTGAAGATAGGTAATTCAGTACGTCAGTTGACTTGTGTTTCACGGCCTTCGGCGTAGGACCGCTGGTGTTTGTCCGTGGTAGCATGAACACAGAGGCCTATTGTAACATTCTGGATAATGAAATGCTCCTAATCTTGTGGCGTTTATAGGGAGTGGACCCGTGTTACTTCCAGGATGACAATTCCAGGTGCCATGTTTCAAGGGCTACTGTGCAGTGGTACGCCGACAACAATGTTCGCCAGTTGGACTGGTCTCGTTTCAAGTGTTCACAAAGTAATATAAATAAATAAAAAATGGAGCGTCGATACAGTACAAAGGGAAGTGGGAAGTGGAGCGCTCAGCCAAAGAAAACGAAGCTGAAACATTTGAATTTTTTCGTCTATTCTAATTTTCAATCCCCGGACGCATTCTTTACCCCTTAGGAAACTGATGTTTACGATTAGTTTATTTCATTAACAGAATGAAAGTACTTTAATTCTTATGTATAGTTTCTAAAGAATATAAGTTGTATTGCTATACACATAAATGTGTTTCGGCTATGTTTGCTCAGTTCGTGGTAACATCTTTTAAACTTCTGGGAAAAGGTGTGTATTTTTTCAACATAATATTAGCTGAAATATTGAAATTTAGTCTTTCACAGTAACCTAAATTAACACCTGCGAACGACACTCACACGTCAGTGGCCAGACCGAGATTCGAACTAGAAACCTTGTGGTCTGAAGGCTCCTGGCAACGAATGTGGTATCCATCCGCTAAGATGTTCATTATTTCCTCATTGTTCTAAAATATATTTGAACACTTCTTGTACGCACATGCTGTCTGATAGAGTTTCGACAAGAATTTTGATCTGACTCTTATGCAGGATTTCACAAATAATGAAAAATATTTCGCTTTTTATTAATTTAGACATTTATTTTAAAATCCAAAAATAGACTGAAATCACTGCGAACAGAGTATATATCGTCTCGCGAAAATGGTCTCTTATTGCTTTTAAAAAGCTACAGAAAGTAACTTGCTATGCAGGAGTGTTGTTTACAAACGTACAGGTCATCTCATGTAATGTTTCCAGTATTTGAGAGCAACTGTTGCCAATGTATTTAAAGCACATCAGAATGGCATCTCTCTTGATATAAGGAAACGTCAGCTAATTGCCAAGTGAAGTAATTGTAGCATTTTTGAATAAAACTTGCCTGCTATCAGCGGTGGGAAAAATACGCATAGTGTAAATAAAAAAGAGCTAATTATTTTGGAATAAACGTAATATTATATTACGTTACAGTGCGCAGTATTATCTTTTGCAGTGTCGTATTAGTTTCGAATTCGCTCATGTACATATTGGAATTTATCACAAATTCAACTGTTTATCTCTATGTGAAAACGAATGTTCAGACCTGTTGCTCGTGAGCGTTTATTTTTCGTGTTCGTGTGTCCAATTTAGCGTGTTCCGCGTCAGATTTTAAAATATTTAAAAATTTTCAGAAATTTGGTTACAATGCCGTTACTGAAAACCCTATGTTTGATATTATTATAGTGTATATAACTTCAGCTGCAACAAATTAAAATACTCGAAGGTTGTTTTCGCCCATTATAAGCACATCTCCGTCGCTGGTATAACGTTTCGATTATTTCCCGGTTTTTACAGGATAATCTCACGTGAATTATTTTTTTCAGCAAGTATTGTAATATCATATTGGGGTGCAATTTTACTGAGTTTAGCAGCGTAACAATTGTGCAAAATCACTTGATAGTTTTTCACTCACAAGATTTGAATGACTGTACTGAACATGACATAACTTTAATCTCGTTTTATTTTCTGATTTAGTTAAAAAATATATTTTACCCATATTTATAAATGCATACTTCAGCATTCTAGATTAAGCAAGACTATTGTATGGTCCCACATTCTTGCTCGTACCAAACAAAACACTGGACAGAAATGCATGACACTATCACTGAGTGTCAATTACATTTATGAAATGTGCCACGTATATTATTAAGAAATTACATGGATGTTTGCTGAAAGCAAGAAACTTATGGGTAGGTTATTTGTGTTAACTATAGGCCACTGGACTGACAAAATAAATACATATCGCATGTACAAAAGTCGAAGGACTGAAGCAAAACATCGCCGGTATCAAAACACACTCAATCACAACTTCTTGAACTTGTTTTGTGTATGTAAGTCTTATAATAGTCAAGATAAGGCTTTGTAATGTGTAACTGCAATGCACTGAGTTGTTATACATAAGTCATCCGGGAACGAAACAGTGCACTAAAACAGATTTTTTTAAAAAAATCCTTTTATAGCGTCAGTTTCATAGAGTAACTTTTATAATGTTTATGTCTGGGTAGTTTGGCATCATTGAATTCAAAAGTTATTTTTAGGTCTATGGTTAAAGATACACACAAGTAGTAAACACAAACACCCCTTCTTAAATTTAAAATAGGCTTACTGTAAATTATTCTTGTTCGTGTATTTTGAGATTCCAGTGGAAAGCACATAGTGGCGGAAGGTTACGTATTCAGTCTGTTTACAGAGTGCTATTTTGATAAGATCTGTCATAACTGGAAACTCTAAGTTGAGACGGATTACATCACTGCATTTGCTAGTTATTTTTTAATAATCCTCTATGGCATAATCTGAGTAGAGAAAATATTTTACCCTCTATCAATTTATGATCATTGGAGAATGACTGGCTCTTACTTCCTATATAAATAATTCCCAATAAATTCTACGATTATAGACCACCTCGCCGACCTCCCGTGCCGCAGTCGGTTGGTGCGCCGCCAGTCAGTGGTGCGCGAGGTTCTGGGTTCGAATCCCAGGTATGGAATGGGTGTTAGTCTAAGTTAGGGCATCAGTTACTTTGTAAGTCGTCCCGTGATAAGCCTTAAGGCATAACACTGGGGGACGTTAATAAGCCCAATCCAATAGACATCATCTTGTTTAATTTATCGTTAATTTTAACGCATGTCTCGAAGTGTAGAATTCAAGTAGGTACATCAATAAAATTTTACTGGTTTACTGGTTACATTTTTGTAGTTGCAATAAGTCTTGTTTGTCGTTTCTGATTGTTTCCTATTGGATAAAATCAAGTTGAGTCGTAGCGAGACGTCCATTTTAAAATAATTTTATTCTGATAGCGCATCAACATGTTCCGTATGCTACAGTACATATATGTGAGTAGAATGCCTAATCTGTCATGTCTTAGCATCAAATATACTGTAATAACAGAATTAATCACATAGGCTTATGTCCTAAATGTTATGCTATGTAAATTAAAAATACAATAGCAAAAATTCGTTTGTTGTTTCAGTATTGTTAATATGATTTAAAAAAATGTAAGGAGTGAACTGAATTAGAGATTTTACCTGTGTATATAAAGAAACAGTCTGCCGAAACTAAGTATACAGTATAGTTAAATTATTAAAAAGTGATTTCATATCAAGAAAAAATTTTGTTGAGAAAACTTTGCCATTTTTTCAGTAAATAAATCCATTATTTGCATCACTGTTTTATATAGCACAAAATATCGATACCGTGATTGTTGTTTCTGTACGGGAATATTATAATAAAATTATAAATAACTTTTCTGCTACAAAAAATTATGATCAGTTACAAATGGCCAAAAATCAAGTTTTTCATCACTGAGAAGAAAATCCCTTTAATTAATATGCCTATATTATCTTCATTTTATCTAAGATCCCTCTGTACAACTCCCAAACGCCCCACCAATACAGAAAATTTAAAACGCTATTCAAATACAAATAAGTCATCAAAAGGTTTTTCGATTAAACTCATTTTGCATTACATTTTCCATAGTAAATTAGTTTCTGAACAAATATCAAAGAATTTGAAAACCTTTTCACACTATTCCCGCTAACTCGTAACTTGAGACTGCAAACATCAAAAGTGTGGCATAAAGCGGGATCCAAGCACTTCTCTTTAGCATCCACAAGTTTGCAGCGATAACATAACTTCACTCCCATACACTTCGCTGGCGCTACACTAGTCCTCAACAGCCGGCGTGCAAAATGGGCATAACAAACACGATGTACCGCGTATATTTCGGGTGAGAGAATCACGTATCTCGGGTCCACTTCCTCCGACTCTAAGTCAGTTCAGCAAGTAGCAAGGAGTTGGATCTTCGTTTCCTTGGAGGTTTCTTACCGACGTGTAGTACTCTAGGGCGTGTCTACTGAAACATAAAATGTAAAATGACTGAAATGTAAGCAAGTTCGAGGTATAGCTGTCCTCGAATGAATTCGCAAATTTCCCAGCTCCATACAAACAAGTTGTTCCACTGGCTGGTATTCCAGGTATTTCTATTTTACCTACAATTGAATCTGTGTCATGCACTAACCATCAGAACGTACATCGATACCAGTCGCTCGACTTACCCTTGCAGTTGAGTACCGATCCCCGAAGCAAGCGAACGTAATATTGGAAAGCACGAAATGGTTAGTTGTGTAAACTGTACGGAGACACGGCAAATGTAGCTTTTGGTTTTTCCTCTTTAGCGAATTAATTAACTACTCTAACATTCACAATTTTAGAACAGAAAATCACCAGAAATAATTTATAATAACGTGAAAATTATTCTATGAATTAAAAGGCACCGCCAACAGAAAAACTGCAAAATACATTAAGATATTTACGGGAATACCCTCCGGTCAAAATATCAGCCAGATGCATGTTTACAAAGATTCCTGGATATGTTTCACCAAAACATATTTAGAGGTAACATAGTCTTTTTTAACAGTAAGGCATAGCACTGTTTCGGGCGATAAAAGAGAAAGTGAATGCGGGAAAGGATTGAAACAGCAACATGGTGGCAGTATGGGCACTTGGGGAGGACGAACGTGGGTAGAGAAAGCAAAGGAAGACGCACGAGTTGAAGATTACGGGAAGAAGGGCCTTGGGGAAGCCCGTGAGGGAGACGGTAGAAAGTAATGGAGGAGCGCGTGGGGAAAAATGGTAAGAGGACGGCGAAACAAAGGTGGTGAGCTGAAAGGTGTTTATTGGTGTGGCTTGGTATCCGCAGGCGGTGAAACGGCTAGAATTCTCGATGGAGACAACCCCGGATTTTTGCGTGTAGGAAAAGTGGAGGACGTTGCCGTTAGATTGTAGGTTTTCTCGGAGTACTCCCATCTAATCCCACCACGGATCACTTCCAAGGGCTTTAAATACAACAGTTCAAAAGTTTCTCACTCGCTCTTGAGCAAGCAGTTTATCGAGAGGGTTTTACGTGCTGTGTACGTAGGTTTGCCAAATATTCGGTAAGGAAAAGCAGATCATGTGCTAGAAAAATTGCATTTTCAACCTACCTTAAATTAATGAATCTTGCATACACGCGTAACATACACACGTTTTATGAACTAAATTTAGAAACTTATACGTCTCCGAATAGTCAAAATATTATACAATAATTTATAAATACTTCTTGTTTGAACATGCTATACTGAGCATTTCTTGGTCTGCAATTACGTTTTATTAAAACTCGCTAGACGTTTTAATATAATCGAAACATGTAAATAACTCACTTATCAGCAAGTGAACTGAACATCTGTTCCATATATCTCAAGTTGGCGTTCATGACAAATTTTCGTAATTTGAAATACATATTTCATTTTTCTTTCGAGATTACGAACAAAATTTTCATAATCGAGTTGCTATAGCGTAAACATTGCACTTCGAAAAGAATGCACATGTCTTCAAATGATTCTACGATCATGATTCAATTTTGTAACAGGTTTAAATGTGTGAAATTTTTTTTTAAACGAGACATTTAGCATGATGTTATACACAAGAAAATTACAGCGGAATTTTTCTAGACGAACTAAATGATCCGACTGCTGTCCGGTAAGTTAGTAGTTAGAGTTTTTTTTTGGGGGGGGGGGGGGAGCTAACGCTATGTTGTCGTGCTATGAACACGAAGCATATTGAGTATGAAACCGAAGTTTGGAGGATGGCCGGTAATTTCACTTCTGCGTCCTTGATGTTCTGTGTCAGTGGTTGGTAACTATGGATGATGATGACTACTCTGTGATTTGGATTTTAGACTACCATTGCTGAATAGCTTCGAAGTAAAATATAAGCTTAAGAACTATCGTAATAAATACCTATCACGATAATTAGCGGCAAATTAAAATAAAATATGGGGAATCTGTAAAAATGAATTAAAGAGCAATGAGAATTATGACGGACGTATAAAAACTGTTGGAAACTAATGATACGGGTATTATTGTAACAGAAAAATCCAAGAAAAAAGTGAACATTTCCAGACTTTGTATATGGCGAATAAATAAAAAATGTATTTTTACAGCGAAAAAAAAAAAAACTACGAAAAATTCTTTTTTAAAAAATGTATACATTTCCGAATGCTCTATATGGCGAATCGGTATAAATATCTTCCTAATACCCCGCTAAATTTACGAAAAGATTCTTAACTATATATTATGATTTGCAGCCAAGTAGTGAGACGGAGGACAGGATCACGAGAGTGGTCAACGGCAGTATGAATTGAATGAGTGCGCGTGTGAAAGAGAATGCAACGAAAGACTGCAGTGTGGAATGACTTGCCCTTTGCGTTCGGGTTGGCGAGGAGGCGGGAATGATTCTCGCTTACCAGTCATTCCCCGAATCTAAGTCTTCCACCAATCGAGCACACTGTGCCGCGTAGAGTAGAATCCGGGTGTGTCGTCATATATATGCATTTTGTTTGTGTAATAAGGACAAGCACGTGTGAGTGTGAGTAAAATAGAACACGATTATTTTCGGACCAGCATGACGTCTAGTAGAAATTTGTAAAGTTCCCGGTGGATCCTGAAGAAAAAGGACCGATTTAGATCTTTACTTTGTGGGTGCTAACGTAAATAGTAGAAAGCAGTGCTCTAGGTATAATCTGTTTATAGATATCGGCCACCTAGAGGGGAGGTTTGGAGAGGCCAGCGCCTGTTCTACCGGGAAATTTGTTTGCTAACAACTCACGGGAGGGGTCACGAAACACCTCTATATCTCTCTCCATCTCTCTAGGCGGACAATGGCAACGGCGGCACATAGCTGGAGGACTCGCCTGTGACGAGTGTAAGGCGTAGATGTGGCCTGCTGGAGGGCTGGAGCTTGGGCGAGCAACCAGCCTGTAATGAGTGTCAGGTTTCGCCTGGAAGAGGGGTACGAGTAAGAGGAATAAGGGAGAGACATGACACTCTTGAAACAGAGAATTCCATGAAGGAGAGAGGTATCTCCCGGGAATGAACTGATAGTTATCAACTGGCACATAAGAACAACAGGGTAAAAGCGCGAGTCCAGACTATACCTCCTGGGTGGAGGACTCCAGAGCCTGCTGAGGCTTATTTACAAGAAGAAAGAAATGACAGCTTGTCGAGATAGGATGAGCTGCGCATCCTCGTTGCAGTGCTTTACATGTTAGGCGAATGGAAGGTGGACAACTGATTGGACGATGAGAACTTTGTCCACAGATTCCAAATACGTGAATACAGAGCGGAATGCCTGAAAACTACCAGATATTACGCAATCTGCTTACCGAGTCGTTTTGGCAAAGGGGGGACGAGATTTTACCAGGCCGAAACCTACAGACGCAGTTAAGACCTATGGTACGCAAGTGCTTGACTACACTAAACTCTATTAAAGATATAGTGTGGTCCATCTAACTGGCTAGAACAGAATAACGTGATGCGACTCTTACCTGGCTTCAAACCACATCATTGAAGGGGACTAAGGAAGCAGGTGCCCAGTTAAGCAAAAAGGAAGAAGGACCGGAATGATTTTCTCGTAGTATGGTATGTTGGGTTCCTAACGAGGGCCAGTTAACAAGAGTGGTTTGTTGATGTTGGTGGGGACCGGGCTGTGTCTGGGAAGAGATTGTGACGAGGCTAAAGTATGCACATCTTTGTGGTACAGCTGCTGTTCTACAAGAAACTTTCTCCTTCCAGTCACTGATGTCCAGCTGGAGATATAATAAGAAGGTGACGACGATGAATGTAACAAGAAGAGGCCTGGCGAGTGTGGCCGACTGGGTTATGGCTTGGAATCGCGCCGAAGCTCAAGCACACTGTACTGGCACTTCAGTTGCCAGCTCTGAGAAACTCTTCCCTACCATAATGGTCATGGTCGGTTCTCCTCGCTGGCATTACACAATTGTGACTCGAACCGACAGTAAGCTGTGTGGTTTGACTGCTCTCTGTTCCGACTGGATCCTAGATGTGAGGGTAGGACTTCGCCTGCCGAGTTTGCCCCAAATCTGAATCCAGCAGTGGGGACAGTGAGCCCATAGTTAAATATCATACTGTTATACTTGATTTATCTGTAAAAGAATGACTGGCACAGAAGCACGTGCGAAAATTGAATAGTGTATGGTATTTAGAGCCTTTTTGGCATGACAGGTAAAAATTTGGAATGTTATCGATGATACCTACACAACTTGGACTGAGTTTAGCTTCTTTCTTTGTGAAAAAACTAGGGTCAGTTACAAAGTAGTGCTCCTGGAATATAGCTTTAAATGGTCGGCCACCAAGACGGGTTTGTTATGATATGTCAGACTCTGTTACATGGCACATTGCTTGGTAGGTGTGCTGCTGACTATAGGAAACACACTTCTCTCTCGTCCTTGCCCTGGCCATGGGGCGGGTCATTCGTTGAGGCCTGGTTGGACTATCGTTGGTTACAGGAAGCGTATGCCTTGCTCGGCCCTGCTACCGGCGTTTCAGTCAGGATGCTTGAGACCTGGTGAGAGACTTACTGACCAAAATGGGCAAAAGAGGAACTCGCCTCCTCTGTCTGCTCGCTTCTCTGCTCTGTTGGGGATGGGTGGCAGCTAGTCATGGATGTTTCAGAGATATTGCCACATCTAGTGATGGAGACCAAGATGATGCATGACCTTGGGATGGGTTATTGTTGAGTCTCAGATAGCCTCTTCTATCTTAAGGTAACCCACTAACTGCTTGTGGTACTACCGCATAACCACGCGATTAACAAAAGTGGGGAAACTCCCGGGAGTTCCCTATGCTTGGTTTATTGGGTATCTGCCTACCAGGCTGAGTTTGAATCACAGTCAATGTTGATGGCGTCGGCCCAGTGGCGGTCCGGTCGACTCCTTTGCAGTCAGATACACGGGGCTCAAACAGGAAACAATTGCGAAGAAATTCAATAAGGACCTGACAAAAGTTGAGGCATTTGTCCTCTGTCTTGAAAACCCACAAGTGTCAAAGAAAGAAAGAGCATGGGCTGGCATCGGTCCCCGTTAGAGGTCTCCTTTAGTTGGTGTCACTCGCGATACAGGATCTTATGGTCTTATGGGACTTGTTTCCCGGAAAGCGTCTGTGTCCCCAATGCCCACGAAGTCCGAGAAAGTTGGACTCGTGCTGGCAGTGTGTAGATAATCGGACACTGCATGGAGTCCCGATCGTCATAAGACGAGCCAGGTCCATAATAAACACTGTTACGCATAATAAATAGACTTACTGCAAAGATGAAGCTGGGGGGGATGGTAGGGAATGGACTTACTATGGAAAAGTGAATGCTCAGGAGAAAAACCCATTGGAGCAGTTGTCGTGAGACTGCATGGGGCGCGGGGCCTTCAAAAGTAAAATGCCAGCCAAGGGGATCTGCATCCCGTGAATCACGCTGACATGATTCTCTAATCTTAGACTAGATTTAGTCTAAATATTTATCATTATAGGACTCCGTGTAGTGATGGGCACTGATTGGGAACTGGAGTAAGCACTGATTTTGATAAGACAGTGACATAAGTTCAGTTAGATGTCCAGTAGCCAAGTTGGAAGTTTAAGCCATGTGGTACATGGCCACCATTTTGAAAATCAGCGAAACAGTGTAACGCTCACGTATTTTTACCGTCTAGTTATTAGACAGGAAGTGAATTCTGCACACCAGTTCAGTTTCTTGCGCGTGGAAGCGATGAGGATTGAGACGAGCGTACCTAGGTCTTCCGTAGTCATCCAGCGATGTTAGGCCTTGGACGCGCAAATCACATCCAGTCCAGAGCGGAATCGCGAAGAGTTGTGGGTCGATGGCCGCCTGCGACTTACGCCAGTGTTACCGCGAAAGCCGCATCGCTCGCAAGCGGACCAAACAGAATTCATTACCAACGGGATCATTCCCCATGCACACAGAAGGGCTCAAGTCTGTGTGCGGCGGGGTGGGGAAAATAATCTTTCAACCGACTAGGCGACGCTTTATGACAAAGCTTGTCGCCGGCAGTATTTATGAGCCGGCGTAAATGAAACCAGGACGCCGGTATTTTGAGCTGTGACGTCGGCTAACCGCAGCAGGGGCGAGTACGCCTGCGTCCGTGCGGAGAAGAACGCACAGTGGAAAATTATCCTGACCTGGCATTTCAACATAAATCTACTGTCAATAAACGTTATACGTAATGTGAAGAAACGGAACTGATATCTGTATACACTCCACTAACGGTACCTTCCAACTTTCATAAAACCCTGAAGTTCTTCTTTACGTATATACCTCCGCCTCAAGCAAATACAGCTTAACCAAGTACAGAAAATTACACGAAAAGGACAAGCACCGTATTCGTGTGCACTCTAATATTTTGCATAAGATACTTTTATGATAACAGAATGATAGAACGGTTGTGATATATGAGATATTTAGGAAACTACCAAAAAAGCACACGTGGAGAGATGTTTCAAAAACTTTATTCAAAAATTGTAAAGATACCGCATACTATATATAAAATACTAGCTTGTTACTTGCGGCTTCACACGCG